>BSBK01006402.1:252500-422500 GCA_027943335.1 Chamaecyparis obtusa
TTATCATAATTAATAAGACTGATAGTATCTGTGTCCAAGTCCTTCACTTTATTTCACATCATAAGGAAGTCAAGGCTGACCCCTTTGTTGGAAAACACATCAGAAATGGTATTAGATTCCCAAAATGCATGAGACACATAGGATTTTTAAAAAAAACCCAAAATATCAATAGTCATGTCTATAGAATTGGATATAGACCAAGAAACTTTATAACTCCCTTTTATACCAGTTATAATGTTTAGGGAATCCTCTTCTAACCACACCTTTTCAAAATTCATTTGTTTATCTATCCTTAAAGAATAATAGGCTCCAAGGGCCTTGATAGTATGATTAGTTTGAGAACTAAGAGGAACAGAAACAACAACTATGAAATTACCTTGACTATCCCTAATAATTTGCCACAACCAGCTTTGCTAGGGTTCCCTTTCATCGCACCATCAAAGTTGACCTTCACCCAACCATCAAGAAGAGACAACCAATAACAATTTTCTCTTCCTTTTTTTCTTTTCATTTATCAAATTGATATTCTAGCAATCAATTTCCATACCCGACTTGCCAAATTTATTTAAATGCGGAGTTATTCTACTAAATACTTTTGAAAATAGTATTGGCCAGCATCGTAGGGTTGCTATGGGTATCCCTTAAAATTTTATTATTATGCTCTTTACAAACATTCCAAATTAGGTGAGGAATGAAAAGAAGCCAAATTAGGGTTTCTATGGGTAAAGTGAAGATTGTAAAAATAATTTAAAATATTTATTCAATAGTAATCCACATAAATCTTTTTACTTAAAAATTGACATGTTTACAATGGGCAAGAATAAATATCTATATTATCTTGGAAATTTTTTATTGTTTATTGATTAGAAGGTGAAACAAATAACAAGTGCACATAGTATCCAATACTTGGATTTCTTATATTGTAAAGATAGCGTGTTTCTTAGTTAATTTTGTCATGACGTGTATTTCTAAAATTATAATAGTATTTTATAGTTAGTTGATATTGGCATGCCATATTAATTTGTGAGGCCACATAAAATTTTGAGTTAAAAAATTATTTCAAGTCATGTGTTATAGTCATATAGTGGTAACTACATACATTTTTAGTATTGCAATAAAAGTATTCATTGTTGAATAGAGGTAAAATGGATTCACCTCTATTGGAATGAAAAGAAAGGGGGGAAATATGAGATCTATTCTCAAACCCAAATTCCCAAAGAAGAGATCCAATTTGATCAACCAAGAGGTTAATACACAATCAAATCAATTTATGATGAATATGGAAGAGAGAGAGAGAGAGAGAGAGAGAGAGAGAGAGAGAGAGAGAGAGAGAGAGAGAGAGAGAGAGAGAGTAAATCCAATATTTCCCTATGGAGGAAATTATGCTTGAAATATGGAATAATTGAAATACAAATACTAACCTCAAATTAGGGCAGATCTGGAAAATGTCAAATTATGATGTCCATGTATACTTTCGGGCAATTTTGAAACCTATTCTAGATTGGAAATGCCAAGACAAAGAAAACCCAGAAATATTTCTCCAAGATGAGCTCAAGTCAAGTTTGACCCTCATAAAAGGTCAAATACTACATTCTTTATTTGAAGTCCGATTCAAATTTTGTTCGTAGATCTTGAAAGTTTTCCGAAAAGGGTATCCAAATTTGCTCTCAGATCCAAAATTCCACACATGTACCTCGCTTATGTTGAAGTCCTTGTAGAGGATTTGAATCCTCAAATCCACAAGTAGGAATGCTTCAATGGATGTAGGATGAATGTAGGATGTCTCCAATCAATGGCATTTGATCTTCAACACCAATCTTGACTTGATCTTTGCACATGAGAAGGCTTGAATGAATGTAGAAGGATGGATCATCAAAGGGGGATCCAAAGAGATTGAATCCTTTAATAGCTAACAATGGATCTCCTTGATGGATGGAGGCTTGAACACTTGAATGCTTGAAGACTTGCTTGAATGCTTGAGAGCTTGCACATGAAATTGCTTGAGATGAGATGTGAAAATGAGAGAGGAAGGCCTCCTTTTATAGTGATCTAGGGCACAATCCTCTAGAGTGGCCACCTTGGAGAATTAAATCCCAATTAGGTCCTAACCTTTAGAAAATATACCTAGATTAAATGCAATTAGATGATTTACCATCCTGAAACCTGAAATGGCCAACCCAGAGGTGGGAAAATAAATATCTGAAAGCCCGATGCCCGAAAATCAAGGATCCTGGAAATTTGAATGAGGGGGGCAAAATCAAGGTTGGACCTGACCTAGTTAGGTTCAACCTCGATCCTAACCTAGTCAGGTTTGAGCTTGATCTTGACCTAGTCAGGATCAACCTCGAATTTGACCTTGGGCCCAAATTCAGTCAAAACCAGGTCAGGAGGTCCTGGGGATGCCCAGAAACCTAGAAATGATATCAGAACAGGATAGAATGCCAGGGATAGACATAAAATCCTATGATTACTATGATTAAGACTAGGAGGACCTATTTCTAAATCCTATCTAGAAAATAGAGCCATGGAAGAGGGAAATTAAGGAGAATCCTTGGGATCCTAACCCTAATTTCACCTAGAATGAAGAGATCAAGTGCAGGAAAAAAGTGGAAAGTGGGGAGAAAGCCAAATACATGTAAAGACCAGATCGAGGTGCTTAACATGACCCCAAACCACTTACTCAGAGGGATAAATGCTCTTAACATGGAAGTGCTTCCATTTTAAGATGATACATTAAGCCCCCACTTTAGCAAGAGTATGGACTCGATGCAAACTCTTGGTAAAGAAGATCAAAATGAAACGATAATCTTATCATAATCCAAGGGACAAAGAGAAACCTTAAGCCCCCAGGGACTCAAGTCTTCATCAACTCCTAGATCACAATAAGAGAAACATCTCTAGAGAAAGAAAGAAGGTGTGATTACCTCACCCAATGAGAACTTATGTGCCATTGTGAACCACATAGAAAAATGGAGCAACTGGAAAGATGGAATTGAACTGCCTAGTGAATGTGGCTACTCACTAGTCAACCCATCAAGGATTCATCCTTAGGAATATTCTATTCCATAAGAATAAAAACAAAAACAAAAGAGATCCAGTCTTAAGGACACCTCCGACCTTAAGGGATCAAAATATGTGTATGTATTTGAAACTGGAGGGATCAAGAGATCCTAAAATATAAATCCATGCTTTAAGGATTAATTACTAATCCAAAAAGGGAAAAAGTATCTTGAAAAAAAATGTGTATATTGGAAAGTACGTGTGTGCGACAGGTGAGTAGAGTGTATGCCCCCACGTTAAAGTCATTGCTGACACTTTAATAGAAGAAATGGCTTTAACAAAAACACAAACAACTCCACTAAATATGTTTCCACTTCGAGAGGCCCCCAGACGAAGACAAATCAAGGGAAATATCATAGACACATACAGAGAACACATAAGGGATCTACCTACTATGGGGTCAGTATGATCATGAGATAATACATATATGATATTATTGCAAATGAATTGACATCATTCCCCAAAGAAAGTAGAACTACAATCACAAAGGAGGAAAGATCACATAAGATATACGAAGGAGAATCTTTTCAGACCATGACATGGAGACCAAAAAGAATTAGTGCTACCATATCTCAAATCCAAGCAGATTACACAAGGAAACATTTATGAACAATAGCATAGTTACGACATAACATTGAACAACATAGAAGAATAGAGATACATATACAGGAATTTGAACAATAGTTTTGATTCCTTCATCACTGTGTACCAACTAAGTAACAAGGATCATATAAAAGAATCTAACAACATTTAGCAAACACAGTACGGGAGAAGCACAGTACAGCAGGAAAAAACACAACAAAGCTACCATGAAGGACAAGCTGATCAAGTGTCCTGCCTACTTTCCCCATCTCGTTGTATATCATTTAGGGAAGGTGGGAAACTCACAAGAGGGACTATATCCAACACAATAGAAATGATAGCTAGTTCCAAATAGGGATCCTCTTGAGAATCACAATGTTCGACACTAGGTGTAAGAGTTAATTGTGATGGAAGCATATTAGGTAAATCAATGTCAATGTCAATAGTTTCATATTCATCATTAACATCATCAGTATCATCAAGAGTATCTTCTTCATCCAAATTAATCAAAATAGGATCTAAGATATGAATAGAATCATCATAATCATGCATGTGAACATCATTATTAGTAACAATCTGTTCTACCACATTATGCATAGGTTTATCCATAGAAGGTAGAGATCTTTGAGCTTTAGCATGAGCACGACGCTTTTTACGATGTTCATTAGAAAATTGGTTTCATTTTGATTTATTTGAAATAAGTTGAGAACTAGGAGGGACAATCATAGGATCCTTCACAGGTTCTTTAGGAAGATCAATAGGATTATTAACCATAGGAGAAACAATCATAGGATCTTTGATAGGTTCAGTAGAAGGAACTTGATTAATAGAGCTAGAATTCATAGTTAAAGGAGGTATAGAAGGTGTAGGTAAAAGACCAAGATTAAGATCCCTAGGAGGTGAACTTAATTAAAAAAATTTACAATGTTTATAAGCTTGATATGATCGAAAAAGATTATCAGGTCGAGGAGGACATGAATTAGGTAATGAAGGCCAAAAGAAATCCAAAGCAGCACAATCTCTAGGCCTGGAAGGTTGATATAGACTATGATTAATCATCTTTAATTCTTCATCATGAATGAACTTAAGACACTTATGGATAGGTGAAGCAACAACATGCATGGTAGTTAACCAAGGAAAACCTAGCTTAACTTGAAATTGATCAGAAGTAGGAACAACAACAAAGGTAGTGTTCACAATTTTTCCACAAAGTTCAACCAGTAAAGTAATAGAACCAAAGGATGGATAAAGAAAACCATTGCAAGTTTGAATCCACACATCTGATGTATCATAAAATTCATGTTGTAAGATTTTCATAAAAATATTTTCTTCAGTGATAACATTGACTAAGGATATAGGATCAACAAGACAACCACGAGTAGGTTTCTGAGCAATCCTAGCAGCAATGTAAAGGGGACCATCAGGAGCTTTAATAGTCTCAGAGTCATCAAAGGTAATCAAGATTTCCTGAGGTCTCTTATTCTTAAATTGTTGTCAAGGTTTAGGTTGAGTTTTCATTTTAGGTTTAGGTTTTAGTCGAGGTTGAGATTGAACTTGAGATTGAATCTGAGGTTGAGGTTGAAGTTGAGGTTGAGGTGGAGATACAGATTGATCAACATGCTCCACTTGATTAACAACATGATTGAGATCATCCATCTTTGAATCATACACAATTTCCATAGAAGATGGTTGAGCAATAGTATTAGTATCATGCGTAGGTAAAGGGTTCATATAAATTTGAAGGTTCTGATTAGGAGGAGAGATAGATTTATTCCCACTACTATCCAGATTATCAATGGATAAAGCCTTAGAATCAATTAGATCTTGAACCTTATGTTTTAAAAAATAACATTTCTCAGTATCATGACCATTCTGACAATGATATTGACAAAAAACATTTTGATCAAAAGATTTAGATGCAATCGTAGTAGGTAAAAGAGGTCGAATAGGAGGTAAAGTAATCATATTAGTAGCTAACAACCTATTCATAATAGCATGTAAAGATTCAGAAAGAGGAGTAAACACATGATTTAATTGAAAAGTAGTGGATGTAGAAGTGGCATTGTGAGATGCAACAACAACTTGATCAGCAATCGCATTCGCTTGTTTGTTTATCTTGACATAGTTGTTGAATTTTTTAAATTTGTTTGGATTAGGAGCAGCATCACTCTTATCAACTAGAACATGAGCCATTGGAGTGTTGCTCTCAAATTGACTCACTTGTAATTGATAATGATGAAGCACTGCACAAAGTTGTTGAAAAGAGGTAAATTCAGTAAGCAGAATCTTATCTCTAATATCCTTTTGCAAATTTGAAATAAACATACATTGAATATCAATATCAGGAACATGATAGGAAATCTAAGCATACAAATGCTTAAATCTACCAATAAATTCAGTCAATTTTTCCTTGGCACTTTGTTTACAATGCATCAAATCAGTCAAAGACACTTGCGGGCCAATATTATTTTGAAATTGTTGAATAAAGGCATTAGCAAGTTGTGGAAAGGAATCAATAGAAGGAGGCAAGGAACAATACCATTGTAAGGCCTTGTCACGGAAGGTTCTAGAAAATAGTTTGGCTAAAATCCTATGGTCATGAGCATAATCACTACAAAGGATTTGGAATGTTTTAACATGATGAACAGGATCTCCTTTTCCATTATAATTCTCAAGACGAGGCATCTCACCTTGCTGAGGAATAGGAGTACGAATGATGTCTCAGGACAAGGGACTTCCCATGTCACATGTAGGAATACTAAACTTGTTTTGAGTTAAAGAAGCAAGTTGTTGTTGTAAGGATGACACAATCTGAGCCAAATTGATGATTGTTGAATCATTAGAGGAAATAGGAGGAGTAGCAACATTAGACACACTAGGTAAAGTGTAAGAAGCTATAGGAATAGAAGACACAACTGGATGAACACTAGGAACTACAGTTGGAAGCGAATTGGAATAAGTGAAAGGAAAATTATGATATGAAGGTTGTGATGTAGGAAGGGACACAGGAGGAATACTCATAGGAACAGAGGGAACTGTCACAGTCACCAAAGAAGGATTATAGATAGGAATACTAGGTAAAGGATTAGAAGGAGGTTCAACACTAGTGATAGGAGGAATCAGCCCTAAATCTTGAGCTTCTTGAACTAAAGGTTTAACATTTGAATGCACAAGGTGAGTAATACCACACAAGAGGTTAAGACATTGATCACTATCACGGAGAACTTTCTTAAGAGCCTCTATAGCTTGAATGGAATCTTGATTATGGTTTTCTTGAAGAAGCCAATTACCCATTTTATCAAGTTCAGTGGAAAGTTTTTGGACTTGCTCAGGAGGAACTCTTAAAGTGTCATCCTCATCATGAGATGAGTGAGAAGAGTTTTGCTCCATAGTAGGATTGGAGTCATGAAGAATCAAGTTATCATCCAGGATCCTAAGGAAAGGAGAGGAAGATTTAGAATCAAAGGCACCAATGAGTCTACAACTTCTTCTAACCGGAATGTTATAAGTAGGACTAGTGGTAGTAAAGCTCATAAACCAATGTAATGTAAATGAACTAAACTAAGAACACATAAAGTATGAATATGAAATCTAATTAGCATGCAAGATCTAACACAAAGGAAAAATTTAATACTAACAAGATAAAAAGGATAGCACAATAAGGCATCCAATTCCACAATAAGAATAGAGAGGAATCTAACACCAAAAAAAAAGAAAGAGAGTAAGCTCGTCGGGTTCACCAAAATGAAGAGAGGTAAAATAGATTCACCTCTATTGGAATGAAAAGAAAGGGGGGGAAATATGAGATCTATTCCCAAACCCAAATTCCCAAAGAAGAGATGCAATTTGATCAACCAAGAGGTTAATACACAATCGAATCAATTTATGGAGAATATGGAAGAGAGAGAGAGAGTAAATCCAATATTTCCCTATTGAAGGAAATTGTGCATGAAATATCAAATAATTGAAATATAAATACTGACCTCAAATTAGGGCAGATCTGGAAAATGTCAAATTCTGATGTCCGTGTATACTTTTGGGCAATTTTGAAACCTATTTTTGGACTGGAAATGCTGAGACAGAGAAAACCCAGAAATATTTCTCCAAGATGAGCTCAAGTCAGGTTTGACCCTCATAAAAGGTCAAATACTACATTCTTTATTTGAAGTCCGATTTGAATTTTGTTTGCAAATCTCAAAAGTTTGTTGAAAAGGGTATCCAAATTCACTCTCAGATCTAAAATTCTGCACATGTACCTCACTTATGTTCAAGTCCTTGTAGAGGATTCGAATCCTCAAATCCACAAGTAGGAATGCTTCAATGGATGTAGGATGAATGTAGGATGTCTCCAATCAATGTCATTTGATCTTCAACACCAATCTTGACTTGATCTTTGCATATGAGAAGGCTTGAATGAATGTAGAAGGATGGATCATCAAAGGGGGCTCCAAAGAGATTGAATCCTTTAATAGCTAACAATGGATCTCCTTGATGGATGGATGCTTGAACACTTGAATGCTTGAAGACTTTCTTGAATTCTTGAGAGATTGCACATGAAATTTCTTGAGATGAGATGTGAAAATGAGAGAGGAAGGCCTCCTTTTATAGTGATCTAGGGCACAATCCTCTAGAGTGGCCACCTTGGAGAATTAAATCCCAATTAGGTCCTAACCTTTAGAAAATATACCTAGATTAAATGCAATTAGAGGATTTACCATCCCGAAACCCGAAATGGCCAACTTAGAGGTGGGAAAATAAATATCTCGAAAGCCCGATGCTTGAAAATTAAGGATCCTGGAAATTTGAATGAGGGGGGCAAAATTGAGGTTGGACCTGACCTAGTCAGGTTCAACCTCAATCCTGACCTATTCAGGTTCAAGCTTGATCCTGACCTAGTCAGGATCAACCTCTAATTTGACCCTGGGCCCAGATTCAGTCAGAACCAGGTCAGGAGGTTCTGGGGATGCCCAGAAACCTAGAAATGATATCAGAACAGGACAGAATGCCAAGGATAGACATAAAATCCTATAATTACTATGATGAAGACCAGGAGGACCTATTTCTAAATCCTACCTAGAAAATAGAGCCATGGAAGAGGGAAATTAAGGAGAATCCTTGGGATCCTAACCCTAATTTCACCTAGAATGAAGAGATCAAGTGCAAGAAAGAAGTGGAAAATGGGGAGAAAGCCAAATACATGCAAAGACCCAATCGAGGCACTTAACATGACCCCAAACCACTTACTCGAAGGGATAAATGCTCTTAACATGGAAGTGCTTCCATTTTAAGATGATACAATTGTGTAACTAATAGATGAGTCATGACAATCATGTAGAGGTATGGTATATAGTTTTGATATTCACAAACTATTGTAGAATATTATAGCACGACAAGTCTCATATTGACCCCAATTAATTAAAAGTTTATACATGTTTCAATTGAGAAAAACCAAAAACCCCCTATATAGACCTTTGTACTTAATTTTTCTATATGCTTATTCATTTGCATTTTACATTCTTGATTATCATATTTAAATTATTATCTTTTAAGATAATTAAGAGTTATTTTAGAGGATTAGACCTTGTGATCTCATGCCTATTATAGGATGCTTTAACCAATCAAGCCAAGTCTAATCCTAAAGTTGTATTAATTAAGAATATTTATTTAATAAATAGAAATTCTTCCATCCAAATTTAACTAAAATTTAAATTATTTGCTAATTTATTTAACTATATTTATTTATTACCAATACTAGTATGGTGTGATGGTTAAGTTATGGTGTTATTGTTCTTGTAAGGCTTAAATCCTACTAAGATATTATTGTTGAATGTTTAAATGAGAATGAGATCTCCCATTTAGAATCTCACCAATTCATAACTAGATTTTAAATATTTGCCCTATATGTGTATGTGTGTGTGTGTTATCTGAATTCTAAAAAATAGAAAGTCGTGTAAGATGAGTTGGAAGTAGAATGAGAAGGATACTAAAAATATAACATATCTTTATAATTCATACTTGCAAATAGTGGTAAAAGAGAAAATACTCTTTGAGGAACTCTATGAAGATATACTCACGTGGAAAATGAAATTAGATTGGGAAATATATTGATTGAGTGAGTGCGTAAAAAGGGTAGAAGAGATCCTCATGATTATTGAAAATATAAAGGAATGTGATAAATAAGTCATTAAGTGGTTTATATGTACCCTAGTGGAAAAATAAACTTTAGATAAAAACAAACAAGAGATAGATAAGTTCAAAAATTCATTGGCAAATAGAATGCCAAATTCAGTAATTGGATCTAATGGATGATGTTTGAAAAATTAAGAATATAGTTAGAGAGTATTGGTATGCGATATAGCACAATGAGATGCAAAAAAATTGAACCTAGAGCACCAATACAAAGCACGCCTACTAAATTGAACAATGTCCAAAAGATTCAAAAAGGAAGATATGAATGCAACACTAAAGACATTTAACTACTACATTTAAAAGATCAAGCAAGAGCTAAATACTCAGGAATATGTTGACAACCTAGATCTAATTGTAGTATAATGGGGATTTCCATTGCTATTGGACATTGATAATTAGAACCGCCTAAAAGAAAGCTTATGTGGATATATCAACTATATCTACATAGAAGAGGGTTCTTGTAATATAGACCACATTGACGTAATAAAATGTTGTTAGTAAATGTGGAATGTTTTCTTGCTAGCTTGTTATTTTGTTAGTTTGTGACGACTATAACATTTTAAGAAGCTCAAAATCTTCAAAAGTCCAAAGTCTTGTCATTTTTCGGGGATTACAAATTGTAGACTCATATGAACCATAATCCTTTTTTGATTGAAAAGTTCATCTTCTTTATTTCTTTTCTTTATCAATATTTTTGCTTGTATGTCCTTTGCAATTAGAACTGAAAAGTATAAGGTCAAAATTATAAATTATAATCAGACATTTTTGGTAGATTTGTTGGAAAATGGAATAAAAAATTATTTCATGGTGCTTCTTAGTGCACTTTTCTACTTCATTTTAATTTATGATTTTTTAAGATTGCACATATTTTTGTGTAACTGTGAGTTATTTTTAGTGAAGTGCAAATTTGTTTCTTTTTGTTTTCTGTATTAATATCATGATATATTTGTATAAATATATGAAAATGTTAGGATTACTTACATTCTTTCATTCCTTTACGTCTTTTAAAATTTCTTTGAAACACGTTTAGATAATCAAGAGTTTCACTATTTCGATTGAATTGTGATTTTTGTGAAATTCTCCTTGAACTTGAAATTTTCAAAACTGGTAAACTTGGGAGAAATAAATGTGTCCCTTGAGAAAAATGTAAATATATAACCAACCCTGAGTAACAACAGTGAGTCTTCTTTCAATCTTTTTCTTTTAGCTTTGTAAAGGGTTTCAGGTCCCCTTCAAAACCTGCTTTTTCTAGTAATCTACACAATAGTGAGTCAAGACATGACATTTCCTAATCTTGGGATTAACAATTTGTTAGTCTTTCAAGAGAGATAGGTTATGTTGTAGGATTTCTATGTGTATCTAATGTGTGAGTAACATCCACGTCAAAAAAGTTGTGCTAGGAGGGTTGTTGAATTTCTACTTTAGGTTCTACCAAATTGAAGTATATAAGAATCACAACTAGGTCTAGATGTAGTCATCTAAGATATGAGTTTTCATAATTATGTGATCGTTCATTCATATTTAGACATCAACAAATTTCCTTTTAATTTTCAATTAACTTTCCCACTATTGTCCATGAAGCCATTTTAATTCAATGTATTTTCTAGCCCGTATGTACTAATTGCCAAATATTCAATGTATTTCCTAGCTCTGAAATCCCAAATTAAACCCATATGAATTACCCATGAATCACAACAAGACAATTCTTTAATAATACCTTTGAGTTTCACTCATTTTGTAGTTTTGCAGAAGTACAAACTCATTGGATTCATTAACTCTACAAAAAGTGAAAGAATCATTGTTTTGCAAAACATGCATTCTATTTAAACCTAAAGATATGTGAATGAGCTATTAAAATATATTTTTCTCCTTTTTGCAAAGACATGTTTTTGAATAAGGTAAAAATAGGTTTTGAATGGGCCTCGAAACCATATACAAATAGTTTTTGGAGGGAACTATAACCCAGAGAATAAAAGTAGGAAGAATTATCTCAAAGGAAAGTGAAATAGCTGGGGACCAAGATCACCCATACAGAACCCCCCAGCACAAACTGCCAGTAAAGTTACCAGTAGAGAAATCCTAGCATTACAATAGCAGCCATAAAAAAGTATTTAGCAAAAACTCAAGCTGCTAAGATCAAAAAAGTAAGACCAACGCCTTACCCAATCACCATTCTAGGGTTTTTAGGCTCCCTAAACTGAACATAAGGGTTTTGATGGCTCCCATAACCAGTTTTAATGAAACAATAGCTCACATAGATTTGCAAATAGGGCTTCGGCTGCACCATTCCTTCAAGGTTTTGAAAGGCTCCCCCAACCTTATTAATGGCTCCCATTACCATCATGGGTTTTAGCATCCAATAGATCTGGCAGACAAACCCGTCCACCCTATCATGATCATACCAAATACAAAACAATAACTTATAAGAATGAGCTAAAAAGTCTTCAGCTGCACCAAAGTTTTTTGGGTTTTGGATGGCTCCCCCAACCATTAACAAAGGACTAGGAGTGAATATGACTCCCCAAACCACCATATTCCAATCTACTAGAAAAAAGAGAGGACAATCAAGGATCTCTGGCAAAAATAGGAGTTTCCAACAAAGGCCGCACCCCCTTGGGTTTTGAAAGGCTCCCCCAACCTTTAACATAGGATTGGAGAAGAAGAAAAGTATTCCCCACTCCACTAGATTACAACTTGCCAGACAAAAGATGAAATCGTCAAAGATCTCTGGCAGAAATAGAGCCCTCCAACTGTAGTCGAACTCACCATCACAACCCCATCCCTCCTCTTCCAACCAGCACCTAGCCACTTCAATAGGTAGAGCCTCCACCTCAGAAGGAACTTCCACCTCTATAGAAAGCGAGAAAGAGGTGTTAAGGGGGAAAGAGACCTTCACCCCAAAATGAGCTTCCACCTCTATAGGAAACAAAGAAGAAGAGTTGAGACGAAGAGAAACCAACAGCTGCCAACGAGCAATTGAGTGCAGCCCCACCTCAATAGGGATCCCACACAAGGCCATTCCAAATGAACCAACACCCTTCTCCCACACAGCTAGAAGAAGCGATGGAACCCACAAAGAGGCCCACCTGTGAGGTTCCCAGAAATAAACAAGCTTAGCAAGATCCCAAAAAAGGACCCAAAGCCGCCACTCACCTTCACATTTCTTATGAAACAAGGGTCACCGCCACTCCAATAAAACAAGGGAGAGAAACCCCCCCAAAGCATTTCTATCTCCTGGAGCACAAGCCCAAACAGTCCAAATGGGAGAAAGGCAAGAGTGCCAACCGCGACAATAGATGCCCCCCACCATGAAATCCTGTAGACCCCCACCTAGGTCACCATCCTCCGCATTTGCAGCTCCCTTCTCATCACTGCCAAGGCTTCCTCCCACTGATCTCGCCCCTACCCTGCTTCCACTCCCGCTCACCCCCGCCTTGCAGCCATTCCCACTCACCCCCGCCCTGCAACGGCTCCCGCTCCCGCTCAGCATTTCAAAAAATGTATCCAACTTCAATTTTTGCAAAGACATGTTATTGATAAAAAGGTTCATGGAAAAAAAGTGAAAAGGGTAAGTTCATCACTATTTCATAGATTACTAGATGTAATGAGAATAGAAGAAATGCAATTTAGCGATAAAGAATAAAAGTGATCGATATTTCACAAAACCTAATGTACAAAGGATGTCAAACATTTACGAAACTGCAACACATGTCACCAAATTGTTGGGATGAAGAAAAGTATAAAGCGAACATACTATGATTCAATGAATAGTCCATGATTATACATTGTCAGTTCACATAAGGCCCATGACATGAAGTAAGTGACTATTACAATATGGTGCTAATCACTATTTTTCTATTATAAATAATAACCCATAATATATCACTACAAATTGGCAAAATAATAAAATAAGGTGACAATAGCCATTTGAGCCCAAATTTTAAAAATTTAGTAGAGTTATGAATTCAAGTACATGAATTAAATGAGAAAAGATCCATGGAGGTCGGCATTAAAATGAAAATTTTTGTCTAAGTTCTTCATTCATCGTTGGAGAAGTGACAAAGGTGAGCTTTGCGACAAAGACAGTCTGAATTCTGCAAGTGAAAACCACAAGTAAGTACTCCATTGCAATTTGAGCTAAAATTTAGTAGTTTCTAAAATGCCTAAGAAGAAGGAAGTAGTTGAAAGCTCAGAGACCAAGTCTAGAATGCTAAACCTATTGATATTGTGGCGACTGATCATGTAGTGGGTGTTGATATTGTGGCTGATTTTAGAGGTTTCCCTAAAACGCATGTTATAAGCGGTTGTGATGCATATGCATTGGTATGTTGGTGTATTATTTTTTTGGATAATAAGAAAGTGTAAGAATTTGCAAATAGCAAATATTGAACCAAGATCAAGAGGTTGAAGAAAAGCACAAGAGAGAAAATATGAATGCAAGGATGGATTGAATAGATCCAATGAATTAATGATATTCACCAATTGATGAAATGATTACATAATAGGCCTCCTTATATAGGAAAGGCAATAAGAGAGAATGATAAGGAGCTAATAAGCTATCTCCTATGCTAGGTGTAATCACATGTCCACCAAATGTGGATCATCCTCCAATATGCAATAAAGTATGTGCATTGGATTAGGATGATAATGTGATAAGAGCACAAAAGGTGGATCTCACACACAACGAGGTATGTGAAGACAACTATCACACCAAAAGTGGAATTTCTCCTACACTATGTGCTTAATAGATGTGCACACTCCTAGGTGTCTCAATCACAAACTACTATCCAATGCATTAACCTAAGTAAGATTAAGTGAATGTAGCCTAGGGTTTGGGTGAACCATGTTAAATCTGTATGTTATATGTGTTTAGATTATTTTCTTCTTTTGTTTTCTACATATAACTGTTTATCTTATATTGTTCTAGATCTGTCAAACCCTAACAATTGGTATCAGAGCAAGGTTGTGTGTTGTAGATTGGCAGGACTTTCAGATTTGAGTGAGAGCAATGGAGGATTCCAGATTCAAGGTTGATAAATTCAATGGCTAGAATTTTTAGTTATGGAAAATGCAGATGGAGGATTATCTGTATCAAAAAGATCTGTGGCGGTCATTAGAAGGAAAGACAAAGAAAGTAACCGCACAGTCAGATGAAGATTGGGACATTTTGGATAGAAAGGCACTGGGATCTATTCATTTGTGCCTTACACCATCTGTAACATTCAACATATCAGAGGCAGCAACGACCATAGAGCTAATGCAAACATTGGCTAAGTTATATGAGAAACCCTCAACTTCGAATAAGGTATTTATTATGAAGCGTTTATTTAATATGAAAATGGGTGAGGGAGGATCTATATGGAATAATTTAAATGAGTTTAATATAGTTACCAGTCAACTGTCATTAGTAAAAATTTCCTTTAATGAAGAGGTTAGGGATCTCTTAATTTTATGTTCTTTGCTAGAAAGTTGGAATAGCTTGGTTATGGATGTAAGTAACTTTGTCTCTAGTTCAAATACTTTTAAATTTGATGATGTTGTTGGTGTTATCCTAAGCGAGGAAATGTGACGGAAAAGCACACGTGAAACTTCAACCTCATCTGGTTCTTCTCTAAATGTGGAGAACATAGGAAGAGCAAGGGAAAGAGGAAAAGGCCCTTCGCATGATAAGTCATGAGGGAAGTCAAAGAAAGGATGCTCTCAATCTAAAGGAAAGAAAGATTGCCGGTACTGTGGAAAGCTTGGTCACTCGAAGAAAGACTGTTGGTCTCAAAAAAATAAACAAGGAGATAGAAATGAAGATGACCGTAAGGAAGCTAATGTTGCAAGTAATACTTTACAATATGCTTTAATCTTATGTTTGGATAATGTTAATGATTCCTGGGTAATAGATTCTGGGGCTTCATTCCATGCTACACCCCATAGAAAATATTTTCAAGATTATGTTCAAGGTGATTTTGGACAGGTATGTTTGGGTGATGTTGAGCCCTATCCTATTGTCAGAAAGGGAAATATAAAGATCAAGTTGCTGAATAGAAATGATTGGATGCTGCAGGAGGTAAGGCATGTTCCTAATTTAAGAAGAAATTTAATTTCTACAGGACAAATGGGTAGTGAAGGCTGCATAGTCATGTTCACAGAAAATGTCTGGAAGGTCAGTAAAGGTTCATTAGTAGTAGCTAAAGGTGCAAAGGTAGGCACATTATATCTGTGTATTGGTACCACTTATTCAACCTTAGCTGCTATTGATAATGGTAATGCAGGGAGATCTACTATAGATGTTACAAGAGCAAATTCAAAAATATGGCACCATAGGCTTGGGCACATGAGTGAGAAAGGGATGAAAATCCTTCACTCTAAAAATTTATTTCCTGGACTAAAAAATATTGATTTAGAGTTATGTGAAAGTTGTGTTTATGGTAAATAGAAAAGAGTCAAATTTCTGAGAGTTGGGAAAGAAAAGAAGAATGAGAAGTTAGTGCTAGTGCATTCAGATGTATGGGGGTTGGCTCATGTATCATCTCTTGGCTTATTATTATGTTATTTTTATAGATGATTCAACTAGGAAAACATGGGTATATTTCCTATAAAAAAAATCTGATGTTTTTGAAACATTTAAGAAATGGAAAGCTTTGGTTGAGAATGAGGCAAGAAAGAAGTTGAAGTGTCTCAGATCCGATAATGGAGGTGATTATTGCAGCACAGCCTTTGAAGATTACTGTTCTATCAATGGAATTCAAAGGCAAAAGACAATTCTAGGAACCCCACAAGAAAATGGTGTGTCAGAAAGAATGAATAGGACAATCATGGAATGTGCAAGGAGCATGAGGTTGCATGTTGGACTACCCCTTTATTTCTAGGTAGATGTTGTAAACATTACTGTCTATTTGATAAATAGAGGACCTTTAGCCCCTTTAGATGGTGGTATTCTAGAGCAAGCATGGACTGGTAAAAAGGTAAATTATTCATTTCTAAAAATCTTTTTTTGTGAAGCCTTTGTCCATATTGATAAAGAAAATAGAACCAAGATTGATGCTAAATCTCTAAAATGTACCTTCATTGGATATGGAGTAGATGACCATGGTTATCGGTTATAGGATTTTGAAAATCATAAAATAATTAGAAGTAGAGATGTTATATTTAATGAGAAGGTCATGTATAAAGAATAGTTGTAGGAAAAGAAGCATGAACAGGTCAAACAAGAATATGTGGTGTTGGATGAGATTCCTGAAAATGAAATGCCACTGGTACCTGATGCTCAACAATGGGTTATCCCACAAACTCTTGTAAGTGTTAGACGTTCTACAAGGTCAAGTAGACCTCTTGAAAGGTTTTCTCCTTCTTTGTATTCTATTTTATTGACTAATTCTAGTGAACCAAAAGAATACGAAGAAGCAATGCAGGTGGATGCCAAACAACAGTGGAAGCTCAACATGAAAGAGGAGATGGAATCCTTGTTGAAAAATAAGACTTGGGACTTAGTCCCTTTACCTAAAGGAAAAAGAGACATGCCTAACAAATGGGTTTATAGGCTGAAGGAGGAAGATGGAGGAAATAAAAGGTATAAGGCCAGACTTGTGGTAAAAGGTTTTGCATAGAAAAAGGGTATAGATTGATGAAATATTCTCCCCTGTTGTAAAAATGACTTCAATTAGAATTGTACTAAGCCTTGTGGCTATAGATGACTTGTATCTTGAACAACTAGATGTCAAAACAACTTTTCTCCATGGATATCTGGAGGAGGAAATTTACATGTAGCAACCAGAGGGATATGAGGTCAAGGGTAAGGAGAATTTGGTGTGCAGGTTAAGAGTCTGTATGGCCTAAAGCAGGCACCCCAACAATGGTATTTAAAGTTTGATAGTTTCATGGCTGAACAAGGTTACCATAGATGTCATTTTGATCACTGTGTATATTTTAAGAGATTGGATAATGGGAGTTACATTATTCTATTACTCTATGTTGATGACATGCTTGTTGCTAGGTCTAATATACAACAAATAAATGAACTCAAACATAAATTAGCAAGGTCATTTTCTATAAAGGATCTGGGTGCTTCTAAGCAAATCCTTGGTATGAGGATTACACGGGATAGGAAAAATAGCACCTTGAATTTGTCCTAAAGTGAGTATATAAAGAAGGTGTTGAAAAGATTTAATATGTAGGATGCAAAAGCAGTCAGTACACCTTTGGCTAGTGATTTCAAATTGACTAAGGAGCTGTGCCCAAAGGCATAAGAAGACGTAAAAAAAATGTCTAACATCTTGTATTCATCAACTATTAGTAGTCTAATGTATGCAATGGTATGCACATGGCCAGATATTGCTCACGCATTGGGAGTTGTCAGTAGGTATATGAGAAATCCAGGTATGGAACATTGGAATGTTGTCAAATGAATTCTTTGATATTTGAGAGGTACTACTAAAAAGGCATTATGTTTCACAGGATCCAATTTTTCTCTGAGTGGATTTGTTGACTCTAATCTGGCAGGAGATATTTATACAAGGAGTACTACAAGGTATGTTTTCATTGTAGGGGTATTGTAGTCAGTTGGATTTCTAGATTGTAGAAGGTTAATGCACTTTCAACCATTGAATCTGAGTATGTAGCTGCTACAAAAGCTAGCAAGGAGATGATTTGGTTACAATGTTTTCTTGAGGAATTGGGTCAGAAGTAGGAAGATTTCCTATTGTACAGTGATAGCTAGAGTTCCATTCATCTTGCAAAGAATTTTTATTTTCATTCAAGGACAAAGAACATACATCTCATGTACCATTTTAAAAGGTCTATTTTGGAGGATGGCCAATTACGACTTGAGAAGATTCACACAAGTGACAATCCTATAGACATGTTCATGAAGGTAGTCCCAAGGAGAAGCTAGTTCCTTTCTCAAATTCTATTGGGCTTCTTGACTGATGATTGTGGATTTAATACACAACAAAGTCTTTTATCCAGTGGGAGTTGCATGTACTATATTGTCATCTAGATTTAGTCTCCAAGTGGGAGATTGTTTGGTGTGGAGTCTGATCAGTCTCCAAGTGGGAGATTGTTGATATTGTGGTGACTGATCATGTAGTGGGTGTTGATATAATCGGTTGTGATGCATATGCATTGGTATGTTGGTGTATTATTTTTTTGGATAATAATAAAGGAGAAGCTGTGTAGGTGGATGTAGCCCAGGGTTTGGGTGAACCACGTTAAATCTGTGTGTTATCTGTGTTTAGATTATTTTCTTCTTTTGTTTTCTACATATAACTATTTATCTTATATTGTTATGGATCTGTCAAACCCTAACAAAACCCTAATATAAGGCCCATACAAAAATCCTTGTTAGATACATTACCTAGGTTTGAGGATTTTAGGGGAAAAACTATATTCACTGATAAATTAGAAGGATATAGGGATGTTGCAATTCCTATTTGTGGGAGGGATTTATTTTGGCATTTTTATAAGAACAAATATAGAAAATTCCATATGTCAAATCCTTGGACACTAGACTTAGAGAAACTTGTGGTACCTAATATCTTTGTTGATGTCGAGCTAATTCAAGTGTTGGCAAATCACTACAATCCTGAAACTAGAACTGTTAGGATGACCAATGGGAAACCTTTATTGGTGGTCACTAGGTAAACCATTATTGACCGTTTTATGTTAAACAAAAAAGCCCTAACAAAAATTGACAAAAAAAGTTCATTATTGACTATGAAAAGTTGAAGAAGACCTTTAATAAAGATGAAGTGGTCATATACAGAAAAAGAGGAGAAAAGAACATGGTTATGCCCATGACAGATAAGGAGCCCTTTCTAGTTGAGGATTACATACTTTTCTTTGTGTCAAATATTAGGAGAAAATTACAAGTATAATATTCTAGTAGCTTTGATGTTTAAGGCAATGATAATGCATAACTTTAAGGTGATCAACTTAAAATTTGATTTTGCTTCTAAATTGGAGAGATTAATTCACAATCAGTTAGGGGCATGCCAACAAAAGAAGGAATGCAATTTTCACTATTATTCATTGTTGTGTTATTTAATTTTATTTGAAAATAGAGAAATTTTTTACCAAGTCATGAATAGGGATGACATATAATAATGGAAATAGACTTCTTGTGCAATGATGGTGCTATGTGTGGGATAAGAATTGCAAATATTGCAATTACAAGATTTTCAAATATTCTTTTGTTATTGCAATTTTTAAAACTTTGGACCATCCATATGAGAGGATCCCACTAACAATAAGAAAAGTATTAAGGCCACTTGTGTACAATCTAGAGAAGGGGCATACTCATAATTTTCCTGATTGGTTCTACTGAGGAAAACATGCCATATTAGGGTATATGGACTTCTCCAAACACCCCATTTCTACCTGTCTTTGTACCAGAAAGAGTGGCATTTTTATAATTTGTATGGAATATGTTATAGTTGGAAAATGATAAATAAGGGGACTTTTTTAATCCATGTCATGAGATATGCAAGCTTCTTCATTGGTTCCAATCACCTAGAAAAATTATAGGGGTATTTGAAGGATAACTATCATTTGCAGTCTAGATTAGAAAGGATATGTGATTCAAAGGATCATATTCATTCTTTTATCAAGAATATTTCATATCAAAATTTAATCCAAGAGGATTTATTTAAAAATTTCTTGACATTTGAGGAGGTTGTGCAAAGAGGAAAGAAATGGAATATTTTGATGAATTTGGAGGAAGATAGGAAGGAGAAAGGGCTCCCAAGATTTTTTGAGGAAGAAGAGAATGGAGCTATGTTTGAACAGTTTTTAAAAACTTTATGGAAAATAAACTGATAATGCACTATAAGAAGTTCAACCTCCACCTATGAAACTCCATGGGATCATTATCTGTGATGTATTAGATTCGGGTTCTACACCCATCCCTCCTCCATAGAAAAGAAAAAAGAAGGAAGATCCAATGCCCTTGGTATCTTATGATGATACCGAGGGAGAAGGGGATACTAATGAGGTGGTGAGTGCATTAAAAGTATTTAAATATGATGGGTTAGATAAACCCCAACTTTCTTAACTAGTGTATCAGGAGGATATTAATAACTATGAAGTCCATTTTCCTAAGGACACTTAGCCTATAGACCACACTTATGAGAGGGAAGCCACAACTTTAATATTTATAGAGGATGATAATTTTATTAACACTCAAGAGTTCAAAGATTTTTGGTTAAAAATGAAGATGAAAGAATTCAAGGAAAGGAAGAAAATGAATCTCATGGGTGCTAATGAGTTTAAGAATGAGACGATTATAAATTAGACTCTCAAAGAAATGAATTTTGATGAAGTGAACATTACCCCGCAAAAGACAGAGAAATGGTAAAGAAAAGTGATATGTTGGTTATCCTGAGGCTAAATTTAAAACAAGCATTTTTGTTAGATTGAGTGAGGCAACATGAGGAACCCATGATGGTGGAAAAATTCAACCCTAAGGAAGGGGTGAGTGGAATAGGGTATAACCCTAAAACTAAAGTACTTGTAGCATAGGTCACTTTCAAAAGAAATTGAAAACACAAGTTATTAGATATAGTGAAGGAGATCGATGGTATTGCTATATTACAGACCATGAAGGATACCTCCTCATTAGAGGTGGCCACAACAACCCTACACCATGATATGTTTACTAAAGATATGGTTAAACATATAGAACAAAAATTAATTGATGTAGAAAGAAAAATAAGTTGTGTTAAACACAAAAATAAATAAGTTGTATATTGAAAATGCTTCCTTAAAATAAAAGTTAAAATAATCCTATGGAAATCAAAGTAAGGCCATTGTTCTACATAAGGATGCTCCACAAAAGCCAATTGACAACTCCAAAGCTCATGAAGAATGGACTCATGAAAAAGAACAAATATGAAAAGGAAATCAAAGAGCTAAACACTGCTAATGAATTCCTCTTGCACCACTAGATTCCTTAGCAAATCCTAAATGCTTTTTAGCAATTATTGTACCACAAAATTTTCTTTTTCATCAGCAAGTGTGAATAAGTGAACAAAAGATACAAATCCTTGTTGAAATTACTCAACACATTCCAAGAAGACAAACCCAAACTCAAAAAGTTAATGAAGAGGTGGCGGCCCACTTATATTACCATTTCTACTCTATGCAAAGTGACTCAAAGGAACCCTAATGCCCCTCCAAAGATAAAAGAAAATAAAAAGATTTTAAAAAAGTACGATCATTGAAGAAAACATATATGTATCCAATGAAGAACAAAGGGTCAAGGGTAAAATTTCTTCCTTTCATACTTTCAAGCACTGGACAATCCCAGAAATGATTAATAAGGATGGTCAAATGAGAGGATTTGATGATTCAAAGCTTGAGTACTAGGAAGTGGTGCCAAAAATCATGGCACACATGAAAGAAGAAAAAGTTGAAAATGTTTAGATTTTTAATATGTTTCAAGATAGAATCATAGAGCTAAATTTTGGCTTTTTAAAGTTTGTTGCAAAAGTAAGAATGATGACTCATAAAAGGTGGAAATATCATCTGAATAATATGCCAACTATCTAGAGTTTCAAGTGGATAAGGGAAGTAGAAGTTGTTCATTTAGAAGAGGAAAACTTAGATGTTTCAAAGAGAAGAATGGTAATTGAGGAGTGTGCTCAAGGAGAATAGATTATTAATGAGGTCAATGTGCCATAGTTTTTGGTGTAATAATCATGTTCAAAAAGCATCATCTTGTTATCTCTTAACAAACTTTTAATGTTTTTTTGTTTTTTAATAATTAAAAGAATATTAGTTATGAAGAGGCATGATGTGAAAGGGTCTTAAGCTTTTTTTTTCTCCTATTTTGATATATAAAGGAGAAACCAATACTGTGATATAGAAGGAAGATAAAGGAAGATAGATTTAGAAAATAGATATAGTGGAAGGCTCAATCTAATTTTGCACTTCTTCTTAGTGGTTTAAAGATAATAAAAGATTTGAAGTTTCTTATTTCAATTTCTTATTCGTGGTGATTGATTAAAATACTTTGTGATTGTCTCCAATTCATCTTTTCCTAAGGTGTATAAGTTAGGATATTAAGGACATTTCTTATTTATCAAATCACCCTTCTATGATTTGTGTGATTTGATCGGTTGACTTCTTGGTGCATCCAAGGATGGAGAAACCTCAAAGAATTATATTGAATCCTTGCAACAAGAGTCACACAATGGAAACAAAAAATTACAAGAGAGAGAGATATGCCAAATCAACCTTCACAATATCAGAAAATCAATTACAATGGATCTACAACATGCAATATTACATTCCAGGCATATAGGCCGAATAACAGATAGAAATATGATATCCTAACCTTCAATAGGTTATCTTATTATTCTATTATAGATATTATTGAAGCTAACTCTTGTAAGGATCAATTATAATAGCTTATAAAGTCTTTGCAAGCATCAAGTCAACCAGAAAAAGAATACATTCCCCAAGAATAAGGGACGTGTCACAAATATAGGTTAGGAGACCAATCATAAGGATCTCCCTCAAATAGATGAAACATGACATGTGATCCCAAAGATACATTAGCCATAGGTGTATCAACATCAAGAAATATGCCACGAAACTCTGTCAATCAGGATATTCCTCTACAAGATCGAAAAACTCCAACTATCTATTAGAGCATGAAGATCATATAAAACCACCAAGAATCCCCAAGAACTCATCCATGAAGTAATGGGTTAAGTTGAGAAACTAGGAAAAGGTACAACATGATGCAAGGAATACTACATGAGGTGTGAAACAATATCTGGTCCAAATTAAAGGAATGCTGAAAGAAATAGAATAACTGAACTAATAGGAAAATAAATATTTTTGGTTGATGCAAGATTGCTAAGAAGCCAAGATGCTCCTACATCAAACAAATGGGGTTATTAAAAATTGAGCCTCTCACTTTGATGGGGCTAGAGGAAAATCAAGATGATTCACCCTAGCTTGAGAAATACATGAAGAATCTTCAACTAGTCTACACCTCCATTTGAAAAGATATTCCTTATACTGCTTCCCTCTTGTTCTTCTTCCAATTTTGCTATCCAAAATCTCTTTGATCTCTTCCATCTACTTCTTAGGATAGTGATGTTCAACATTTGATCCATTAGGTTCACTAAAATCTGTATCATGATATTCATACAAGTCTGCAACATTGAATATAGGTGATATATCTATGTCAAATGGCAACTCCACTTCATAAGAATTCCCCGAATCAAATCTCCTCAAGATCTTACACTGTCCAGAATTCCTCATTTTTAACTTATTGTAT
The DNA here is from genome assembly GCA_027943335.1 of Chamaecyparis obtusa. Lineage (NCBI taxonomy): Eukaryota > Viridiplantae > Streptophyta > Pinopsida > Cupressales > Cupressaceae > Chamaecyparis > Chamaecyparis obtusa. The sequence continues at coordinate 276,607 of BSBK01006402.1, forward strand.
GTTCCAACGGGAAATCTACCCTTCTTCAAATATACCATCACTTCATCTCCTACTGAAAACTCCCTATGTCTCCTCTTCACATATTCTCTCTCCTTATAATTTTAATTTATTTTCTCCAAATATTGTCTGACTTCATCATGAAATGACTTCATAACCTTTGCAAATTCCTCTCCTTCTACACTCCTCTTAACCTCTTGAATGACATCCCTTAATTATGATACTCCATTAGGATTGAACCCTATGACTATCTCAAATAGTGTCATCCCTATACTCCTATTCACTGAATTGTTAAATGAAAACTCTACTTGTGCTAGGACTAAATACCAATTTCTAGACTTTTCTCCAACCAAACATCTTGATAAACTACCCAAAATTCTATTCACCACCTATGTTTGTCCATCTATTTGTGGATAAAATGTAGAACTAAACTTGAAATCAATATTCATCTTTATCCAAAGTATCCTCTAAAAGTAACCAACAAACTTACTATCTTTGTTTAAAACTATGCTTATACGTAACCCATGCAATCTCACAACCTCTCTAACAACTAAATCTAATACATGTACTGCATGTGTAGAATTCTTACAAGATATGAAATATGACATCTTGGAAAATCTACCCACTACAACAAATATAGAATCATTACCTCTCATTGTCTTAGGTAAACCAAGTACAAAATCCATTCTAATGTCTTCCCAAGGTCTAGTTGGCACTATCAAAGGTGGATACAATCCCACATCGTGACTACTTCCTTTAGAAACTTGAAAAACTCTACAACTCTAAACAAATTCCTTACATCCTTTTGAATCTGAGTACTTTGATCTCCTTTCAGTCAATGAGATCTTGCACATAGTATTTAAGTTTCATTCATTTGTTCTGGCTTGGCCCTTACGACGATGATAGCCACCATATTCATTTTGCTTGTACCAGGCAGTTTTTGGTTGTCTCTCATCAAAAGGTTGAGTTTGCAGGTATACAATCAGGTTGGCCTTAGTCATTCAGTAAAAAATAACGTCCAGGGGTTCAACAAGGGGGGTGAATGTGCATTTTTGTGTATTCTGGACTCATGGTTTTTTCTACCCTTGAGGGTCAGTTATGGCATTTGTATGATTCACTAGATGTTGATAAGTTCATTCTAACTATTGATTGGTGGGTTCTTGTCGATGATAGGTTTGTGTGGGCTGCTAGTAGGATTGTGCTAGTTGTTGATAGTTTTGCACAAGTTGTTGTTGTTGATAGGTTGGAACATGCGGGCTAGTACTTGTAGTGGAAACATGGACATGTTTGGTGTCTGTGGCTCCATATGTGATTCCATTCTTGTTCTTCTTCCAATATCGAGGATGATCATTGTTGGATTTATCATTGTAATTCTCCTTGTTGTGTTTTATAGCACCGTCCTCTAAGAGACCTTTCTCGATAACCATACCCTTTCCTCAAATGTCTTGGTAGGTCCGGAGAGAGTTCATACACATTTGATGTGATAAATTGCGGTGCAAGTTGTCAATGAATATCTTTGTGAGATGTCACTCTGGGGGTTGGAATGATAGTCTCATTGTAAGGCCCTACCACCTTTGTAGATAATCTACGAGGATTTCACCTCATTTTTGCTTAGAATGACAAAGGTCAAGGAGAGAGAGCTTGGTCTTGATGTGATGTGCATATTGTGCCACAATTTTTTTCTGGAAAGTCAACAAAGGTTGTGATTATTCCATAGGGTATTTTGTAGAACCATTCAAGAGAAGTTCCCCCTAAACTTTTTGGAAATATTTGCATGAGGTAGTTATTGTCATAGGATACCTCTTGACAGACCATATAAAATTCCTTAATGTAGCTGACGGGATCTCCCTTCCCCTGTACTTGTAAAATTTGGGAATCTTGAAATGTTTGGCGAAGGGGATGACTGTGATGGATCAATCAAAGGGATAAGGACAAAACTCTTCAAATTTAAAGGTTTTTCTCTCAATCCCAACACAGATCTCCTTAAGAGTGTTCTTCATTTCTTCCCATTTCGAGTTGGTAGGTGCTAGAGTGGGTACTCCCATTTGGAAAGGGTAGGATGGTGCAGGTGAATAGGAATGGGTTTGTGGGGTTTGATAAGGAGATTGTCTTGCTAGGTAGGTAGGTTGCAATGGGTTTTGTGGAGGAGGTTGGGAAAGGTATTGGTGATGTAGTGTAGGCATGTACTATTATGGGGAATATGTCAGTGGCTGCTACTATAGTGGCGGGGAAGGGTATTGTTGTTGTGGAGGTGGTGGAAGATATTACTTATGAAGAGGGGGTTGGTAAAATGTCATGGATTGTTGATGTGCTTGGCTAGAGGGGTTTGCATGGGCTTCCCCAATGTAGGTGAGATGCATACCTATGTTTCTCAGGGGTGGATGAGTCCCTTGTACATTTGTAGCAGCTGGTGGTGGTGCAAGGTAATTGGTGTAATAGGAAGGACCTAGTTATGGTGGTGATATTTGGGAGATAATGGATGATGACATGACTAGGTAATTGGTGAATGCAGGGGCAGTAGCAAATGATTGTTGAGGTTGTATAGTTTGTGTTGTGAATTACATGGCTAGCTAGGAAATTGGGATTGGAGATATGTGATTATTATTGGATTCCTAATTCATGCATTTGTGTTTATATGAGAGCCCAAGAAGAGTCTTGCCTTTTAATAGGTTGCGATGCAGTAGTAGCTGAGAATGTGGATCTGATTGCTGGGACTTGCAGTATGAGAGGTTGGTTTAGGGGTCCCCTAGAAGGCATCCCCATTGTGTAAAATGGTTGTTGGGGTTATGTTGTAGAGAATAAAGGTGGGAGTGAGACTAGATGTGAAAAATTTGGTTAGGTAATGGGAAGAGTTGGTGCACGGGCGAAGATTTGTTAATCGAGAGATGGAGGTGTTTGCGTTGTTAATTGTTGTGTAGGGGGGAAGGTGGTGTTGACATAAAGATTTGGGATACATGGGTGGAGGTGGAGCTTGCATGGAGATTTGTGTTTGGGTGAAGACTTGAGATGTAGGGGGTGGAGGTGGTGGAGCGAGTTTTGAGGTTGGGGATCCTGTGATGGAAAATGGAGTGGATTCAGCCACTGTATGCACTATGGGTAGCGTGGAACTTGGCTGCAATAAGTGGGGGATGGGTGAAGTAACTTGGGATGTTTGTAGGCTAGGTTCTACAATTTGTTGGATGATGGCTTCGAATATTTTTTTGGGGATGTGTATAGAATGTGTAGGATTGAAGGGCCTAAGTCTTGGGGGAATGTGAGTACCCTCTTATGCATAGTTGGCCAAGATGGTGGTACAATTTTGGGCTATGATAACACTTACCATTTATGCATTCCTTGGATGACTTGTAAATGATTCCATAGATTTTGTGTTGTGAATTTCATCTGGATCGACCCATGCATTTTCAACTTGTGCTTGATTTTGACTATGAAATGAAATCATGGCATTGTTTGGGTCAGGTATGGTGTTTGATGTGCTAGCCATTTGGTTGGAATCCATATCCTTCATTTTCTTTGAGCATGTCTCTAAAGGCATGAAATTTAGATTCTAGGATGAGTGATGGGAATGCAAAGATGGATCTAAGATTTCAAAAGGATAATGCTTATGCAAGATTGTCCCAAGAGATGTCTAAGGACAAAAGGATAGGAATAGTGCAAACATTGGGGATGATCCTAAGATATCTAAAAACAATTGATGAAGAAATACCTAGGGTGGGCCTAGAAGACTCAAAGGATGAGTTTGGATGTAGATAAGGACCTAAGGATTACTTGGTGTCGAATGAGTTGCTTTACCTAATGTAGGATCAAATGGCTTGTCGACCTAAGACAAACTTGTGGTCTTTTAGAAGATGGGATTTATTGTCAATGCGAACCAACCTTTTGATCAAGGTGATGAGGCTACAAGGACGAAGATGAGCTACTCTAGACAATTCTTAGTCAAAGAGTGAAACTAAAAGATAGGTTTGATGTGGGATGTAGATGATAATAAACTCAAAAAGATGTGACACTAAGTGGGGAATGTTTTGATATTTGGATTTTGGTTTAAGAATGAAGTTTTGATGGATGATGATTTCCTAAAGGGGATGTTTTGAGACGACTAAGGTTGACCCTAAGGATGATAATGCAATCTAACGATGATGAACAAAAGAAAGAGAGGATAGGTTTGTGATATGCTACCTAGTTGTAAGTCTTAAAGTTAACAAAGGTGTTATTCAAGTGATATTTGGCCATGAAGTGTGAAAGCTTATTGTTGAAAATGATTTTATTCAACTTCTCACACTCTTGGATCCCTTGTTGAATTGACTTCACAATGTGTTGGCCTTTCTTATCCTCTTCATCGACTATTTTCTTTTCTTTGCACACTCGAGGTAACAAGAGCTTTGCTTTTGTATGCTTTACTAAATCAGTCATGTGTCCAATCTCTTTTCTCCAAAGATTTTGAAGGTTACTTCTCTCAAAGCTTTTTAAAATGTGGATTTTTCCAAACTAGGTAGTGACTATGATAAGTATATCTTGGCTTGATTTTGGGGATAACTCCTTGAATTTGATCTCTTTTCCAGGATAGGTGAGAAACCAATCCCACAAGGGACAAAATAACCTTGTGAGAACAACATAGTTTATGGTTTTCATCTCTTTGGCAAAAGACTTGTGACTTTGAGCTGTGTATGTTTTGACAAATGTTTCTCACTAGGTTTATAACATTGAAAACACACATAAGAAATTCTACCCTATGGAATCGTCTTAGCTTGAAACCTCTTCTCACAAACTTAGGAACACAACCAAGAGCTAATCAGAATACGACCACTATAGACCACACAATAGGTCAAACAATGTCGTATTAGCTAAATCCAAGCACTCAAGGATGACATGATATGGTGAGTTTCTTGGGGAGGTTACTGTCCTCCTTGCACAAATATTATCAAACCTTCAAAAGTAAATTGGGTAGGTTTCTAGTTTAATAGTTTTTAATGTTTATGTGGCGTACACCCAATCGGTTTGTACATGTGTGACTCACTTAAGAGTCTAATGGACCACATTGGCTCCTTAGGAAAAATTTTCTAATCCAAACTATCATCCACACACCACACCTGAGCTTGGTTGAATATAAAATTAGAGTTTACTCGCAGTCTTATTTATATATTAGCCGAATTATTTATCAATTTGAGGCCATCCTCTAAAGGGGAAGCACACCCTCTAGACAAACCTTGCTAAAAGAAAAAATAATTGAATTTGATCTTTATCTTCACCCAAGTTCCGCAAAGGCAAGGGGAGAAGATACAAATACAAATTAATTATTTGTCACTTAATTAACAAGGTTTTTCAATGAAATAAATATCTCTAAAGAAGTGTTGAAAAACACTCCAAACACGCTAAAAACTCATTCTTTCCAAATTGACAGTTTAATTATCTAAGTGTTTTCTATCTATGATATCAAACACTCATGCTTAACATGTAAGGTTCTTTGGAAAACAAATGACAATGCTTTGAAGGAGAAAGTTTGATTTGCAAAAATAAGAAGTTTTACTCTCTTAGCATTTAAGATCGTGTGAGTTCATTTCAAGCCCAAATTGAAGTGTTTGTTTTGATTAATGGAAAAAATAGGTTTTGAAGGGACCCGAAACCCTATACAAAGAAAAAAATTAATATAGAGCATTAGGAGTACACCATAGACAACAGATCATCCATAACAAAAGGCCACCATCCCCATGAAACCACCCAAAATAACTAAGCCAAAGAAACACCCACACCGCGGCATAAGATAAAACATTGGAATTCTGCAGCAAAAGATAAACAAACTATCTTTTTGTCCTCTTCAAATGAGATCGTAGACTCATGTCAAAAGTCAGGGAGGATTTCTTAGAATTTTTTCCTTTAACTATAATCCATCCTTGTTCAACACTAGCAACCTTATCCTACTAGCACAATGATTCCAAAGTTGGAGAACTAGCCCCCAAAAGTGGGGTTGAGTCACCCAGTGAAACAACCAGCGCGAGGCCTCCATTAGATCGAACCAAAGGGTGATCAAGATATGGAGTAGTAAGGTTAGATCCTACACCTAATAAAATACCATCCTTTCCAGGAAAGCGAACACCCACTGATCAGTAGAAAATCTGGTATTACCCAGTGTAGAAAGAGAAGGTTCGGGTCTAGCAACCGGGATAGGGACAGAGCCATAAGCCCCAGCAGACCCTTCAGGAACATTAATATAAGGACATAAACCAACCTTCTCACCAGCAGGCAGAGGATTTCCAGTATCAGGAGCAACCTCCATCCCAAGGTGGGATGAGCTTTTCAAGACAGTGTAATGTTGGGTAGAGCACCCTTCCACCAAGAAGGAGAAGATTTCTTCTTCTTGGAAATGAAGATACATTGGGATGAAATATGACCCGTCTTAAAAAATTTATGATATCTAGAAGGAATGCCTTCGAATTCAAGCTACTAGAACCAAGGCCCCAAGGATGATTCAATTTTAATTTCAGTTGGAAGGCCCTTCGAGGTATCAATTTCTACCAAGATATGAGCAAAAGTAGAATGATACATATTATCAGACTCATTGTCAATCAACAAGAATTCCCCCAAAGCCCCACCTACTTCCTCAAGGATGGAATCATGTCACAGATGAAGGGGCAGATTGGGGAGCCTGACCCATATAAGGATAGAACTAAAGACTTCAGTGGAAGGATTGAAATCAGGGTGCCACGGCTTGACCATGAGTAGAAATTTTTCATCCTCCCAACAAAAGAAATAATCACATAGGATCATAGATCTATCCACAACATTATCAAATTTTGTAATGAAAAATCATTTTCCATTGGATAGATGTTATTAGTACCTAATAATTTTGGTTCCCATCTTCGAGAGATCCAATCATGTAGTTGGGGAAGATTAGGCCAAAAACATCAAAATTGGAAAATCAGTTCGTGGGATTTAAAAATTTCATTACTGTTCATCAAATCTCTATCAGCATCAGAGGATAGCTTGACAGATAAAGACCCACAAACATGAACCAGGGCAATGGAAGCCCCATTGTCAGTGGAAACCCTGCATCCCTTTACAGCCACAACCATCTTGGAAACAACATCATCAAAGCTCCAACATCCAATATCCAACATCAGCAAGCTCCAACATCCAACAAAGTCTGCAACTTCCCAACCGACTACAAAGCTCCAGCGGAATGAAAACCCCTATCCAAAGCTCCAGCATCCAACGAAGCTCCAACATACAACTCTATTTCCAACAATTTAGAACCTTAAATTAAAGTGTTTGATTTTGCTTTGTTCTTTGTCCTTTAAGCATTCAAGAATTTGTGATGTTCTTTTTAGAGGCCCCAAAACAGAGGTTTGACTTTGTCTTGTTCATTTTTAGTACCCAAATTGAAATGTTTAATTGAGTTGTTCAAATTTTAACCATTGTTCATTTTAGAGCCAAAAACCAAGTGTGAAAGTTTGTTTTGTTCATTTTCTTAACCTTGGTTCTTTTTATGTCCAAAATACAAATGTGAAAGCGATGTGTGACATACAATGTAAGTTGTATAGCACCAAAGTGAAGTTTAAGTTAATTTTAATTAAAAATATTATATGCATTCTCTCCAAACTAGGTGGCTAATCTCGTAGACTTGCGGAATTGCAAACCGTTGTGTTTTCTACAAACAATGATCCTATTGATATAGATCACATTCTCACAAATGGGTAATAGAGAGAAAGTGGAAAAAAGATAGAAAGAATATAGTCTCTAAGATTGTGTTTCAAAGATATATGCGGAAGTGTAACTAATTCTTCTTGTCTTTTTCAACCTACAAACAACAAAAAGAGCTTGCAAAACAAACTCAAACAACAAAACACATTAGCTTAGAGAGTTAGTTTGCAAGTAAAATGATGAAAAAGGGAATGACCCTTAAAGTGGGTCCCATTGGGTGTGCTAAAATGTGTGTAATAAAACTAATGTGCAAATAATACTAAAACTTGTTAAGCATTCAACAAACTAAGAAATACTACATCTAGATTAGACAATACGAAAGAGAGAAAAATAATTTTAAATAAAGCCTAAATAAGTGCAAACCTCCCTAAACCAATGAAAAAGCTCCTTCCTTGCTTTGTAGATTTGTCCAAGCTAATGGATGTGTGGTCAAGATCTTTGCTCAAAACTTTAAAGTGTGTAGATATTTTGATATAAGGTTATGTTTGATTATTTTGACTCTCAAAATGACATTATAACTTTACTTGGATGGTGGATGAAAATGAAGGAGGAATGGACTCAATTTATAGGCAAAGAGAAGGTCAAATAGACAGTCAAGATGCAAAGATGAGTGGCCAAGATGCATTTGAAGGTGAGCACATAGATTGTGCTTTATCAAATCCATAGTCTTGTGACAAGTGACATAAGGAGAGAGCTTGAGAGGAGATTAGCGTTTGGGGAGATATGCCATAAAAACACATCTTGTTTGAAATCCCCAAAGGTCAAGCATTGAGGAATGTGACCATTTTGGGAAGTGGGAAGGCTTTTGGAGGATGGCAAGAAGGAATAAAATATTCTTTCAAGAGGACAAATGTGTAAGAAGTGTAAGGATTATGTAAGAGCATTTAAAGTTGACATAAATGCATTTGGTTGGGGAGTGGGAGGATTTGACAAGATTTCACTTGGGGTTTGGCTTAGATTTCTTAATCCTCATTATTAAGGTTGTGCACATGATTGGGGTTGGATTAACCTTTGATTAAAGGTTAATTAGTTGAGAAGATATTCCATAAAGACATATCTTGTCCCAAATTTGAAAAGTCAATCGTTGAGGAATGTGACCATTTTGGGAAGTGAGAAGGATTTTGGAGAATGTGAAAGATGTTGGACGATGTGCAAAAGGAATTAAATATTCCTTTGGAGGGGACAAGTGTGTAAGAGATCCATGTGGGTTTTCTTACACACGTGGTTGGAGATTGAGATTGATGTGACATGAGAGTTGACTTGGGTTAGCTTAGGATGCCTTAATCTTCATTATTAATGTTGTGCAAATGTTCAAGGGGTGATTAGGCTTGAATTATGATTAATTAGTGGGGAAGTGAGATTTTATGGAGGATCCAAGTGGAAGGAGAGAGAATGAGTAGAGGGTTAATTAGTTAATTATTAATTATTAATTACCTAAAAGATAATTAGTATGTGTGAATGGGTTAGGATGAGTTAGGTTAAGGGTTAGGTTGGAGTCAAAGTTAGTATCCACGTGTTCTAATTGATTAAATGTTATTTATTTAATCAAAGGGGGAAAATGGATAGGATAAATTTAATTTTGAGAAAAATAGAAGCGAGAAAGAGAATTAATAAAATTAGATTTACTTAATAGAAGAAGGGAGAAAGGGAATTAATTAAATTACATTTAATTAATAGAAGAAGAGAGAAGGGGATTTAATTAAATTAGATTTAATTAATAGAAGAAGGGGGAAAGGGAATTAATTAAATTAGATTTAATTAATAGAAGAAGGGGGATCAATTAATTAAATAATAGTGGTTGATTATTTAATTAATTGGACTAAATCAAATTAATATGCTTGATCTAATTAATGGAAGAAGGGGATTAATTAATTAAATAGTCAGATTTTCTTATTTAATTAATTGGACTATAATTAATTAATTAGGAAATTGACAAATTTTAATTAAATAATAATAGTTAATTAGGATGCCTCGAAGAGAATAAATATTATTATAATATTTTTAATCAGATTTAAGTATCTACAGTGTGTGTGTGTGTGTGTGTGTGTGTGTGTGTGTGATGTTAGCATATTGGTTAAATTAAATTGTGTGTTGAGATGGATTGATGATGTGCTTTTGATTTACTATGGCACAAATACTAATATTGATGATTAGTTATTTTAATGCAAATAATGATCAATATATGTGATATTTGACCACATTCAAAAATTGTATGTGCTTGGGCTATTTATATGTATTTAGGAATCGACTCCACCTATCTCTATAGGTTTGCGTGTACCCTCCATAATGATGGTTAATAGGAGATAGCACATTGGCCAGAATAGCCACTAAAATTTACCAATCATACCTTATTGAGTGCAATTTCCCATGTGTTTACTACTTTATACTTTGGCTATAATTGTCGGTAATGTTTGGAAAACCTTTTTATCCCTATGTAGTCAATCAATAGAGTGTTTGCATATATGTGTTTAGTTGCCTTATGCCACCAATTTTAAGTATGAAAATAAATGTAATGGTTTTTATTGCAATTTGATTATTTAGAAATCAAATGTGCCTTATGTGTATTTGTTTTAATGACAATTGCATAATTAGGGCATTGAGTGAAATCAAGGATTAGATATTAGATTTAATTATTAATTTTTTTTAGAAAGGAAAATGCTAATGGCTTTTAATATGGATGCAGAGTTTATTTTCAACACTTGCTCTATTTTTAATTAAGTAGGGGGCTCAAAACCATCCAACTTGTACATGTTCATATGGATATTTGGGGAGGAAATTGTGAGAGTATTTTTGGGCATTAATCTATTGGATTAGGAATGTGACAAAAAAAAATTCCACTATGGATTCGAGGATTTGTTGTGAGTTTATGGAGATTTTTATCTCTTCATTTTTTATGCAAGGTTGGGGCCTAGCTCAATGCGAGAGCTTCCTATGTTAAGCACGAGATCATGAGGTCTAGTCTCCTCCTAGCCTACATTGTACCGAAGGACGTGTGGCACCAACCTCATCGGCCACACTAAAAAGTTTACCTAGTTATAGGGGATTTATACCCAATTCTTGCGGTCTATAAAAATAAAAATTGAATCAAAAGGAACATTTTTATATACAAGCCTATTCATTTCATTGTGTATCTAATTTGTTGTGAGATTTACTAAGAAAACTATGTTTGTTGTATGTTACCATGTCAAACTTTGGTTTGAATGAGAAATTTGTGAAATTGATTATGAAAAGCTAGTGTTGGGCATACATGATTCAAAAGAAAATCTTTAGAATTTTGAGTTTTGGATCTTTAAAAATTAGTGTTCTTGAAGGTATTTTAATGGTGGATAACACTACTCATTAATTTTGGGAAAATTGAAAAGTGTGTTTAAAACTATTTTTTTAGAATTTGATGATAGAATATGATGTGGAATGATGGAAAATATATATAAAATTTCAAATTTGGATTGTTTTGGATCCCATATCATATTGTTATTGAGAAATGAATGATTTGTGTATATATGTGAATAGTAGCATTTTTATGTGAATTTTACATCCGATTTGGACTTGGATTTAGATTTTGTTTTCCATGTTCATTGGAATGTGATGAACCTGGGTAGGTATTAGAATCAATAATGGGAGTAGAATCTAATGGGGATCATGGCACGAAGGGGTTGCTAAGAAAACCCATCAGGCCATTTTGTTAATAAGTGAAAACTAATGAAACCTAAGCAAAATGAGCTAAGATAAAGTCTATTAACCTTGTTTATAAACATACCAAAATTTGAACTTTTCTTTCGTAGGCTAGTCAAATATGAGTTTTTAAAAATATTTTCACAATTGGTCATTATGTGGTTTTGGTCAATGAGCTTATTTTTGAGTCTTGTGGTGAGTCAGGAGTTTAATCTAGTTGCCAAAATGTTTCGAAAAACCAATTGCAGTTAGGGTTGACAAAGTAGAAGATAAAGAAATCAGACATTTCAATGGGTTGCTTAAGTATCTTAAATGGGCGATGAAGCATGTTTTAGAAGTTGTCGAAGATTTTGAAACTAGCCTATCAGCATGTTATTATGTTTTATTGAAGCATCCATAAAATTATGAATAAAGCTTTCCATGGCAATAATGAATAGTTTTGATTGGTCATTTCAATAAGTTGTGTAAGTGGTCCAAGTTGGCGATTGAGTAAACCGACCTTTTCATCATTTTCTCAAGCATGTCCTATAGAGTTCGGTTATAACTTAAAAACTATTTAAAGAAAAAGAACATCTGCTCGATTCATTTGTTGAAGTGACTTTGCAAACTTTCATTAAGATGCAAATGGCAAGCGCAATCTCAAATTCTACAACCTTCACAAATCTCTTCTAGAAGAAGTGGAGCTTTGGAACAAGTTATAGTTATCCATCAAAGAATAATAGAGGAGGGATAATGAAGCAAGTTCAAGGTATTGCGAGCTATTGAAAGAATTCCTCAAGGGAACGGAATTAAAAGATTACAGTGGGCACAAAATAGACTTTGCAAAGTTTCTCTTGAAAGCTTCAAGTTAGTGAAGTTCTCTGAAACATATCCTTTAAGGCAACTGAATCAATTAGTGATATGTTGATCACAAAACAAAGAAATATGCAAAAGCCCCAAATTGCCTTAATAAAAAGAGAGGCTGGGCATCCATTATATAGAAAATCAAAAGGGAGGTGACATTATGGGATTCAACCATATTCACCAACAATACAACTACAATATTGAATATCTCCAATGATCAACTCCAAAATTAAAAACATACAACCATATAATAAATATTAGACTGTGGAATCAATAAGGACTGCACATATAGGCCCCAAATGGGCATTATTGCTATCAATCCTAACATTATTATTATCAAACCTGTGGTACTTAGGTGGTTATGTGGACAGATTCTTTGCACGCATGTACACCATCCAAGAATATGACAAATGCTTATAGCCGAGCTTCACCACCTTTGCTCGCATTCTCTCCCCCACGCATATAGTATGGAAGCTCGCACAAAGCACATGGGATTTCCTATTGAATGCCTCATAGAGATGTCGTCTCATGAATGCAGCGAGTCTCATATTTTATAAAAAATCGATTCTTTGGTAAAGTTGCAGAAACTTTCAAGAACTTGCAGTCGACAGGCTTTAAACAGACTTCCATGAGTTTCTGCCAGCTTTTTCTCACCCATGCCACCTTTCCATACTCGATCTTGGAGGAGATTATGAGTGCCCAGCAGGAAAAACACAATGATATACACTCATGCAATATGTCGAATCATAGACGAGGAAACTAAATTCAAAAGAATGGTGGTTACGTAGAAATCAATGATTGCAGGATATGTTCATAATAGATCTATTGAAGCAGCTTTGGAAACACGGAAGCAAACATAGATGACTGTTAAAAATTTGAATTCCACACTCTTTGTGACATCCTCCCTGCCTGTGTCACAATGAAACCGGTTATTTCCATCCATTGAAGCAATCAGATTGTATGGTTGAGATGCTACATAGAAAAAAAAATTCACATGCAAATGAAGGCCGCCCCTTTTTCAAAGGATGATTGCAATGAAAAATGGGCCAATAAAATACCACATTAGACAAACAATATGCACACCTAAGTGCAAAGAATGTATTGATGGATATGGGAAACTATGCAATGAAAGTGTCCAACTTTTAAGTGTGAGCAACCTATAGAAAATTTTATGATGGCGAAGATTTCCCAAATACAATTGACAAAGTTATGCAAGTTGTCGATGCACGATGTCAAGTTGATGATGATGCAATAAGAACATGTCCCTAAGGCCTAAGGGGTAAGTTGTTCGTTAATGGATAATCTTTGGATCAAGAGAAGACTCAATGCCCACTTCATTAAGAATCAATTCTTTGATCTCTTTCTCAAAATGTGCAAGCTTTATATTACCTTTTTGTAAAAGTGACTCATATCACTTGTTGTATTGAAAGTTGGACTTTGGGCCTTCTTTTTAAAAAATTAGGTAAATCTTAACTTGTGTTGCAAAAAGTAGTTATTCTAAGAAGTTGTCTCATATATCTACCAGGTAGTTACCTCAAGTAGTTACATGAGGTAGTTAGGTAGATACATGAGGTAGTTAAGGAGTTACTCTAAGTGGTTACACCACTCATATCTATATATATGAGATAAAAGAGGTTAAACTCTCTCACAAAAGGACATTGTATAGAAACTTATATGGTACTTTTCAAGCAAAACAATAAAGAACAATTTTGGAAGTGTTTTCAAATAGTTCTTGTGGATTGTTATTAATGTGCATATATGTTCATTGATGATAACTTTGCTTTCTCTTATGTGAATTAACTTAACATATCTCTCTTGGTATGTTGAAGCAGATGTGTTAAATCTCTATAGATAAAGTATATTTCTCACTTTCTTTCCATTCTATCTTGCATATTCATTCTTAAAAACCCCAAAATACCAAATACACCCATCATATAGGGAGATGCCTCTCTCAAATGCAGAGGGAGATTGTGATTTGATCGTGATCAGATTTCAATCTCTCCAACTGCTGGCATGGTTACCACTTCTTACAAGGCAAACAAGGTCATTTCGAAGAAGCAATCATAGTGACAAATCCTTTTACCAACAAAGTCAACATCTCTCTCTCACGCCTTGAGTTCTTGTTAAGGAAAAAGATGGGTTGGGAGACTTGGCCATTCGTGGGGGATTGATTTCACATTATCAAGTCTCCTCATCTATATGAGAGGACTACTTAGTTCCGCATGAGCCATCCCTTTAGCTACACAATTGCACTCCTCACTCTTGCTCTCTAACATCTAACCCTATAGAGTTGAGGACTACCTAGAATATGGGTATGCCTTTGTTGCTGGTGTAGAGTATTGGATTATCATATGATTTCCTTGTAAGATGAACCATGTATGAATGTCCTACATTGTGCTTGGATGTCTTGTAATTTCATGTTTGATAGTATATATATTTAGGATACTTGCATAAGTGATTTATCTATTCTCTTGTTTGAGTGTATGGACCATGTGACTATCTCGATGAGCATTGTGGGGTGGACATCTAGGTTCCACATATAATTACCTATAATAAAGTTTGATCTCTATTCACCATCCCACTTTAGATCTCCAATCTCTATCTATCCAGCTTCCAATGACATTCTTAGGGAACCATGAAACTGATGGAGTAACAAATAAGAGCTAGCATCATTAGTCCTTAATTATATTTCCTCCAATTTCTTCATCTATAATCTCAATAGGTGGACTTCCTCCCATTGTTTGACTATTTCTAGGTCATCATTGGTAACTAAGGGTTTTTAAGGTTTTGGCTATAGATTAGTGTTTCAATGGTTTTAAAGATGATTGCATGATTCTTCCCACTCAAGGCCTCTTTGAAAGAAGTTGTGAAGGTTATGGTTATGCCAAGATCAAAGGCTTAACCCAAAGCCTTTACCAACCAAAAACAAAATGGTTTCGCTCCAAATAAATAAATATAGATTGCCAATGGCTACTTTTACTACCAACATTGTATTGCATTCATTTTAAGTACCTATGCTATAATTTGAAGCTCCAACAAATATATTTTTCTTGACATAGTCGCAAGACTACATCCCTGGGTTTAACATTGGATAGGAAAGCCTAAAATAAAGCCATTATTGAGTGCAAACAAATAGGTCCAACCATTACATTGAAAGTAGGTTCAACCATTCAACTAATTAAGCTTGCAATTTTCAAACTAGTTTATCCATTCACTTCTATGAGCATCACATATATGCAATGAGTGCTAAGTGTTCCATTCATTTTCATGAGAGATGAGTTCTTGTAAACCACTACTCTTGAAACATGGGTCAATGAGTTTGATTCAAAAAGTACATAGTTGAATCCTGAGAGCAATATCACAATTTGACTTGCTGTGAAAAATATCTCCTACTTATCAAATGATGATCTTAAAGGGTTTTCTAATGAATGGGTATAAGACACAACAATTGGTGAAGGTTCTGCAATAGGGTTGCAAACAAAGTGGGCTTAACCTTGGAGGAAACTCCATGGTTAAGTGCACTTGAGCTGGAGTAGTATTGGGATGGGTGACCTCCAGGGAAGTCTCAATGCTTGACATCTATGAGCATCACCTAGATGCAATGAGTGCTAAGTGTTCCATTCATTCTCATGAGAGATGGGTTCTTGCGAACCACTACTCATGAAACATGAATCAATGAGTTTCACTCAAAACTACACAGTTGAATCTTGATAGCAATATCACAATTTGACTTGCTATGGAAAATATCTCCTACTTATCAATTGATGAGCTTAAGGGGCTTTCTAATAAATGGTTCATAAGGTACAACACTTGCTAAAGGTTTTGCAAACGGGGTTGCAAGAAAAGTGGGCTTAACCCTGGAGGAAACTCTGTGGTTAAGCACGCTTGAGCTAGAATAGTACTAGGATGGGTGACCTCCCGGGAAGCCTCGGTGCTTCACCTCTGTGAGCATCACCTAGATGCAATGAGTGATAAGTGTTCCATTCATTCTCATGAGAGCTGGATTCTTGTGAACCACTACTCATGGGTCAAAGAGTTTGACTCAAAAACTACACAATTGCATCCTAATAGCAATATAACAATTTGACTTGATGTGGAAAATATCTCCTACTTACAAATAGACTTAATTAAGCTTGAATAATATAAGCCAAAAAATAATGCTAAAAACCAACAGCAATTTGTAAATGGGACAAACCATGATTCAACACCAAATGAACAGTACTGCTAATAATTCAGAGGTAAGAATTTTAAAAAAGAAAAGAGTATTTCAAGTCCCTAAAGCCTTTGATATCAGTTATTATAATTGCTAGTGCTTTTAGAATGCCAACCCAAGCCAGTGAAAGAAGATTAGAGCTAAACTATACTCACATAGAAATTAACAATACAATACAATTCACTTGTCTAAATTTCTTCACTGCCCTAAATTTTAAAAACTCATTTTATAATATATAATTCCTTATAATAAAAATCTACTAGTAACAGATAAGACTAATAAAAATAAAGCACAGAATAGCATGCACTCAATCACCACCCTGCTTGAGAAAAAATAAATAATAAGATATATGTATGCCTTCTAATGTATATGGCATGAGAGAAATATGCTGAACTTCTATGGCTTTATCAAAAACATTAGATCTCCTGCTACTAATATCTCAGCAGGTTGTGGATTGGTATACACATATGAAACGACTGACTTGTATGTCCCTGCGGGCCTGTGAAGGCCCAATACAAGAATATATTCTTGCAAAATCTCTACGAAGAGTTCCATAAATGTTCTCCCTACAAAGCATTTGGGAATTGGAAGCTGCTCGAGTTTTCCACCAAAAGATTGATTACCTGCTATGTTTATTCCAACTGATAAGAACTTCTCAACGATATCAACTACATTACGATTAAAAAACGTAGCATACCTGCAAACAGACAACATTTTCTATTATTATTATCGTCTTAAAACTAAGAGATATAATTTGCAAGTCCATATCCATATAAGATTTTTCTGACAAGGCACATAGATTATTCAAGTACTATAAAAAAAACAATGTAAAAGTAGACATGATCTGCCCAATTATTTATTTGCGAGGAAGCAAACAGGCTTCCCGAAGTGTTACCCAAAAGGACAAACAATTTTGTCTTTGTATGATCAGACTCATCAAGTTTGTTCCAAGATAATTTGTTTAATAGGTGATCAAACTAACAAGTAAAAGGTCAGACCACAACATTAGAATGTCACCAGAAAAATTCAATTAAAAAAAGCAATGAAGGCAAAGAAAATTACATCAAAAAATTAAGTGCAGCAGGACTGAAACCTTTTCCCTCAATATACGAGGGTGAAAACATGTAGTCTGAAGCCCGGTTCCTGGCATAAATCCCACTTTCAAACATTTTGTTATTCATATGAAATTTAGGCCTCAAGTAATGAATTGCAGCTTCTTTCTGTAGTTCAACAATAATGCGGTTCCTTGTTGGTCGAAGAAGGCGTTCGATGGTTGCAGCTATCAAAATGTTGTTTATATCAAAAAAGGCTTCTGTAATAGAGGACTGATCACTTTCATCTTTAGTTCCTTCCTCATAGCTTCGTTGTGCCAATATAATTACTCTTTCTGTAGAAGCAAGACAAAACCAATGAAACTGCTAAATTTACAACCAACAATGATGGATTTGAAAATCAGATGACAAGTTAACCCTCAAGTAAATATAATGTTGCTCAAAACCAGAAGAACACTTAACACAAATTTGAATCAGTTTTAAAGAAAATAATTCAGCTATAATCTTGACATTGTTGAAAGGCCCATCTAAATCCTTCAGAAGTCATATGTACATAATAAGTACTAGAGAATGAGTTGTCGAAATCAAAGCAAGATCATTTCAATAAGGAAAATATACGTGCCTGCTTGCATGACACCAGCCCGAACCAGATCTAGCTCATATAATGGTGATCCTTTTACAAAATAGACATCTTCAAACATTCCAACGCATCCCCATTCAGAAGCGAGTGGTTCTTTGGGATGTAAAATAACCACTGGTGGATTTGGTAGATATGGCATTCTAAGACGGCTAATGAAATAGAAAATGTTAATAGGCCATGTTCCCTGAATACACAATAATATGTGTGGTGTATTCAGATCAATTACTGAAATGGTTCTGGTACACAAATTTTCCATTATGGCATCCACCCTTCGTTCCAAAACAGATGGATCAGGTTTCTCCCACTTATGTTGTGGTGGCCAGCTTGTTGCAACGTCGATCGCTTCCTGCAGTGAAAATGTGTGATGCAATGCTACTCTAGAAGTATTTTTATGAAAATGGGAGTCCCCAGGTGATTGACTACCCTCATGGCTGGCAGAAATAATCTTTTGTATCTGGCTCTGATGTTTGCTTCTGTTTCTCGAACTCAGGAGTGGTGCAGAGATTCCAGATCTCGATTTATTGCTACCATCATCATAACTGATTGAAATCTCAGCTGTTGTGAGATCCATGGATCTTGTATTTTGAAGAAATCTTCGCTGTTTAATTTCTTCTAAGAGTTCGCTGTCTTCTATGGAGTCTTTTTTCTCAGAATGGGAAAGAAAAGAAGCTTGGTGTCCAAATTTAGAAACTTCTTCTGCAGCCCAAAGGTCTTCAGCGATAACTAAGCCAATATCAGAAGACAAAATCTGGTGCCCTTTAGGGTATAGAACTATTTCCCTAGTATTATCCATCAGAATGTCAAGACCAAATAGGATAACATGAAGCTTCCTGTAAACTACCTCTGCAGCCTGCTCAAAGGAAAATAAATACATATTAAAGGATTGTCGTTGATTGTAGACCTAGAAATCTAATCACCACTACTTGCAAAAATTACACATCAAACCCTCAATAACACAATAAAGAAAGAGAGTTGGGCAATGCGGTCAAATCAAATATGGAAATGCAAATCTGTCAATGATTAGCATTAACAATTCGGTCCAGCTGCATTGTATTCCTCTTGATTATCCCTCTTTCTAAGATAGAAAATAACAAATTCTATTAATTTTTTAAAAGCACATATAGTTAGGGCAGGAGTAGGCCAAAGGCAGAACACTATGTTTATTACCTCAGTATGCCACAGATTAAAGCTAGAATAAGCAACATGCATCTAAATTCTTCATGTTGTCTAGCTAGAGCAGTCAAATTGCAATTTTGAAGCAATGACTGACCTCTTCAAAAAGTAACTCTTCCGTGTGAAAGCAAGGAGGCAATATCACTGGAAACACTTCCTGCTTACGACCAGCTGCATATTGCTGCACCCAATGTTCAGATCCTACAGTAGAGACAACCAAGCCTGACTTGAACAGATTTGTCAAAAAGGTTGGCAGCCCTTTGACGTGGCAGCTGAAATGGAGATATGCAAAATATTATAAGTACTAAAGTGTTCTTTGGCAAATCAATTCACTGCACAAATTTTTTAAAAATTAACAACCTTCGTGCAAGCAGTTGAAAACGAATCGCTTCTGGGCACACAATCTCAATTTCATCTCCTAGATCATCTAAAATGGCACTGTTCTGATTTTCAGGTTTCAACATCTCTACAATAACTCGAACCCCTGTGCCACAATGTTGATGTACACTCAATGTACGAACGAATTGTGCTGCATCCTCTGCATCAGCATTCTTTAACACCATACTTATCAGTTATTAAATCGGCTAATGCAGCTCAATTGATTAGTTCATCTTTTATCTTGAATATAGCAACATATACATTAGTGGTGAACAGTATGTCCTTTCAATATATATTTATGAATGGTAGTCACAAAATAAAGAAAAACCATGTTAACTGGAAATATTAAAAATCCAGAATCTCACCACAGCCTGTCGATCGGCCATTAAGAACACAGCTGAAGCCATCTTAGCACTAACACGATCAAGATCAAAGTCATTCAAAGGTGTGCCCTCAATAAACTCCACACGACCTTTATAATGTGCTAGGAGGGTTTTCATCTCGAATCTGTAAATAAGAATCACCAGTACATAAAGTGAACAAGGAGATTTTTGAGAAACACCAAAAAGAAAAGGAAGAAACAGCAGTATGTAGATTTGTACTGTAACAAGTCCAGATATAAAACATTTGGAATAGAACAATGCAAAGACTATAGAATTATTCAAATTTAGAAGCTTACGAAGGTTTATACGGAGCCATAACCACAACTCTAAGAGGAAACGCTGGCATATCTGAAAGAAAATTAATAATACAAAGAATTAAACAATACCTTTAATTAGGAGCATACTTTATCTCTGAATATTCAAGACAGTGTATTTACAAGACAGATGTAACCAATTCTTAGCAGTGACCAAAAATTTTATTAGTCATTTTAAATTTTAACTTCCCAACCTTTATCATGAGAAGGATGATAGAATTCTGAAAGAAAGTCCTGCACAGTTCGATATGATAAATTTCCACTAATTATAATAAATCTTGAACCAACCACCTTTTGCACAGCAAATTTTCCCCCATAAGGCCTGAAAAAGTGTAATCATTTGTTCACAAACTGGATAAAAATGGCTGTATTAAATCATCGCTTGTGAGCATCCAAAGAAACAGATAAAAGTTATTAAACAATTGTGTAGAGTATTAAAGTGCACCTCCGTGATGCAAGCTCCAAGATTTTATTAATCTGTACAGGTAAAATGTACAAGGCTATCAATATGGTAAATAACGTAACAGCACGGCCCCAATCAGAATTCATTGTAATATCACCATATCCCACAGTTGAAATCTGTCCCAGAAAGAGAATATAGTATCAGTTTTTATTATGTATCGAACATCAAGGTTCTATATTCCAGGCTGCATATAATGTTAATATAAAATCAGAGGATGTAGCCCATACTGTAACAATAACAAAGTAGAAGGCATGATAAAATGTTAAACATCCATGAGAACCGCAATTTTTCTCTGTCTTGATATGGAGTAGGGTGGCCTTTTGTTCAACCCAATGTAGCAGACCAGCCATAATAAAAACTGCACAAATGTAATAAGAAAAGTTATCATTTATTACATATCATAGGTATAAAACGAGAGCAATTCCTGTATTGCAGCACAACTCATCTGCAATACCTATAGCCAATAAACAAATCAAAACAAGCATAAATGAATGAAAATTCAAACCTCTAATAAAAATTTAGTGTTATTTTTCATGCTTGGTACATTTTAGATACTAACAAATATAGCTACAGAAACTGTGATTCGGAAAACTATTAACCAGTATAACTTAGTAGAACTTTTATCAGCCAAATATGGCTTTACCTATGTTTCAAATAACTATAGCAAATATGGTTCATCTGAGACTAGAAATGGGAGAGACGGGCAAGAAACAAGTGAACAATGTCGGGTTTAAAAAAGAAAGAGGAAAGAAAACAGAAACTCTCTTAAGATTTCTTGGATTTATTTTCTTATGCCTTCAAAATCACTTTTAAGTTTTTTGTGATCATCATGATAGATTTGATATGGATTCAGCATGTTCTGAATAGGGAGGCGTACGGGCCCTCAAGGCCTTTTTTTCATACACATTGTCACAGATCAGGACCCTCTATCTCATCAAGGTTGGTAGAAGTGGCCATCAAAAAATCTCACAAGCAGGAAACTGTCAGGGGCTATACAAGGAAACTAGAAGTGATGGAGAATATTCCAGTCTTTAGATTGGATCATATCAGATTCAACAATTATTTCAAAATTGGCTACAACAGAATTGGCTTCCAAGTTTCTGGACAAGCAAATTTTGTTGAAGAATTTATATGAATGGGCCCTTCGAATTTCAAAAGATGCAGTGAGAGTATTAGATTCCTTTATGCCCTAGAGGTTATTTTACTGTATCCTTGTAATGAAGCCAAACACGATCAGATCTTCCAAGCAAGGCACCTAGAAATACATATGTTTATAAAATGGTGGCACCTAGGTTTCAAGCCAATGGAGAGGATGCCTCCCTTCGCACTAGTACCAATACAATTCTTTAAGTTTCTGTTAGATTTTGTGATCCAAAAGTGCTTTGTTTTTATTTGTATTAATATATTAACTGCTATTAATGGGTAGTGTTGGTTTCATAAATGTTGAGGTGGTTCACAGGTACAGTTAAGGCTTTATAAAAGCCTAATTTGTAACAATGAATTTTATCCCCACATACTATAGCCTATTATTTCGCTCTAGTTCATTCATAATGTAAATATTGTTTTCCTGTGCATTTTCTGACACAACATAGCCAGAGGAAGATGGATTATTGTTAAGAAGGAATTAGAAATCTGACTTATTCAGTAGTTATCAACCACCATTTGATTGATATTAAGTAATCTTCTTTTCTAAGCAGCTAGAGATAAAGATGTGCTTTAAAATTTAGAGTTCTAAATATTTTTGACAGAATGAGATACAAAATATATGCTTTGAGTTTCTACATTGTTCTTGGATATGTACAAGGAAGGTGGGGCTTTGATCTGATATGATCCAATCGAAGGACTGGAATATACAAGGAAGGTGGGGTCGAAGGCATGCTATTGGATGAATTTCAGCATGATTGTATCAAGTAGTGTCGAGGAAAAGGCAATGGATCTTTAGACTACAAAGGCAGTGACACAAAGGCACTAGATGTACTTTAGCAGAAGGTGTTGCTCACAGAGGAATGCAGAGAAAAGTATCATGCAGCAAAAGGATGTGTATAGGTGTTGATAAAAGTTGATCAGTACTAGGAGATAGGTGACTGAATTTACAAAGTGGCAAAGAAAGTCAACTTTACAAATGCTCAAAATCCTTTGTTTGTTTTCCCTTTGGATCAAGGGGCTTTTGCTACAGTTTATGATCCAAAAGTGGTTTGTTTTTATTTGTACTAATGTTTAAGTGTTAGTCATATATTAAGTCTTGTTTGTGGATAGTTAGTGGTTTAATAGTTGTTGGCATGGTTCACAAGAATGGTTGACGACTTTATAAATGCCTCATTTCTAATAATATTTTTCCCCACATAATACAGAATATTATTTATGCTTTAGTTCATTGGTGTATGTTTTCTTTTCCTGTATATTGTCTAATCCTAAATTCCCCTGTGCATTTTAGAACAAGTGCCTTTAAAATTTGGAACTTGCAACGTATAACACAATCTGTATTGACTTGGAACCAAGCCAGCCTCTTCCAAAATTACTAATTTACAAGAGGGATTTGAACAGATCCAACAAATCAGTTTTGGTGATGTAGAGCTTTTTGTGGTCACTTTGCCTAGCCTTGAGATTCAAAGATGCATATTTTTCAACCCATGTTAACTCTTGTGTCCTTTAGCCAAGATATCCAATCAAAACTTGTAGACTGCTCAGCTAGTTTATTTTCCTATTTATTTTAGGATAGTATAGTTGGTATGTTACGAAAGGGATCAGGGATGTCAACACCTTTGATCCCTGAAAACCCGGGCACTTTGTCAAAGGCTATATGCTAAGTGTCGGGGGTACACATACCCCCAATCACCAAAAGCAAATCTGAGTAGGGAAACCCCGAAGCCCAAATGTACCTTTTTTCTTGTCAAATTTCATGCTCAGGTGGGTTAAGGGGTTATAACATGAAGAGATTACTCTACTTGTGAGGGTGATGATGTAGTTAGATAGTTTTCTTTCAGTTCCTTAGATAGTTTGCTTTTGTTCTTAGTTTAGGTTGTTGAATAAAATCTTGAATATGACTGACACCTGCCTGTTGTGTAGAAGATGTGACAACTGTGAGTCCAATGAAGTACAAAGTCTGGGGATACATTAAGCCATCTAAGCTTGGCAATGGCCACCATGAGATCATAGACTATTGTTAGCCATGTTGATCTAAAGGAGTTCAAGAACCACATGACCAATCCAAATGGGAGATCTTTCGAGGCTACATCATTTGTGTTTTCAAGATTGATCGGTAGCATCCTTTCCCATCTCAATACAGTCTGCTGACCTAGTGATGGCCTACATGGAAAACTATGATCTGACAAGGAGTGTTCCGGAAAGAAGTAATCCTGGATGCAAGACCTGACAATATGGAGACAGTTCTCCACATGCCCACCTATGACAATTACGCCTAGGTAACCAAGGAATATGGGGAAAGTTATTACAACACTGAACCTAATTGTGATCAGTACATCAATGAGCATTTCCTTCAAAGTTCGAGGAAGGGCTACTAATTAGACAAGATGAACCTACATAGGGCCCACCTCAAAGAGGATATTCAAAACTATGTCACTCTTTTAAGCAAGGTGTTTGGGCTTCCACAAGCCAAGCAATTGGGGACTTGGATGGTCCTTTTCATTAAGACCATCCGGAGCAGAAAAGAAAAGATTGACTATGGGAAGATCAAAAGTGGCAACCTCCATGAGTCGTTAATAGCAGTCAAGCCAAACCCAAAATTTTGTGTGACCCCCTACTTGGTCTACCTCTTAGTAGCACAGGCAACCTTCCAAGGTTTGAAAAAGGTCGGTTCATTAACAAATCAAAAGACTTGAGTTTACACTCAATATCACCAGCTAGCCCTCAAAAGGAGTGTAGAAAAACCAAATTATAGGATAGTGAATGATGCCTTCATTTCAGGGCAATCGGGGGAGATTTTGCTAAAAGGTCATCACCTAAAGCTGCAACACAGATATAGAAGTTCGGGAACTATTACATCCGATTTTGAACCTTTATGTATATCAGGGTGGCAAGATGTACTTACAACCAACCAAGCTCCCAAGGTACCCCTTCGACAGGTTGATTGTCATGCAGTTGTGTAAACAAGTGGCAAACGTCTATAGGGTAATAGTCAACAAACTCAAGTTTGCTTCCAGTTCCCCATCAGGGTAGGGTCTCACAGTGTCCAAGATATGAAGGTAGCCAAATTAGTTGGACTAGAATGGGCAGAACATACATTGGATGAGATCACCACCACGAGGAGCAAGTTCGACCCAATCGGAACATTAAGTCATGTGATGGGTAGACATTTCAAGCATGCGACTCACCTTGAGGATCATTGGTCCAACTATGTAGATGATTATGAGGTCACAATAAGGGATTATTGCAAAAGGGATCTGAACTTGGAACGAGATGCCATAGGGATGTACATATCAAAGGATCACAGAGCCAACAACATTGATGAATGACTACATCCCTTGTACAATAAGAATAAAATTTTTGATCGAGCAATCTTTAATGCAAATGTTCACGAAGATGTGGATTTCAAGGCCAAACATGTGGTTAAGTGCACAATGGATTGGCTGATTCAGCCCTATAAACTTGACCTGATACCCTTGGCGGAAGGAGTAGACAAGGCATCTAAAAGTAAACCTAGAACTTCCAAGCCTCCCAAGAAGACTTCCCCTCAAAACCAAGTTACACCAGCTTCTCATTCAGAGCACACAAGACTTGTGACTACACATGTACCTATTAGAATCACCAAGCAACATAAAGAAAGAAAGAAGAAGAAGAAAGATGATGCTTCTACTTCTGCTCCTGCTACCTTTGTTGTTGCCACTTCATGCACACTTGTTGCAGCTATTTCCACTCCTGCTATTACCACTATAGTTACAACAAATACCCCTTCCTCTTCTTCTAAACAGAGAATTACTTCTTTAGGGTTAGAGTAAAGAAGAACAAGCTTCCCAAGGAAACTCCTAGGTATATAAGAGGTTGAGGAAGGGCTCACCTTTTATGCCTATGGTAATAGAAGTGCCCGAGGTAGAAGTGGAAGAAGATGAGGGTCCTTTTCAATTAACCAAACTGTGAAAACAGACTAGATCTGCTACTGCTCAAGCCCTGAACCTAGGAGAGCCTTCTACTGAAGAGAACATGTCAGAACCTCCTTTAAGTACTACACAGGAGGATATTCCTCCAGGACCTGCAGTGCAAGAAATCCCCAACCTACATAACATTGAATTTGATCTAGATATGGGGTCATCTACAAAACTAAAGACAAAGGATCCTATGGAAAAGAAAGAAGATACTCTTGGAGAAGATTACTTCTTTAGCACTGATCTTCCAAACATTGCATGTGAAGGAGCACCACCGCACAACTCCCCTACAGATCACACCCAAGAAGAAGAGGTTGTGCAAGATAAGGAGGATGCAAATAAAACAAAAGGGGAAATTCATGTCACTTCAAAAGAGGCAACTTCACAAGAACCTCTCCCAAGTTCAAACAAGGAGACTCCACCAAAAAGGCCCAGAGTCAGGGAGAAGAAGAAATGAATAAAGGAGAAGAGGACAGATAACAAGAACATGAAAACAAACCTACCCCTCCAAGGCAAGAAGAGCATCAAGAAACTCCTTCCGACCATGCAGTCACACCTCCAAACCAACAAGTTACTCAACCAAGGGAAGAGGAAGGGACAATAGAGCAAGAGGATTTGTTTGGAATGGGACCATACAAACCACTAAATTCTGATACAACTCCAATGTGGCTGGCTAAAGCTGTACTTACAAGGAAAAGGAGCTATAAGGAGATAGAAGTCTAGGACCTTGACTCTAGGAAGAGCATTTGCAAAGGAAGAACCCAAAGGGAAAGCTCAAAGGATGTGTTACGTTGCTACAGATAGAAGAGGGCATTGGAAATCCTCGATAGCAATCCCCTCTACGAATAAACATGAAGAAGAAATGGCTACTAAGGACTATCAAATGGAGGAGATAGACTCACGGGTTCCTACCAGAGAGGGCAAAAAGGCATTACCACATCAAGTTGTAACACTCATTTCAGGAGGATGCACGAGGATGAGGATTCCCAAGTGAGCTTAGAAACACAAGTTGCAGAGCTGAAAGGGTTTATTACTCAACTTGTGGGCCCTATTGACCCCAATGATCCCTCCACTAGTTTGTAGGCAGCAACAGAAGCTTGAGGTCAATTTTCCCAAAAGCTGACCCATTTTTCACATGTACAAAGTGGTGAAAAGATATAGAACAAACAAGTGAAGAAGTTATAAGGGTAGCGCTAACTCTTTATAGGGCTATGGCTAAGCAAATAAAGATCTTGGGAGCATGATCACCAATGGAGATTGTATAGAAATAAATGAAATTGTTCTTATGTGGGAGGACTTCGTCCCGGTTTTGCAAATAATGAAGAAGGCTAGTGCTCATAAATTGCTCGCAGTTTTGATTTTTGAACCAGCTCATATAAACTCACCTATAGACTGGCTAAGAGCTATAAAGTTGATTGTTAAAGAGTACAAGAAGAAGAGAAATACAATTTTGGCCAAAGGGAAGTTAATTAACACTCTGATGCAACGTGTTGAAGATTTTGTGAAGGCACTTTCATGCACATTTTGGCAGGCAGAGGAATAGGCAAAATGAGAGGTATACAGGAATTTAAGGGCATTTTACACGGAGCTTGCACAAATGAAACCATTGATTGGATGATGGGGGTAAAACATGAGTTAGCTAACATGAGAAAAGAGCTTCTGCAGTTTGTAGATGCCAACAAGAAATTAAAAGCATTAAAGAAAAATCAGCAAGTACAGCTGAAACTCACGAAGATCCCCAACATCTACGACATATATGAATCCATGAATGCTTTCAATGCTTCATTTCCAAAAGCTCGTTGCACATCTCTAAATTCATAGAGACAGATTTTGATATTATTTTTGCAGATTTTGTATCAATCGGCAAATAAAAACCACGGATAAATGCTGTTCTGTTTTTGCAAAGTTTTTAAATTTCGGGCTTCGAATCTCTTCCCAAATCCGTGCCAACAACTTTCCAGATCTCGCCAAGGGTCGAGCCAACAAAGAGCTATAGTTTACTGATAGAGAAACTCAAGGAAAATGCTGAAAAAGTGGATCTGGGTGAGCTGCACTTCAAATGCCAAAATTTTAGGGCACGTTTTGGTGTATACGAAGCCCATTTTGTGTTGTTAACTTCATAAATTAGTTGTCTATCCATTCTTTGATAGTTTAGGAGTAGTTTTTGTTAAGGAATTATAGATCAGGAGATAAGATGTAAACTGAATGTATGCAGTAGAATACAATTGCCTTGGTTATTGATTGATTCTACAAAATACAATAACTATATATATTGAATCTAAAGGATGTCAATATGAACAGTCATGACTTATCATATATGATAAGCCATGACTGTTCGTACTAACAAATTGTATAACATATGATTAACGTTTTAATCCCAGTGTAATTATATTGCATATCAAACGACGGCATGAATAATGAATAAGACAGTCACGATACTACCGTGACTGTCATATACGAACAGTCCGATAGTATCGTGACTGTTCGTATATGCCAGTCACGATACGTATGCATGACTTCCTTAGCATATACCAGTCACGATACATATATGCCAGTCTGATAGTATACGTGACTTCCTAACCGTTAATCATGTTTGACTTTAACAATCAATTCAATAACATCATTACATATTAATTATTATATGGTATATATATATATATATATCATGATTGTCTCGTCGATTATTAAACACGAACACACAATACTTTAACAGGTTGGAGTAATTAATATGTTGTTTTCATTTTATTTTGCCACAAAATAATGCCCAAAAACCCTAGTTATGGGTTTGGCAAATTTGTAATTGTAAATCTATTTAAACCCCAGATTAATTTGTAATAATAGTTAGGAATTATTTATTTGAACTCTATATACATTTGGTGTTGCAATCTTGATGTATAACAACTTCTGATCTTTGCAAATTTGAATTTTTTTTCAGATTCAAGAGCCGCTTGTGTGTTCTTAAGTTTTACTCAATCAATCGAATTAGTTCGTATTTGTCATTAAATATACACTTGTGCTGAATAAAATGGTTGGACCTCATTAAGTCATGCTTTGGAGGATAAATTCATCTTCCATATGCGCATAGGTAGGGCTTTGCAATCTTGATGAGTTTTGAGAAATCTTGTGTATTTCAATTTCCTTTGATGATAGCACTGTGTTGTTATGAATGGTGGATCTCCTAATTTATAAAGCCATAGTTTTGTTTGATTCAATCTAATCTTCTTTATGCAGCAAATTGTGTAATTTGAATGGTTAATGTCTGTAGTAGTTTGATTTGTTTTAAAATTCTCGCAACCATGTTATCTATTGCACTTCATTTAAAATTAGTTGTTGGTTTAGTTTGGAATTCAATATTTGTTTTGTACATCTTGTTTACTGGTTTTCTACATTCAAAAAACTTAAAAAAACAGTCTAAAACAACAAATAGAAACCTAAGATTTGTTAACTCCAAAAATAGTGCTTTCAAACCATCAAAGGCCCACCTTGTGACATCTCACATATTCTTCATTCACCTATCCAACACGATTGTGACCCGGCCTCTCAAAAACTTGGGAGTGATTAATCTCACTCCTTCAAGAGAGGGACCTCAATCTTGTTTTCCCTGTTGTTGTATCATGTAAACTTTGTGATCAATAGTTTCAGTTGTAGTTTGTTGGGTTTTTTGAACTAATCTAGTTTTGAGTGGGAGTTTGTGTAGAAGATACTATATGATCTTGTTGCAAGAATCTTCAAGTGGCAAATTCATCTGGGAGAACAGGGGTGGACAAATTTTCTAGAAATAATTTTGAAATGTGGAAGTTGAAGTTGGAGGATCTATTAACATATCTAGATCTATGGGATGTTGTTGATGAGAATTTCTTAAGACCTATAGACTTAACTAGGGGTGCTAAATATGATATTATGGACCATAAAGCCAAAGGCCTAACCAGATTGTATCTGGTAGACTCTATTTTGATCAGTGTCCACAAAAGACCTCTACAAGTAAACTATGGAAGAAGCCTAGAGAGATGTATTAGGCCAAATCTTTAGTGAATAAGATTTTCTTGAGGAAGAAACTATATTCCTTGAAAATGGAGGCTGGACAAATTACAAGCCACTTGGAAGCATTCAATATGTTGGTGGCTCAATTGGCATTAGTTGATGTCAAAATGAATGAGGAGAAATGTGAGATCTTTCTTTGTTCTTTTCTTGATTCGTGGGATTCTCTTGTTATGGCCATCGACGATAATTATCTTATTTTGAAGACTAAAGATGTGGCGGGTTCTTTTCTTTTTTGAAGAGATGTGAGGGAAGGTATCCATCAATGTCAAGGATGCTCTAGTTGTTTGTGGAAGACCTAAGGAAAAGGCAAGAAGAATGAAAAACCTAATAAATCCAAAGGCAAGGGGAGATCCAGATCTCCTGGAAAGTACAAAGTTATTTGCTAAAATTGTGGTAAGCCTGGACATATCCGTAAGGACTGCAAAAAAGAAAAGAAGAAGAAAAAAAATTAGATTCTGATTCTGAGTCCAAGAATGAAGATGGTGATGCGTTCATTGTAGCTTTTTCCACTCATGCAGGTAATGATGCATGGTTAATTGACTCATGTCCATCTTTTCATATGACCTCTAATAAAGATTGGTTTTCTAAGTATGAAGAATTTGATGGAGGTAAGGTGTACTTGGCCGATGATTCTCATGTAAATATTGTTGGTCATGATAAATTTAGAATCAAGTTTCCTGTTTGTAAATTAAGATGGATTCATGGTGTGTTGCATCTCCCTAGACTAAAACGAAATTTGGTACATGTGACTAAACTAATAGATTCAGGTATGTAGGTAGTCATTTCTAATGCAGGATGCAAAATGGTGAGAGGTGCTATGATGATTTCTAGAGGTGTCAAAATTAGCACATTGTATAAGATGGACACATACATTGTTGAGTGTAATAATACTTATGCGAAGACCAAAATTATGGATACTTTGATGGAAAAGGCAAGGGTTTTGCCTTTGGTGATGGTCATGGATTTTGGGTACCTAAGGGCACAGGTGAAACACTTGCCAAGTAGTAAAACACTTGCAAGTTTTTATGCTCGACAAGTATTTACCACTTCTACTCGTAGGAAAAAAATCGCAGGCTTTTGCTTAAAACTTGTCAAAAGGCAAAAAAACATTCATTTTCTTTGGTTTTGGTTGCTGCTCAAGAGACAAAACATCCTCTCAACATTTTGCAAGCATTTTAGTCAATTTGAAGTGGATTTTGAAGCAAAATTGGATTCCTAAGTAGGTTTTCTAATTTTTTTCTTTCTTTTTTTAAATCATTTTATCTCCTTTTTGTTGCATCTAGGTTTATAGAAACTCAATAATGGCATTTCCTTAGTACTCTAAATTGCTTTAAAGTCTGATGAACAGGATTTGACATCATTTTTCATAGTTTTCTCAAAAATTTCAACTTTTCCAACAAATTTCAAACCCTCGCACCTTTTTCTTGTTTTTTTCAAGTTTCAACTTTCTAAAATTATTTAAACTAATTTAGTTTGTTTGCTAAATTGAGTAAAATAATATGGTTTCAATTTGTATGTGTAGGTTGATTTATAATGGCAAATAAAGAAGGATCTACAATTCGCTTCAAGTTCTACCTTAGTAGATGCATGCCCATCTAGATATCTAGGCACTTGTCCTAAAGGTGCTAGAGATAAGGCTTAGAAGTATGCCTTTGAAGGACCAAAATCTAATTTCGTAATTTTCATTAACTGCAAAAAACTATTTCATGGATGTATAAACTGCTTCAAATACCACCTTGTAGGCATCACTAAGCATGATGAGAGGGTCTATCATGGGGCCATCGAGGAAATAGAAAGAGAAATTAATGCCTTACTTGCAGCACAAGAAGAAAAAAACTATGAAGGGAGAGGGAAAAACTAGCCATGAAAGTAACCATAGTTGAATTTCAAGGTGTTACAATCAACCTTGAATAAAAAGAAACAATACTTGAGGCCATAGTGGAGTCTCTTTGTGGTCCACGTATCCACAAATCCACCACCACCTTGGCCATCATTTCTACTACTTCTAGTAGATCACCACCATCAGTGTCGCGATCTATAGGTGAGAATTTTGTGCACAGAAACACACCTGGAGTACAACCATCATTAGAGACAATTGGGTGGAACAGGGAGGTGCATGAGTGTACAAAAATTGCTTGTACATCCCTTTCAATGTGGCAAACAATCTATATTGGATTGATTTGGTTATTGCAGTGACTATGGCAAGAAAAGGCTACAAAGAACCTATTGGCATGAACCAGTATATGGCAAAGTGATGTTGTCATTGATGTCTAAAGCTAACATTGTTCAACTAGGGAACAAGTGGCAATAATAGAAAATAGAAGAGTTGCAGTCAACAATGAGACAGGTTAGGAAACCGGTGGAAGAAGTACGATGACCGGTGAAGTCACTAAACGGTAACCGAAGCAGTGACCGATAAATTATATGACCGGAACCGAGGAAACCGGTATAGACAGAGAAAGGAAGAGTGACAGGTGTAGACAAAGACCTGTACGCTACCTAAGGATGTAAACCGGTCATCTCTGATCAGTAAGATATCATCGAGACTGATGAACTAGTGAAAGTCACAGTTGACAAACACTTAAGTGACTCTTCAACCGAGATTTGTTGCACAAAACACAGAGGACTTCATGTTACGGAAAAGATTGGTGCAAGGCACAATTGAAGGATTTAATGCCAAAAATTAAGGCATTAAAACATGGCGGAATCTCAAGTTAAGGAAAAGTATGCTGCACGCATCTATTGTTTCCTTTACAAAGCAGAGAAAAAAATACATGGCATGCATCTGATGTTTCCTCTCTGAACTAAGACTCAACTGGATGATGGATCCAAAGGAGATCTTTGCGAAGGTCGCGCATGCAAAAAGTGGGAAGAGCAAGAAGACTATTTATTCTTTAGCCTGTGAAGAATATCATTTGCCTTCATTCTGCCAAGAAGAAAAAGAGTGAACGTGTATGCTAAGAGAAGCTACAGAAAGGTAAAGAAAAGAAGAAGAGAAGAGTGTGCAACAAAGCACAACAATCTGGAGAGCATGAATGTGGTGCCTAGTGATGGCTCTCAATTGATGAACACAACGATCTTATCAGGCTCAGCAAAGCCATCTCAATAAGATCAAACCCTCTATTGCTCTCTGACAATTGCAATAGCAAAATCTCAGTATTTGGGTGGACATTAACATGTCCCTTGTATTAAATCCCTTAATCAGGTGACATCGAGTAGATGTTCTAAAGTCCTCTAACAAGGCGGGCTTTAACAGGCCTTATTTCTTAAATCCCTTAACCGAGTCGCATCTAACAATACGTTTGTAATCCTTTAACAAGGAAGGCTTCTAACAAGGCACACTTCAGAAGAGTGCAAAATTTGTGAGGTCTACTCACACTGTGGTTTTCTCCCGCTTTAGGTTTCCACGTGATATATCTAGTGTTCTCTACTGCTTTGATCTTGTGATAATTATTTTTGTGATAGAATCTATTTTGCATACAGTTATTGTTTGATTATATCAGATTGTCTTTAAATTTTAGTGGGTGTTGATTCATCCCTCCCTTCTCAGCACCAGTTGGGACCATCAATTGATATCAAAGCCAAGTACCTTTTTTGTTTTGCTTAACCGCAACAAGGAAAAGATCAAATGATGAGGAAGGAAGGACCCAAGTTTTCTAAGGAAAACTTCACCTTATGGTGCAGCAAAAGGAAGTTGTACATGAAAACCACCCGAGATCAATTTTGGACTCATGTAATCAATGATTACAATGAACCCACCGGTACCCTGACAGCTAATCAACTAAAGATTAGAAGTGAACACACAGCAGCAATGGATGTGATAGCTAGTACACTCCCTAACCATGTCTATGCAAAAATTGAACATTTGACTACTGCTTGCCAAATGTGGGCAAAGCTACAAACTATGTGCGGAGGCGACTCACATGTTCAAAGAGCAAAGGTAGAAAGCCTCAGAGGCAAATACGATGACATGAAGATGAACGAAGGAGAAGACATTGAGCACTACAACAATAGAAAAAAAGTGATTAACTCCATCAAAAGTGCTAGAGGAACACTGAGTGAGCAAGATGTGATAAGCAAGATACTGAGGAGGCTAAGGCCACAATATGCTATCAAGATCTCAGCCATATAGGAGCTCAGATCAGTGAGCAAATCTCAAGTCACCCGTGACTCTCTTATCGGTAAGTTGACTGCTTTTGAATTAAGCAATTATGATAATAGCTCACCCATGTTAGATGTTGCCTTTAAGTCTTCTGTGAATATTGCTTCCACCAAGAAAGGAAGAGAGGCCGGTAATAGTTCTACCGGTAAGTCTGGAAATTTTATTGAAAATCTACTCTCTGTAGAGCAGGATGAGTTTGACCCACTCATCGCAAGGAGATTTCCAAGAGGAAAAGGGAAGTACAAAGGGAAACTTCCATTAAAGTGCTTTTCTTGCAATAAGATAGAACACATTGCTGCCAAGTGTCCAGAAAATGAAAATAAAGAAAAGTTCAACCGATTCAAGAACAAAGGAAAGGAGTGCTAGCTTGCTGAGGAAGGTGTCACGGACAATGAATCTGAGGAATTGGGAGATGATGAAATTGTCTTTGTTGCAATAAAAGAAGAAAGCACAATGATGTCAGCCTGAAGCTTAATGATAGTGGATCAATGACATTTGGTAACAATGCTCCTTGTGCTATCAAAGGCAAAGGCTCAATAGCTCTTGGCAATGAAGTTGTATGCGAAGATGTGTACTGGGTGGAATGACTCATGTACAATTTAATGAGTGTGGCTCAACTAAACAACAAAGGATATATGTTGGAGTTTGGGCAAGGTTCTTGTATTGTCAAGAATCAATCAGGAGCTCATGTTGCCATTGGTAGACAGAGCAAAGGGGACCTGTTCTACCTAAACTCAACCGAGGGGGCTTGCCTCATTGCTACTTCAAAAGGGGAGACAGAGAAAATTTGCCTCATGACAAAAGAGGACAATAGCTGGTTGTGGCACAAAAGGCTCTGCCACATAAACTTTGATAGCATTGTCAAAGTAAGTGAGAAAGAAGTCAATCAGAGGGCTTCCTAATATTACAAAGCCTGATAGGGCTATGTGTAAAGAATGTTAGTTAGGAAAACTAACAGGTACAAGCTTTAGCAACAAGTCTTTTTCTGCTGAAAAAGTGTTGGATCTTGTTCACACAGACTTGTGTGGACCTATGAGGACAAAGAGCTACTATGGAGACAAGTATTTCATGCTCTTTGTAGATGATTTTTCAAGGATGATGTGGACACTCTTCCTTAAGGAAAACTCAGAGGCCTTTCACATGTTCAAAATCTATAAGGCTCGAGTGGAGAAGGAAACTGGTAAAAGCTTTAAGTGTCTAAGGTCAGACAAAGGAGGTAAGTATACCTCTCAAGAGTTCACTCACTACTGTGAAGAACAAGGGATAAAAAGGCAGATGCCTGCACCAAGAACCCCTCAACAAAATGGAGTCACTGAAAGAAGAAACAGGACTCTGATAGACTATGCTAGAACTCTGATGATTCAGAAGGATCTACCCCATCACTTCTAGAGAGAAGCAATCAGCACCGCTATGTATACACTGAATCGGGTTCAAGTCAAGAAAGGAACCGATAAAACTCCATATGAGTTATGGTTTGGTCATACCCATAGTGTAAGCTATTTCAAAGTTTTTTGTAGCAACTGTTACATCAAAAGAGATGTTTAACCTGGCAAGTTTGAGCCAAAGAGTGATGTAGGCATATTTTTGGGCTACTCTACCAAAAGTAAAGCCTACCGGTGTTTGAATAAGAGGACAGGAAAGATAGTGGAAAGTGCAAATGTAAAGATTGATGAGTATTTAGAACAAAGTGAAAAGAACAATCATGATGAATCAGTCAATCACCAGGATCATGATGTTAATGATCATTTAGAATTCAATGAAATGATTGCCACTAATGAAGAAGAACAGGTAAACAGACCCTTGGAATAGGGTAATGTGCCTGAGTTAGGAAGGGATCAAAACATAAGACCGATTGAAGAAGATGAACATGAAGTTGTTCATGATCTCGCTGGAAATATTGCTCAACCGGAAAATGAAGACTGGGACCACCGACCAATTCCGTCAAGGTATGTCACATATCATTCCATTGATAACATTATTGGTGACAAACGTGCGAATATTCTGACCAGGAGAAAGGCTAGAGAAAGTATCTGTTTGCTTTCCAGTATAGAGCCCAAAACTACCAGAGAAGCTCTGGAGGATGACAACTGGGTTAAGGCAATGGAAGAGGAGCTTGAGAAAATAGAAAAGACTGAAACATGGACTCTTGTTCCCAGACCACAGGACAAGAATGTTATAGGCACTCTTGATGTTTTGTAGCTTCAGTCGAATAAACACTATGAGTCAATACTAGTGAAGATATGTATATATATACTTAAATATATATATATATATATATATATAATGTAAATATTAGAGATATTAATATAAAACTCAAGACATATTAAATATATATATATATATATATAATCATAATTGTCATTATATTAATATATTAATGAATAGACATGTCTCTCCTTGGCTCATTCTCAATATAAATGCAAGAGATTGTTGCATTTGGAAACACATACAATCAGATAGTGCTATTACATTTGCAACGATCCTAGGAAACTTAACATGGTATCAGAACCAGGTTGCAAATGTAAGAGAGTAGTTTATTGATGGTGAATATGTGATAGTCTCGGAAGATACAGTCTCAATACGAAGACCATATCTTCCAAATGCACTGTTGGATTTTGCTAAATTTTGGATATGTTGGTGATAAACAAATTTAGAACAACCTCACCAGAGTGATTGGAGAAAAAGGGTCAGGTTCAAAAGTTATGACCGACTGTGTACAGGTCTATGCAAAAATTTGTAAAAGAGCAAGGTTCCTTCTTTAAAAGCCTAATCGCTTGAAGGGAGATCCAATAATATTGAAGGTTGTCATAGTGTATAGAACCTTTGGATATTCAAGAAAGATCATGTGAAGAATTATGGTAATGTTCAAGAACGGGGACATCATTTTGTGATTTTGCATGATATTTTCTATATGGGCTCAACTTACAGAATGAAATACTTGAAATATAAAAGATAAGTATTTCATGTTTTATTAATGCACATAATTTTTTGAGTTTTTTTAATTCATGCTATATTATTGGTTATTAAAATCTTGTATGCTTCTATCATTGGTATTTATGGTCGAGATAGTTTAGTGAGCTATTTGTAATCTCTCTCTGACATACCTTCAGGACAAAAGCACAAGATAATTGCATTCAAGGTAGAAAGAACTTGATGCTTGCAAATGAATTGATGATTGAGACTAGATGCAAAGGGAGTATGACATTTCAGAAGAGGTCAAGAAGTTGATAAACTTGAGCTTCAGAGGGAGAAGATGGTTCAGTCAACTTGTGACAATCTTGATCATGTTGATTGAGAGGGAGTTCACTATTGAAGGTGAAACACTTCTAAGGTAAACTTGATATAATTGATTATTATACTAATGAATCATGAATGTTTTTAATGGGCCTGCCCTCTGTGTAAATCATGAGGAAGTGACGACTTCCAAATGATTATCACTTGTATTTGCAGAAGTTATTGGAAGGTGACGATCTTACAATAACTTAAATCATGATATACATTATTTATAATGTTGAAACAGATCATGATGCATTAAATCAACAACTAAGTGTTAGATGTCATTAAATTGACAGTCTATGAGTTGTTTGTATAGATATATCTTGTAAATCAACAACTAATTGTTAGATGTCATTAAATTGACGGTCTATGAGTTGTTTGTATAGATATATGGTAGGTATTTGGTGAATATCATGTGTTGATATTCTCCAGGCCAGTACCTTATTGAGTACTTGGTGAATATCATATGTTGATGTTCTGATAGGCCAGTACTCAGAGTATTTGGTAAATGTCATGTGTTGATATTCTGATAGTCCAATACTCATGATATAAAATGGATAGAATTGCCAATGGAGGCAATCCACCTAAGAACTTGTGGATAGAATCAACGATGGAGGCAATCCACCTGAGAACGTGTGGATAGAATCGTCGATGGAGGAATCCACTTGAGAACTTGTGGATAGAATCGCCGATGGAGGCAATCCACTTGAGAGCTTGTGGATAGAACCACCGATGAAAGTAATCCACATATTGAGACTATGTTTCTGTTGACTACATCTTGAGGATGATGCCTTTATTTCTTACATCATATGATTGATGTTGTCAAGTGTCTTAAGTGTTGACATTGGATTGATTTATCCTCCCTAGCTAAGAGGGAGTGTTAATGTTTTGTAGCTTTAGTCGAATAAACACTATGAGTCAATACTAATGAAGATATGTATATATATATTTAGTATATATGAGATGTATATATATACTTAAATATATATATGTATATATAACGTAAATATTAGAGAAATTAATATAATACTCAAGAGATATTATATATATATATATATAATCATAATTGTCATTATATTAATTACATATTAATGAATAGACATGTCTCATGTAGGGACATGTCTCTTCTTGGCCCATTCTCAATATAAATGCAAGAGATTGTTGCATTTGTTAAACACATACAATCAGATAGTGCTATTACATTTGCAACAATCCTAGAAAACTTAACAGGCACTAAGTGGGTGTTCAGAAACAAGCTAAATGAAGAAGGAAAGGTGGTGAGGAACAAGGCAAGGCTAGTCTGCAAAGGATATGCACGGGAAGCAAGACTAGATTATGGAGAAACCTTTGCACCTGTGGCAAGACTAGGAGCAAGACTAGATTATGTTGCCCATAAAAGGTTCAAAGTATACCAGATGGATGTAAAATCTGCATTGCTGAATGGTATATTGGAGGAGGAAGTGTATATAGAACAGCCGGAGGGCTTCTCATCCACAGAGAAAAATGGTATGGTCTGCAAATTGAAGAAGGCACTCTATGGGCTGAAACAAGCCCCAAGGGCTTGGTATGAAAGGTTACATTCATACCTCCTGACCATTGGATTCGCAAGAACAGGAAATAACAACAATATGTATCTCAAGACTAGTAAAGAAGGGAACTTGATTGCTGAAATATTTGTGGATGATAACATCTTTGGAGGAGATGAAAAAATGAGCAAAGACTTTGTTGAAGAGATGAAGAAAGAATTTGAAATGTCCATGATTGGAGCTATAAAATTCTTCATTGGTTTGCAAGTCCATCAGCTCAAAGAAGGTATTTTTATATCTCAGTCCAAGTATATTAAGGAAATTCTTAAATCATTTGGGCTAGAAGAATCCAAACTGGTTGGCACACCAATGATAACCAACTGCAAGTTATCAAAGGAGGATGATGCTAAAGAAGTCAAAGAGATATTGTACCGATCAATGATTGGCAAATAAAAATATGTTGTGCACAGTAGACCTAATATTGCACATGCAGTAGGCATTGTGGTCAGATTCTCTGCAAACCCAAAAGAGATACATTTAATAGCAGTGAAGAGAATCTTCAAATATCTAAAGGGTACTAAAGAATATGGTCTATGGTTTCCTCACAAAGGAGGTTTTGAGATAAAAGTGTTCACCGATGTAGACTGGGCTGGTAATATTGATGAGAGAAAGAGCACAAGTGGAGGTGCATTCTTTCTTGGAGAAAGGATTGTGTCATGGAAAAGTAAGAAGCAAAACTGCATTTCACAATCCACGGCAGAAGCTGAGTATGTTGTTGCAGCAATTAATTGCACACAGGTAATTTGGATAAAACAGATATTGGAAGGAGTCTAAGAACAGGTACTTGAACCGATTGCAATATTCTGTGACAACACAAGTGAAATCAATATATCCAAAAATCCTGTCATGCACTCAAAAACAAAGCACATTGCTATAAAGTATCACTATCTGAGAGAATAGGTACAGAATAAAGAAGTAAAGTTGGAATACGTTCCCACAAAAGAACAGGTTGCTAACATATTCACAAAGCCTTTACCGAAGAGTACCTTTGAGTATCTCAGAGGTAAATTAGGGGTAGTTCCCCTTCTTGATCTTTAGTAAAAGGACAGAGGAGATCATCAATCCATCAAGCTTCAACAGAGGAATCAACCTCATCTTAGTTGGATAGGTGACAAAGGACTGCTGTTGAAAGAGGGAGTAGGCTTCAGAAAAGGTAGTCATTTGACATGCCTTTGGCATTATTGTCAAAGGGGGAGATTATAACTGCATGTAGACCGGTAAGGTTATTTCCATCAATGCCAAAGGGGGAGATTGTTGGCATGAACCGGTATATGGCAAAGTGATGTTGTCATTGATGTCTAAAGCTAGCATTGTTCAAACAGGGAACACGTGACAATAATTGCAAACATAAGAATTGCAGTCAACAATGAGACAGTTAGGAAACCGGTGGAAGAAGTATGATGACCGATGAAATCACTAACCGGTAACCGGAGTAGTGACCGGTAAAGTATATGACCGAAATCGAGGAAACCGGTATAGATAGAGAAAGGAAGAGTGACAGATGTAGACAAAGACCTATACACTACCTAAGGATGTAAACCGATCATCTCCGATCAGTAAGATATCATCGAGACTAATGAACCGGTGAAAGTCACAGTTGACAAACACTTGAGTGACTTTTCAACTGAGATTTGTTGCACAAAACACGGAGGCCTTCGTGTTACGGAAAAGATTGGTGCAAGGCACAATTGAAGGATTTAATGCCAAAAATTATGATATTAAAACATGGCGGAATCTTAGGTTAAGGAAAAGTATGTGGGACGCATCTGTTGTTTCCTTTACAAAGCAGAGAAAAAAAACATATGGCATGCATCTGATGTTTCCTCTCTGAACTAAGAGTCAACTGCATGATGGATCCAAAGGAGATCTTTGTAGAGGTCGCACATGCAAAAAGCGGGAAGAGCAAGAAGACTATTTATTGTTCAGCCTGTGAAGAATATCATTTGCCTTCATTCTGCCAAGAAGATAAAGAGTGAACCTGTATGCTAAGAGAAGCTACAGAAAGGTAAATAAAAGAAGAAGAGAAGAGTGTGCAAGGAAGCACAATAATTTGGAGAGAGCATGCCTATGGTGCCTGGTGATGGCTCTCAGTTGATGAACACAGTGATCTTATTAGGCTCAGCAAAGCCATCTCAAAAATATCAAACCCTCTATTGCTCTCTGACAATTGCAATAGCAAAATCTCAGTATTTGGGTGGACATTAATAGATCCCTTGTATTAAATCCCTTAACTGGGTGACATCGAGTAGATGTTCTAAAGTCCTCTAACAAGGCAGGCTTTAACAGACCTTATTTCTTAAATCCCTTAACCGGGTCGCATCTAACAATGCGTTTGTAATCCTTTACAGGGAAGGCTCCTAACAGGGCGCACTTCAGAAAAGTGCAAAATTTGTGAGGTCTACTCACACCGTGGTTTTCTCCCGCTTTGGGTTTCCACGTGATATATCTAGTGTTCTCTACTACTTTGATCTTGTGATAATTATTTTTGTGATAGAATCTATTCTGCATACAGTTACTGTTTGATTATATCAAATTGTCTTTAAATTTTAGTGGGTGTTGATTCACCCCTCCCCTCTCAACACCGGTTGGGACCATCAGAACCTTCACGTGTAAACTTGAGTGCAAGGTAAGACTAAGTCTAGTTGCTTTATTTTATAAATGTTTTACTTTTAGTTTTGATAACTTATGTTGAGTTTTGAT
This sequence comes from Chamaecyparis obtusa, assembly GCA_027943335.1. Taxonomy (NCBI): domain Eukaryota; kingdom Viridiplantae; phylum Streptophyta; class Pinopsida; order Cupressales; family Cupressaceae; genus Chamaecyparis; species Chamaecyparis obtusa. Next base: position 318,291 of record BSBK01006402.1, read on the forward strand.
TTTTAGGGTGTAGACCAAGTTTATGTTCTTTTATTTTATTTTTACTATTTTTTGTTGAATTTTAGATTTTTTTTAATCAAAATTGTGTACTTAAAGTTAATTTCATTTCGTACTTGTAGGTTGCTCACAAATGTAGTTGATAGGGCAAAAGAAGTGGTGAAAGAGAAAAGAAAAGAATGGAAAAAATTTGGCTGCACTATTCTTTCCGATGGGTGGACAGATGGCAAAAACCATACCATCATTAATTTTTTGGTTGCTAGCAAGGATAATGTGTTCTTGAAATCGATGGATGCCTCCAACAAGGTGAAAATTGTTGAAACTTTGGCTCTAATGTTGGAGAAAGTTATCATGGAGGTGGTAGTTGAAAATGTGGTGCAAATAATAACCAATAATACAACAGCATATGAGGCAACTAGTAAAATGCTCCAAGATAAATACATAACACTTTTTTGGACACCTTGTGCAACATGTGTCCTTGACCTTCTTTTAGAGGACATAGGAAAATTAGATTGGGTGACACTAGTTGTAGAGAATGCAAGGAGGATCACAAAATACATCTATGTTCTTCACTTGATGAGAGAACACACTCAAGGTAAAGAGTTGGTAAGAGAGGATGTCACAACGTTTGCAACGATTTTATTAATGTTACAAAGTATTTTTAGTTAATTGATGACTTTAAAGTAAATATTTGTGAGTCAAGCATTGCTAGACTCAAGTTATTCGAAAAAGCCTAAAGGAGAGAGTGTTGCATACATTGTCTTCAACAACCTATTGTACAAAGAGCTACATAGATTATAAAGGTAACTTGAAAAGTTGAAGATTTAATTTTTTTGTATTCAAGTCTTTCATTATTAATTTGTAACATTAATGATTAATCTTTATGTATTTTTCAATTGTAGGTATCGGAGCCCTTGGTTAGAGTTCTCCACTAGCTAGATAGGGATCAAACCCCAATGGGGTATTTTTATGAGGCCATGATAGGGTCAAGGAGTCTATCAAAAATTACTGTTAGGGGAACAACATAAAAAATAATCCCATATTAGAAATTATTGATAAAAGATGGAACAATCAGCTCCACCAACCCATTCATGCAGCAGGATGCTTCCTCAACTCTCATTTTTCTTTTCAGATTCTTACTTGGATCTCAATGGAGAGGTCATGGAGAACCTCACTACATGCATTCAGAGGATGACACTTGAGCTTGAGGTGAGAGACCTCGTTGTGTCCAAATTGGAAATTTACTAGAATGCAAGTGGTAAGCTATTCTCTTCAATGTTGGCCAAGAGAGGAAGAAAAACTCAAACCCTAGGTATAATATTTGGAATTTTGGAGCCTTTTACATACATAAGTAGATAAAAGTTAAAATATGTTTTCACCTTTCTTTCTAACTCTTCAATATTTTATTTTGCAGATGCTTGGTGGCGAAATTGGGATGGAATTACCTCAAGTCTGCAAAAGTTTCCCCTCCGAATCTTATGCCAGCCTTGTAGTTCATCAAGTTGAGAGCGCAATTCGAGCTTATTCAAGGCCATCCACATGAAGAAGAGCCAAAAAATGACTTGACTCCAACCCTGTTGGATGGAAAATTGAGCTACTAAATAGCCTTAACTCATTCAAGATCAATCTTAATCCCCTCTTTTGAAACTATATGCCCAAGGAGTTTGCCCTTCGCTACACAACATACAGATTTTTTAGGATTTAGGAAGATGGCATGCTCTTTGCATCTTTGTAAAACCACTTCCAGATCAAGCAGATGATCTTTTCTTTGAAAACAGTGTCAAGTCAACAAGGTATATCACTATGACTTTGTTTCTTAAGTCGTCAGTCCATAGCCCGCTGGAAGGTGGCACCAATGTTAATAAGGCCAAATGGCATTCTATTATAAGCAAACATACCCCATGGTGTGATAAAAGTTGTTTTATGTTGGTCCTTATCCAACTCAATTTGATTATAATTGGAAAATTCGTCCAACATGGACATCATTTCTGAACCAGCCATTGTTGCACTACATGTTCCATATTGGGGAGAGGGTAATTGTCCTTCAGGGAAAATTGATTAAGATTCCTAAGTCTACACAAATCCAAGCCTACGCATATGCATATGACTGGTCTTCAGTATATATACTGCCTACGTGAGATAATAATCTCGAGACTAGGGAAATGTCTTAATTTCCATTAGCCCCCTCCAAATACGGGGATCCATCCGTATCATCCATTGTTGAGATATTGAATCTCGAGACTAGGAAATTATCAAAATTTCTTCTAGCCCCCTCCAGATATGAGGTCCATCTTTTAATGAATACTTTATTCATCTTTTTATGGCGCATATCATCCACAATAATTATATATAATAATTTAAGTCCACATCAATAATTTAATTGTAAATAATTCCTTACATCAATTATAATACAATTATTTGTGATCCATAAGAATACTAATATTCTGAAGTTTAAATGTAAACATAAACAGCCATATATATAAATATATATATATATATAGATATATATATTTATATATAAATATATCCTGAAGTTTTAAATATAAACATAAATAAACATATATATATATATATATATATATAAAAATAAAATGAATAAAAGATATATGAGTTCGTACCTTAAACTGCAGTCCCTGCCGACTGTCTTTTTCCGTATGCTCAGTTTATTATTGTTTTATTTCTTATTCTTCCGTATCTGTTCTTATCCTCAAAAATCTGATCATCTAAACCTATGATCCCATTTTATTATTTCTTCCTCTATATAATGCTTTTTCTTCCATGATCCATATTATCTCCTATTCATTATGTATATGAAGGACTATACGTATGTCAATCAACTCTCTTTCTCTATATATATATGGCTATTACTGATATCTTACTAAGACGAATGCAATGGAATTACTTATCTGAATTGGTCGCTCCCTTGATAATTCTTTATGAATATGCAATTGACGTGAGGACCTATCTACATGCCGCCATTCCTAATTTCTCCATGTATAGGGTTGGGTAATTATAATGATAGTTGTTTCTTGGGTAATAATACAATGCACCCGATCATGAGGCTGGTCCTTAGTTATATCTTGAGATCACGTTGTTGGTTCCCAAAACCACAGATTGGAAATCCAAGAGCCTGCCAATTCTCCAATAGGATTCCAAATCAGTTCTGGTCAACAAACGGGAATAATTCAAACTCCCCTGCACTTTAGGCTTCGCTACACCTAGGCGGGTAAACGTTCACCTCGAACTTGATCACTTTCTCCAAGGTTTTTCTATAGCGAATTTAAGCTTGTGAGTTTTTCTGGCTGGCAAATTCCTCGAACTCAATCAATATGAAATTGAATGCTGAATGTTTGAATTAAATGTTTTGTGTAATGATTCTTAATAATGGATTTGAGGTTTGTAGGAAGGATTTGATAAATTTTTTGACTTCACATATAAACCCAATACTTCAAAAAATAAAAAGACCAATGCCTCTACTCATTCGGGCAATAGAGTCAACTTCAATGAAGATTACGTACAACTTTATAATGTTCTATGCACTTATACTGTCAATCAATTAAATAATCCAGATGCGACAGATCAAATATTTATGCAATCTTAAATTAGTCCAGATTGAATTTTAACTCCTCGGAGACAAACTGGACACAAATTCAGAAACAATTAAATATTTCACGATATCTGTGATGATCGAGTTTAAGATGCTAAATGACCATGTCCACTTATCTAACATTTAAATTGTATACAATATTCAAAAAATAATTACAAAGGACGGTTCATGTGCAGTTTAATTCTCCACACCTTTAATAATAAACAAAAAACATTTTATTTTATTATTAAAATAAAATAATTGAATAATAATAAAATAATTGAATTTATATTACAAAGTCATATTTTTACTCCTTATCCCTCCGTACAAATATTCTTCTAATTATAATGCTTCTTTTTGGTTCTCTTCCTCTCCCTCTCCCTCTTTAAAATAACCTTTATTTATACCCTCATCAATTGGGAATGTGCCTTTTCAAAATGAAGGGTTACGTCTCTTTTAAAAATGAATAACATTTTCTATTCAATTATAATCATGCCTCTTCATTTAAATCCTTTTTCTTTTAAAATAATCGTTGCTTAATATCTTCAGTTACTAGATAAAAACCTGGACATTATTCTCGAATGCCCTTCCATCCTTCACTCATTCATTAACATTGTATGTAGCATTTCATTCATCGTTAACGTGAATTCAAACAGGTTTGACGAGATTTGTTCAAACACGGACTTGTGCTATAAACTGTAAATTCATTACATTGCCCACAATTGTTCGACTTTGTCTACAGGTCCACATTGTTTCCAACGCACAAAAAGCATCCAAGACGGACATATTACTTTGTCTTCAATCATCAGTATCATGCGTTGCTACTCTGTCAACAGTTGAAAGCATAGATAAAACCTGCAATCGCTATGTATTTTCTTCCTTCCGCTAAATCTGAGTACTCCTTTACGGTAAAGATGGTGTTAATATGATCATAGCCATTACCAATTTACTCTGCAGGTTCGTTTCGATATTGGGCATATATTTGAGTCCTCATTGACCCCGCATACTCATTGTCGCATATGCTAGGAGAGATTTACTTATCACTATTATTTTCTATGTATTGAGATCGTTGTTGTTTGCTACTGGATGAGCTTTAATCGCACAGTCCTCATCACTACATATAAGTTCCTTGTTATTCTTTAATAGGTTTATCTGTGACTTCAATATTTATTGGGTCTGTGCTGCTTTTAATTCATCATACTACTCCTTGTGTGTGATCGTTCTTTCTCCTTTTATTCATTCTTTGACTATCTGTAGTTGCTGACTCAAATTGCCGTTCTTGTATTTCTGTATTTCTACATCTCATTATCACTGCATCATGTATGTAGTGTTACTATCCACTGAATCATTGTTTCTATTCCAATGCTGCTCTGTTTTATATTTTTCTGTTGTATATTTGAACTCATACACTCGTTCCTTCTGAGTTTGTACGCATGATTCAATATATTGTTCATTGTATATGTACAACTTTGATTTTAACACAATCTAATACGCCAGTGTTCAACATAATTCTAGATATTCATTTCCACCTTATTCTTGACGTAAGCATTGATTTTGATTGCCCATGAATTATAAGATTGGTATAACTTTCTGCATATACTGTTTTACTGAATGATATTATTACAAAGTTCTTATGGTTTTCAACAGCTCTCCATCTCAAAGTACAAGTCCGAATAATATGCATACTCACAAGTCTCCATCATATTCTGATATGCCTTGACATTAATGACAATATTTCAACATGAATCTCTAACATTATTTCACAAATGGAGGTTCTAATTTTTGCAAAAATTAGGGCTCCATCACACGTACTTCAAGGTTTGCCATTTCCTGATTTAGTCTGCTAAATGAAATTCCGACCATTCATAAGATGGCTCTGCTCTCCATACTTATCCTCTTCCTCCTTCCCCCTTGGAATGATTGTGAATTGCCGGTTTTATATCTTGCCGTAAGGGAAGGTTTCAGCCCTTTCATAATAGAGGAGACACAACTCTTACTGATCGATCCTCATCATAACTAAATTGATTTTATATTTGATTAACATTAATACTATCTTTTATCAATATGCCAGCGATGCTAAATAAATGCATTATTGGATTAACTCTCGTGTCTCTTCCTAAAGGTAATTATTTCTTTCTTAATCGATAAGAAATGGTTAATATTCAATGTTTTATTCAATAAATATTTATTGATTCTTTCCTCAGCCGATATCAGCATAGTTATTTCCAAAGCATACAGGTCGTTCTGTTATGAAAATGATATCGATTAGTTATTTGTATGAATCGCTTCCTCCATGATCAATATCATGTGTGTCTCATACTTGTGTAATCTTTGTCAGTAATTACTCTCATTGTATATGCCTTAGTCGATCTGTTTGTACTCATGGATGGTCGATCCTCTTGGTACATAATTATCGACTTTGCTCTGCCGATATCAATTCTATAGTTGATTGATTTATCATCACTTTCCTCTTCACTATTTGTTTCAATGATTCTGTAATAATATATAACTCTAATAATTATGTTATTGTATTAATAATGAAATATTATTAATATATTATATATATTTATCATTAATGGTTGTTATTAATAATATTATTAATATATTATTAATAATATTAGATATATATTATTATTTATTAGTAATAATATTATTTAAATATGTATAAGTACAGGACCACTAGTCCCAGGCAAGGTTGGAGGTTTTCTCAACCCTGCTCTTTCCTACCAGTGCCTGCAACGAGCGGGGTCACACTGTAAAATTTATTTATATTAATAAAAAACTTTCAGGGCTTTGGCCTTTTAACGTTCAAAAATAAATAAAATATATTATTTAAATAATGGCAACATTAGGAATGATATTATATATATTTCAAATTCACGTTATGATAATATTTTATATATTAACATTAATATACTATATTGATTTTATTAATTGTTTACTTACTATTATTCCATTATTCCCATGTCGTATTTATTTATTTATTTTATATTTAATTTTATTATTATTAACTCTATCTCAGGGAAGGGGACATTACAACCATACCTTTGGGATTTTATTTTCTTTAAGTTGCACAATACCTTCAGGAAGATCTTTCTTCTTATTTGAAGAAAACTCTCTACAATAAGCTTTTATGCCCTCAAAATAAGATTCAATAAATACCCTAGTGTTCTCTAGGAATGCTTTGAGTTGAATATCATTTTCGAATACCGTCCATGATGCTACATTGTCAGGTACATTGGGTCAGTAGATCATCTCTATCCTATAGGAATCTTTATCAAAATCTAGGTGGGGCAACAATACGAACACAGATACTGCCAGTGAATCTACTCTAGCATTCTATTCCCTGGGTATAGCCTCAATAGAGAAGGCATCTCTAGATTCAACCTCATCTCATACCCAATTGTGATAATGCTTTAATCTTTCATTCTTCATGGAAAAAGCACCTCTCACCTATTTCGCAATTAGTTATGTGTCACCTCTAGCCACTAATAATTTTATACCCCTTTCCTTAGCTACAACTATCCCTAGGAGCATTTCTGTGTACTCAGCTGTGTTGTTTGTGTTTTTAAATTCCAACTTATAGGACAAAGGAAAACATTCTCTGTTGGAAGAGATTAACACAACCCCAACCCCAAAACCTGAAGTTGAGCAGCTTCCATCAAACTCCAAGGCCCACAACTTAGATGATATATCTAGTCTAATGATTCTTTTGTTGTTTCTTCTCCAGAGAATAACATATAGTTCCTGAATTCCATCTCCTTGTACAAAATTTGAGGCCTAGGGTCATCTGATTTTAAAATGGTGAACTTGGCTTTAGCTTCTAGTTCTAGTTTTATCTTCTTGCTCCTTATAGGAATTAGGGCATGGGATCAATCCATTTGGATTTCACCTCCTAGGTCCTTGCGATCCTTGCGAAAACTTCTGCTCAATAACATACCATAACTAGCCGGGATCTGTTCAAAGTCCATGCAATAACACCTACCAAAAGTTTTAGTCAATGATAGACCAATAACTTTAGCAACCAGGACAAGCATGACATTATCTGATGCAGCAAAATCAATTATACAATTACTCAACCTATGACCATTTATAAAAAGTGACACATAAAAAGGATTGGGTTTTAAATCTGACACAATTGACATGATTCTTGTTGTTTGATGGAAGACTTGATATGGATGCATCAACATTTGACAATTGGTCTTCACAGGCATGGAATCTAGCACTACTTGGCTTAACATGTTCGACAAGGCAGTCCAACTCACGTGGGTTCATCTTTAAATATTCCCTAGTTAAATTTGAAGTATGGAAGATTCATAGAATTGAACAATATCGAAGGAATTGACAACCTTACTTGTATTTTGGGATGACAAGATCTTGGGTACATCCTCCGTAGCTTTTGAAGAAGGGATATCATTGGGTGATGCAAGCTTAGGCCTTTGAAATGCAGCCACACCTCTTTGATTAGCGTTTTGTTGAATTCTAGTAGGTACGGCACATGAGGCTTCATCTGAGGTGGTGAAACAATCTCCTCTTTCCAAATCAGATTCATATTTCAAGTAATGAATCATGGAGTCACCAGAGGTTTCTGGAATACATTCTTCATCAGCAACCTCTTCTACCATTTCATTGGTGATAGGCATCTGCATATACTAGCTCATTTTTGGGCAAGTGTTGCTGTCATGATCTGCAGTTAGGTGAAATATACACATATTACCTTTTCCTGCCAATTTTTGTTCAGACACAGAGCAATAACTGTTTACCACTACCAAACACTGCATCGGGACCCTTCCTGAAGATATCCTGATATGGTTGTTGGAAGAACTGATTAGCCTTAGGCAACTATCTCTTCAATGTAATAATATCATTAGCTAATCTCTGAATCATAGGGTCTGAGGATGTAGTTGGATGGGAATTACCAAATTGTAACTCTTCCATTTTCTAGCAGCGATGAAATCATCTTTGAACTCTATTGTCGTAGTTTGTGCATCAACCAGATTCACCACCCTAGCTCTCCTCAGATGAAAATTGAAATCAAGTGGCGCAGATTTAATGAAGAAACATTTTTTGTTATTTGTTATGGGCTTTTTCCTAATAGAAATTTTATTCACAATCTTATTAAATTTTGCCACAAACTCCTTCATAGGCACATGAACTTCCTTCTTGATTTCTGTCAATTGTGCTAGTAATGTATGTTCATCATCTGCACTCTTAAATTTGGCCTCAAACCGGGTTTCAATAGCATCCCATGTATTAATTGATGCAGCTAGCAAGTGATAGAACCATTCCGCTGCCGCTTCTGTCAAAGTCTCGACAAATAATCTTACTACTAAGTCCTCATGTTGTACTCCAAGAACACCACACGCAGTGAAGAATGCAGCCAGGGGCTCATCTATTGAAATCTTCCCATCTCCTCTAAACTTAGGCAGATTCTTCTAAGAATCTTTGGGCAACTCATTCAACTGGGCACCAAGATTTAAAGGACCAATGGTTGGTCCCCATGGTACTTGAGCCATTACTGATGCAAAGTTGATTACGATGGGTATAAGATTGATTCTGGAAGGTAGGCTAACACCGTGGAGGGTCAAGACTTGGTAGGTTAGAGACTGTGTTGTGTTCTTTGCAGGTGGAGGCGGTTTGCTTTTAGCTCTTCAAGTGGGGAGTACGTAAGAAAAATTTGTTCTTTGCAAGGTTCCAAAGATCAAATCAACTACACCTCTGGCTCTCTCACTTCTTGTATACCTCTGTGATTCCAGTGTAACTTTTTAGAGAGCTTTCTTTATTGGTTCCTAGGTAGTTGTCTAGGATTTTGTGTAGGTTCTTGATTTCTTGCAGGGACAGACCGCCTTCTTTTTCTTTCCAAAGAGAACCTAAGATTTCATACATTTTGTGATTGAATTTTACAAAACAAAATATGTTTCGATAAGAGATTTTAATTTTTAGTACTTTCCAGTTGCCGAGTTTTTATTGAGTATTTGCCAAGTTGAAGATTTTGGGCTTTCCAAGTACTCTCCAAGTCTGAGTCTACAAACTATGAGTACAGCTGCAAATACATATTAAGAAACTTCAGGCAGTCAAAAACCAGTGGGCTGATAACTTCAACTCTCTTCAGGACATCTACAAAGATATAATTCTTCCAAATACAACTTGACTTGAGGACAAGTCAAAGTTTGAAGCGGAGATGATGTTGGTAGGAAAACAGAGAAAAATCCGGAGAAGTCGCATCTCACCATAAGAAGACACTGTAATATAATTCTAGAATGTAGAATGTACTTTAGGGATACTATCTAAGGGCCACGTCCCAAGTTGTAAATATAAGTAGGTTAGGAGATCCATTCCCCAATGGTATGGAGATAAGCATAAGGAAAGAGGAGAATATAATATAGAACAGTGAATCATATAAAGTGAATATATAAAGGAGATATAAGGAATGCAATAAATGACCAATGATAACGACTACAAATACTTTTGATTTTTGATCTATTATGTTGTGTATGATATTATTATTCTAATCTCAGATCCGGACATAATTCCTTTGTTGCCTCAATAGGACTAAGTCTAGGGTATGAAGACTACAAAACCAGAAATCATTAGGGTAGAGAACTCTAGTCTGCATCCCTTAGTTTTCTTGCTAACACGTCATTATTAAACGAAGCCATAAAAAAAACATAGGTGATAATAGAACAAAAATATATGGTAGAAAAAGGGTTCCAGCATTATATCTGACAGGTGGACAGAGGGTAAGAACAAGAATCCAATTAACTTCCTAGTGGCTTGGAGTGGCACAAGCATGTATGCCCGACATGAAATAAAAAATACAAAGACTTTGTACAATTGTTAAAAGGGGTGATCCAAGAGATTGGGCTGGAGAACATTGCCCAAATTGCCATTGACAATACAGCTGTATATATAGCCATGAGGAGACTTCCTTACGAAAGGCATTCCACCATTTTTGGTGCCCTTGTGCTGCCCATTGCATTGATTTAATGGTCGAGGACATTAGGGAGATTGGGTGGATCAAAAGTGTAGTTTAAAGCTGGTAGAAACATTATTAAATTTGGTGCTTACTGCTTAACTAAATAAGAAAGCACACCAAAGGCAGGGACTTTTTGCAATCAAGTATCGCATGATTTAGCACAAAGTTTATCATTTGGCAAAGCATTGCAAGGGCATTACCTTCTCATAAGAAGGTGCTTGTAAGCAATTAATGATTGGAATCTTCATATTCCCAAAAGACAAAAAGGGAGAGGATTGTTACAATAGTATTTGACAATGTGTTTTCCACGAGTACAAGAGAGGTATGCAAAGTAACATTCGAGATTATGATTTACAAATCTTTTATTATTATTTTAAATTTTCCAATTTTTATTTTTATTTTAAAACTTTTAGTTAATGAAGTCTTTGGTAAAGATTCTATGTTTGATTGATGGGTTATCTAAATGAGGTTGTGATAGGGCTAAGGTGGCCTTATTGAATTATTGTGGGATATACAAAGAATTTATCAATCCCTTAAGCATATTATTTATCCCAAATGGGCCAACCAACTCCAGCAACCAATACATGCCATGGGATACTTCTCAAACCCCACATTTTTTTTCTAGGTGAGAAAGTTACAAAAGGCCTTACCACATGCACCAACACCCAAAGAAAACCTTAGAGATACACTTCTAGATGAGTTGTAGGTCTATAAGGTTGTGGTGGGAAGCCCGTTTTTCCCCATTTGGATCTATTCGAAGGAGTATAACCCAATAGCTGAGTCAAAGTAATTAAGCCCTTTAATCAAACATTTCTTTGATAAATGCAATTTTACCTTAATACTTATAAGGTCTAAAATTTAGTATTTGTAATTTTTTTGTGGGTGGAATATGGCGTTGAACATCAAGTCTTCAAAGGCTAGCCATCTGTTTTTTGTATCCCTATAGAACTTATAGATGTGAACGCAATTAGAGTCTATTTGAGAGAATTAACATCAAGAATAGAAACAAATTAACCTAAGCATGCCTCAATGACCTTATCTTCATTCAATGCAACCTTCACCTTCACCTTCACACATAAAGGTTGAGGGGAAGGAATCTCACGATGCTATTGACTTATAGGACATTGATCAATATTCAAACTGGAATGCCAAATATGTGGGTGTAATGTTCACTAATGAAGATCTTGCAGAATTGGAGATAGAAGCGGCAACAAGACAACATACTTGAGGATCTATTCATTCTTGGGGAGAATGAGCTAGATTTACCTCCTAGTTTTGGGATGCATATTTCTAGGAAGGGAAAGAAGAGGTTGTAAACTGTGGTTGAGAATTACAAATATTTGAAATTTTGAATTTTGACCCTTTTGAAAGATATGAATCATAGATAACATATGTAGCCATTTATTCATGACAAATTAATGATCAAAATATGCTTTGTGTTCCCTAAAGTCATCCTTTATGCTTCTCATGGAGTATATAAGTTTATATTCTATATTTATTAAATTTCAAGGTTACCCCAAGTTTTTGAGACGAGGACATCTAGGAAACAAGGAGACAAGTTTCCAGGATGCCAATGTTTTTTCCAATTTTGGGGACGCCTAGGGGGTGCCAAAGGGGACAAAAGTACAATATTGGGAAAATTTAAAATGTCGATATGAAAACATGGATAAAGCATGCATATACATTATAGAACATTAACATATAATAATTGTGTTCAGGATTCAAAATTTATTGTCAAAGAGGAGATTTCCACAATCCATGGTAATCATCATTACGAGTTTCTAAATTTGATTGTGTTGAATTTTTTTTGCATAAGTGTTTTGAATCACACTCCATGATCCATCATCAGGATGAGCATAAGAGAGCACAAGGAAAAAGAATAAAGTTGCAGACCTAAGCAAGTTAAAAAGAGTGGGAGAGCTAGAAGGAAAGAAGCTGAAAAACATGTGACAATTGATGAGAAGAAAAAATAATAAACAAAGAGGAGAAAAGACAAAGGTCAAAGGTCTAAGTCAAGAGAAACCATAAGAAAAGAGAGATTATAATTGCTAAAAAAAAGAAAAAGAAAAAACAAAGGCCCATATATATATCTATATATTATATATACATATATATATTCATATAATATTATATATATATGTGTGTATATATATAAGTGTATATGTATGTATATACCAATGTTCCTAAACTCGCCGTGAGTTCAACGATTTTTCCAAGTCAACGAGCCGTGCAGACCAAAACGGGCCATGACAGCTCGTTTCCATGACTCAATGAGTTATGGGCCATAACTCGCATGACTCGCAAGTCATGTGATTTATGGCATAACTCGCCGAGCCCGAGCTCCATGACTTGCGTCGGCATTAAGACATATTCGCCCAACAAAAAACAAAAAACAAAAAAAATAAAAGCTTTTTCCCAATTGTTTTTCACTTATGTCTTCTATTTTGCCCTAAAAGTCATTCTATTTACTAGTTGTGAGAAGAAAAGTGAGAGAGAGGAAGGAAAAGAAGAGGCCATAGGTTTGCAACCAATAGGGAAGAAGAGAATCAAGGAGTCCACAAATCACATTAGGGAGGCCATAGGTTTGCATTGAGAGCATCAAGGAGTCCATATCAAGCATTTTCAACTCATCTGAAATAGATAAGTGTTAAATTTTATAGATTTTGTTGGCTTTTTTGGTATGGTTATGGATTTTTCATTTGTTTGTTAAATTTTTTTAGTTTCACTTTCCAAATCTTGAATGTTTTCTATTAAAATATAAATTGCATACTTGAATGAGAGAAGTAGAATAATAGCATAAGCAAACCCTACAATTTTTTTCTATTTACAATTTTTTTCTTAAAAAATGCAGGTTTTGTTGATTTTTTATTAGCTTATTTCCTTACAAAATTATCTTACTGCGACAGCCTTCACGTTTCAAAACATTAATTTTTCCCAATGCCTCCAAAAGATGAAGCTTGGAAATATATAGAAGACTTTCCTGGTAGACAAAAAAATCAAACAAAATATTTTTTTTGTAAAGAAATTAATCATGGTGGCATCAATCGATTTAAATACCATATTGTCAGCATACTTGGCCATGATATTGAGATATGTAAAAAAAAACTGCTGAGGCAAAATGTTTCTGTTATATCCAATTAGAAACGCATGAAAAGGAAAAGGAAACTAGGAAGACACAATTGGAAGAGTTAGGTGCTATTGGCTCCCATTCATCCGCATCCGCAGCTGCATCCTCATCCGTAGGATGTGTTGGAGAGAGTTTTTCCATGCCTTCCTTTTGTCCTAGTGCTTCTGCTAGTGCAAGTTCTTCTACTTTTGTTCCTCCTAGTGGCACAGTTATCATTGGTCCTAGAGTCCGAAGATCCAAGTTGGATATCTTTTTTGTGCCACGTAGTACTCCTGGCACACAACCCTTGTTGAGAGCATGGGTTGGAACAAAGAGGTTCATGATGCTGCAAGAAAACAAATTTGCAAGTTTTGGTACTTTTGCAACATTCCATTTGTTGCAGCTAGGTAATTCTCTTTGATTTGATTGCTTTAAGTTTAAAAGTAAATTTTAAAATTTATAGTTTGAAACTTTGAAGTTGAACTTTGTTTTGTCTAATCATAATCTATTTGTGACGGGTCTCCTTACTAGCAAGGCATGATAGATGTCGTAACCATTTGTGGGCCAGGGTTTAAAGTCCCTACTGATGCTGAGTTAAGTGGCCCCTCTTGTTAGAAATGGTTGAGGATATGAAAGTTGAGCTAGAGGATATGAAAGTTGAGCTAGAGGTCCACCGACAGTCTTGGAGCCAAAAGCGTTGAACCATCATGACAGATGGTTGGACGGATAGGAGGAATAGAACACTCCTAAATTTTCTTGTTTCCTGCGGAGGAGATTGATCATTCTACTTCCCTAAATGCATTGATTAATTTAAATTTTGATTTGTTGATTGATCTATGATAATTAATAAAAAAAAAATTTAAATTTTCAGGAGCCGCCATGTTCTTGAAGTCCATTGATGCTTCCTCACCTGTACAAAATGCCACATACTTATGTGAAGATATTGAGGAAGTCATACGTGAGGTGGGGGAAGACAATGTGGTGTAGGTGGTGACAGATAATGCAGCAAGTTAAGTTGTTGCAGGTAAACTTTTAACTTTTTAAATTTTGATGAAAAGGCATCTATGAATTTATTTAAATTTTTTTGAACACATCTAAATTTCTAATTAATTTAAAATTGTTGCAGGTAAACTTTTGATGGATAGGAACCCAAAAATATTTTGGTCTCCATGTGAGGCACATTGCCTTGACCTCATGTTGGAGGATATTGGTAAGCTTGAATGGGTGAAATCATGTGTTGAAAGGGCCAAAAATATCTGCAAGTTTATCTAAAATCATGTATTGGTCCTTAACATTATGAAGCAATACACTGGGCAAAAGGAATTGGCTCGTCCTAGTATCATGAGATTTGCCTCAAATTTCCTCACACTAAAATCCTTGATGGAATCAAGTGAAGCTTTGAGGCGGATGTTTGTTAGTGAGGAGCGGAGTTCCTCATCCTATGTTATGACCATTGCAGGGATGGCTGTGGTAGATTGCATTTTTTATGAGCCAGGTTTTTGGACCCCTTGTGGAGAAATCATGGAGGTAAATTTATTACAATTTAACATTTAGTATTTACTTTTGATTTATAAAATATATGCATATTTTTGTTTTGTTTGCAACTTGTTACTTTGCAATTTTGCTTATTTTTATTTAATTTGTGACTTAATTGCTTTTGTTTAACATTATTTGTAGGTCACTAAGCCCCTGGTAGCTCTCCTACGAGTTGATGGGGAGAAGCCCTCTATGGGCTATATATATGAGGGCATGGATAGGGCCAAGGAGGCCATTAGATCCACATATGCAAGAGTTGAGGATAAGTATGGCCTCATTTGGGAGATAATTGATAGGAGATGGAAAAACCAACTTCACAGGCCCATCCATGCAGCAACTTATTACCTCAATCTGGCATTTTGTTTCCGTGTTGACTTCAGGGCGGATGAGGAGGTTCTTAGTGGCCTATATACAGTGATACAAAACATGTGTAGTGATGGCACATCCTCAACTACAACGATCAAGCTAGATAAATATAATAATGAAGAAGGGAAGATTTTCTCAAGCAAGATGTGCAAAGACACTCGGATAGAATTGCAGCCAGGTAGAAATATATTCTTAAGTTTATGGCTTATAAGGTATGCACTTTAATTTTTTATTTTGTAATTTAGCTTTAAAGTTGGAAATGAGACTATTTTTTTTTTCTTTTCCTTATTTCAGATAGATGGTGGCAAATGTTTGGGCCCTCAACCCCAAACCTTCAAAAAATTGTCATCCATATTTTGAGTCAGCCATGGAGCGCTTTTGGATGTGAGCGCACTTGGTCCATGTTTGAGCACATCCACTCAAAGAGGCGTAATAGATTGTCTGTGGAGAGGTTGAATGGTCTTGTCTTTGTTCATTACAACCTCCATCTCAGGACCAAACAAATTTTGGACGCTGACTCCTCTCCGATAACTCTAGCAAAGATCGATCAGAGTCTGAGTGGCTCGCTGAGTCTACCGATCCCGTCTTCACTGAGGAGGACCATGAGTGGGTTAACCAGGCAGACAGAGAGGTTGAGGTTGTGGGTATGGTAGAGGAGGAGGATAGAGCATGATCCGGCACAGGCACAGTTGATGTTTATCATTGTGGCACCTCACAGATGGAGATTATGGCTACTCAGTCATCCAGGACCTACCTTACACACCTTTGTAGGAGGCGGACAGACTACTTTGAGGCTGAGGCTAAGCTAGACCATGAGCCATAGACTTGTTTTTGTTTACATATATGTTTGGGAACATTCAATGTCATGGATTTCATGGATTTTATATACATTTAACAATATTTATAATTCTATATATCTATGTTTTCTATTTTCTTCAACTACAATTTATGTTTGTAGTTATGTGATGGATGTAAGTTTAATAGTTTATGTGTGTGATCAAATTAGCTTCTATTTGATGATGTTATAGTGTCTTTAAGCTTTATTCAATAATGGGAGCATGAAACAATTTTTAAATTGTTAAAAACCTCTAAATTTCAGGGGTTTTTTCATTTTGTTGAGTCGATGCCGAGTCGTTAACGAGTCATATCCAAGTCATGAGTCAAATCGGCCTTGCTGAGTCCGAGCCGAGTTTGAGTCTGGGAACTATGGTATATACATATACTAGAGAAATAAACCTAAAAACTTGAAGAGAGGGACCATAAAGAAAACACAAGAAAAAATATATATATTACCATATTTATCTATATAACAATATAGACAAATAAGAAAATGATTTTAAAAAAAACAAAGTGAAGAAATAAAAAAATGCAAACAAAACATACGAAAAAGAACAAAATGAAGAAATAAATAACATCCAAATAAACAAACAATAGGAGCAATAAGACACCCAACCCCATAAAAGAATGCATATAGAGGAAAGAATATATATACACACACATAGATATATATACATATATACAAACACATATATATATACATGTAGATATATGTGTGTATATATATGTATATACATCTATGTGTGTGTGTGTGTATATAAGGGACCAAACAAAAAAGAAAATGGAGATAACAAAGCAAGAACAAGGGTAAAAGTAAGACAAAAGATACAACAAAAAAGAGAATAGAAAAGAACACAAGGAAACAAACACAATGCGAAGAAATAAATGGAAACAAAATAACGAAAAAGCGTATATTCTTATTTAAATATATATAATAATATAAGTGAAAAATAAAGAAACCAACAAAGAGAATAAAATTGATTACAAAATTAGAGGAATACCAAAATATACCTTGAAATAAGTGAAATAATAAATCAATTACAAAAGACTAAAGTAGCACAAAAGTAAAAGAGGGAAGGATAAAAACTACCAAAGGAAAACAAACAAATGAAAATGAGATGTGTGTGTGTGTGTGTGTGTGTGTGTGTGTGAGAGAGAGAGAGAGAGAGAGGATGTGTGTGCGAATGAGTGTGGCAACATGTGAGTATGTTTAAGTGCAAGTGTATGCCATGAGCACACAAAGGAGAATGCAAAATAATAACCCAAAGAGACAGCAAGGAAATAGAGAAAATGAAGACAAGATAGAAAGAGAAAGAGAGGACAATAAAAGAAAAGGAAAGAGAAGAGAAAAGGAAAACCACGAAAAAGAGGGAAGGAGAGAAAGAGAGAGGGGCAAGGGGGAGGGAGGAAACAAGAAGAGAAAAGAAAAAAGAAGGAACAAAAGAAAAGACCCAAAGAAACAAAAGATTTCAATGAAAGAAGCCCACCGGAGAAAAGAGGGAGAGGGAGAAAGGGAAGGAAGGGGGGAGAGAGGAAAAACACAAAAGGAGGGAGGGGGGGGCAAGAAAGGAGCACAAACAAGGGGGGGAGAAAACAAGAGCGAGGAGAGAGGGAGAGAGGAAGAAGATTCGTTGAGATTGGATAAAAGTGGATACCATGAAACACTAACATTCCAACCATCATCACGATTAAGGTTGGTCAGGTGATTCAAGATTTCGATGGCTTCCAATAGTTTTCTTTGGAAGTAGTTTTCTTTACACAAGACTTGGGTGTTCTCAAGGAAAATATGGTGTTTGGCGAAAGAGGAATGGTCGGCTAGAGCTGATTTGATAGTCCGCTCATGTTTGATGACTGCATTATGCTCTTTAATTCTAGTGCAAATTGAACAGCCCCATTTCTCCTATATAGGGAGTGTCACAAGAGAAAACAATCTTGTAGACCCCAACATCTAGGAGGATGTCCCTTTGGTCTTTCAGCGAAGGGATGCAATTCTTTACTAAAGAGATAGGCTTGAATGAGCAACGAAGACCTTTCTTGAGAAGAACCTTGGCGATCTTATGGGAAATACCTTCAAAGAAAGGGATGGAAGCACTAGGGAGGGCATGAGGTTGGGAGGGCTTAGCACTGGAGAGAAACTGAGACTTGGCTTGGTTGAAAGCTCTAGAAATCTACTTGTTAGTGGACCCATTCAGATTGAAGACCTATCAAAGATGGGCTAGCTCTTGGCTAAGAAATTCATCATCACAAATGCGAAAGGCTCTCATGGCCAAGGTCTTAAGAATGCCAATTTTTTGGCAGGGTGGTGATGAGAAGAAGAGTGAAGGTAGAGATCGGTGTGGGTAGCTTTGCGATAAACACGACGACCAAGAGAGCCATCTAGTTTTTTTATGAGAAGAACATCAAGGAACAAGAGTTGGTTATCAGTTTCCAATTACTTGGTGAAGCAAATGCAATGGGCTTTTCCTAAGATCGACTTTTTTCTCCTTCCAAAATATGATCTATGAGCAAGTTGATGGGGGCTACGAGTTCCCCTCTCTCCCTTGTCATTGCCAACCTTTACATGGAGCACTTTGAAGAAGTGGCTCTTTTCTCCTTTCTTCTCAAGCCAAAGTGGTGGAAGAGTTATGTGGATGACACCAACATTTGTTGGCCGCATGGCATTTAGAGCTTAGAAGAATTTCATGCACACCTCAACAGCATAGCACATTGCATTTCCTTCACCAAGGAGCTAGAAACCAATAACCAACTCTTGTTCCTTGACATTCTTCTCACAAAGAAACCTGATGGGTCTCTTGGTCGTCATGTTTATCGCAAAGCTACTCACACTTATCTCTACCTTCACTCTTCTTCTCATCACCACTCTAGCCAAAGAATTGGCATTCTTAAGACCTTGACCATGAGAACCTATAGCATTTGTAATGAGGAAAATCTTAGACAAGAGCTAGCCCATCTTTGACAGGTCTTCAATCTGAATGGGTACACTAACAAGAAAATTCCCAGAGCTTTCAACCAAGCCAAGTCTCAGTTTCTCTCCAGTACTAAGCCCTCCCAACCTCATGCCCTCCTTAGTGCTTCCATCCCTTTCTTTGAAGGTATTCCCATAAGATCGCCAAGATTCTTCTCAAGAAAGGTCTTCATTTTACATTCAAGCCTTTCTCTTTGGTGAAGAATCGCATCCCTCCGCTGAAAGACCAAAGATACATCCTGCTAGATGCTGGGGTCTACAAGATTGTTTGCTCTTGTGGCACTCCCTATATAGGAGAAAAGGGTCACTCAATTTGCACTTGAACTAAAGAGCATAGTGCAGACATCAAACATGAGTAGACTATCAAATCAGCTCTAGCCACCCATTCCTCTTCTACCAAACACCATATTTGCCTTGAGAACATCCAAGTCTTGTGTAAAGAAGACAACTTCTTCAAAAGAAAACTATTGGAAGCCATCGAAACCTTGAATCACCTAACCAACATTAATCATGATGATGGTTGGAATGTTAAGTGTTTCATTGTAAAGAGCATGCCTGGCTCTTAGCTGAATATAACATTTTTATTTAATCACTTAGAAATTTTGTCCTTGTGTCTTTCATATTTTTTGTTTTGTTTGATTTCCACCAGCATTGAATATCATAAATAACTTCTAAAACTGAATAATTTATGAATGTCATCACTTATTTATTTTATTAATTTAAAATAACTCGTAAACAACAAATTGTTTTACAATTTATTGGCACCTGGAAGTCGAATTGTGTGATTGAAAGGTTGTATTGACCTCCACATTCATTGGCGTAGCCTGTAGGTAAGTACAGCAACCTCAAATATAAACTCGCGGCTGGCTTTTCAAGAAATGTGGCTTGCTGAAGACTCCCGCAAGCTTCAAAATTGACAATTCTGCCTCCAAAGGTGGTCACGCAACCTAGGGGAAAGATGACGCAGCTTCCCTAGTACACACGTGCCCCTTCCAAACTCACACGCAGCTCTTTAAGTAAATAGTAGATCACATAAAAATAATTGCAGCTACCTGTAATGTATTGCAGTATCAAAATGAAGCCTCCTAGAATTCATACGCAACACTTGCTATCAATTTCGATAGCCAATGAGAATAATCCAGCCTTTTAAGAAATCGATTTATGAAGAATTTCGAAATTCTAGACTTGATAATTTGCAGCTTGATGTAATTTGCTTAATTCTTCTCACACTTGGTATACTTCAGCACCAAGAATAATATCCGCAGATTCAGTAGTAAATTTCAGAATTCAATTTGCAAAATTCATCATCAATCAGTGATGATTCAAATTGCCAAGAGAGGAATCAATCCTCAAACTCTAGCCATTTCTCACAACCAAGAAACTTAATAAAATTTTCATCAAATGAACAATGGATATCTAAAGTGCTTTTTCAAGTTGAATAAATAGCTTTTTTGAAAAAGCTTAAACTTTACACTTTTCATTAAAGTGGCTTCTTCATCACAACATCACTTTATAACATTAAAATTATAAAGTCGTAAAGTTATTAAATTAAAATAACTTAATTTAATAACGGTAATTAAAATATGAAGCCACTGAATCCATCTAACTGCAACAAACTCATTTCTGACAATAGAGCCTCGAGCTCAAATTGCCCTGCCAGAAATAGCCATCTGCCAAACATAGATTTACTATAAATAGTAAGTCTCTCAAACTGGAGATTCCTGACAAACGATCCTGCAACACCTGATGACACTGTGCAGGCGCCCTGCTAAACCAAGCTATGCCCAAAATACCACTTACTATAAATAGTAAGTCATCTGATCTATCCCAAACAAAGAGCAAACTTGACAACCAGAACCTCCAGGATGAAATCCAACTATGACCTTTGCCGACTAACCCCCTCTGATCACCTGATTAGCTTGGAAGGGTCACCAAACTAAGCTAATCTCAAGAGACTGAAAAACGGGGACATTACAGTCCTTCCTTCCCAAGATTGTTTGTCCTCAAGCAATCAGGAAAAACAAGCAACATCACAGACCACCTGGGTCCTAAGGATGGTCATAAGTAATGTCCCGATCCTCACTATACTCCTGTGAAGAAAATACCAACATTAACAGTACAGACACCAGCATCTAAGAAACTGCACTCAACACCCAAATAACTGACATCACTGAAAACATCATATGAAAACCAACTGTAGATGCCGATGCAGAAAACAACCCAGCGGAACTCAATCCAACTGAAACATCAACTCTGTCAAAACTTGAGTCCCTGTCTAACTGACACTCACACCCAACTGAACTGAGAAGAAGACAATGACCAAAAGTACATGAATCATTGTTACCAACTCTAACCTCTGATAAACTGTCCTGGGTGTGTGGATACTACAAGTAGTCTAATTTGCAACTGCCAATTCCATCTACAAAAGATGGTGCTAATCCATCCCATAATGGATGGTAAGAAATTGGAGCCAATTTACACCTGTGTGAGACCAAATCCTCTATCCAAGGGTCAAAAGAAAAAAGATGAGCATACCCCACCGTATAATGCCGGTAGAAAGCCCCAATCTCCGTCAATGGTCCATCATTACCAAACTGGGAATCATGAGGTAGGTCCAATCTCTGACTCCGCATAACCACAAGCTAGGTAGGAACCTGAGCAACCCTCTCAACAAACCCAACCTCGAAATTCCTGTGGTGAAGCATAGTAGATAGAGTCTCCACAATCTTCCCTACCACCCTCCAGATAGCACAAGAACCTGGGATGAGAGTACCCTCGGACACTCTATATAAATCCTCTCGCACATCTGCACTCTCAAGTAAATACTCCATGAATGACTCGGTGCAGTAGAAATTATACGTGGAAACGTCAACTTGCTCCCCCGCAACCCACAGCTGATCCCTCTGAAAATGTGGCACTGCCAACTGTCCCATGCTATCAACTATATGAGATGAAAAAATAGATTCACTTCTAGCAAAAGGAAGCAAATCAACATGAGAGCTTGATTCCACTAATACTCTTACCTCATCCGTACCTACTGCATCCACATCCTAAATAGATGTGTATGCCACATCATCATGTTGCTCATCCCCAACCACCTCAATGTGCAACCGAACTGGGTTTGAGGCTGGTGTGGACTGAAAATGCTCCACCTCCGCTAACTGAAACTACGACTCCTAAAGAGCCCGCTGAGTGCCCTCTAAGGCCTCAGAAGTCGCTATGAGCTCCTGAGTAAGCTCACTCACCTCCTCCTCTCTATCCATCAGTGCCTCATATGTTGTACTCCCCCACTCAACTAAGTGATCTCGGTCAGCTACTATCTATAAATAATCCTGTCTCAAAATCCTGACAGCCTCATGCAAAGAATGAATCTCTGTCAAGGAAAGGTAACCACCACTGTGCTCATCTGTCATATGAGCACCCTAATCTTAAACAGCCAACAGCTGACAAGCGGCATCAAAATGGTCAAGAGTAGAAGTAATATCTCTCTCACCAACTCGCAACTGGCTAGTCACATGATGACTCTGCACAACGGGCCTCCTATGTACAACCCCAACTGCACTGTCCACACTATGGAAAGAAGCTACATCCAACAAACTCCCCTCAAGATCACCGTATCTCTGTGTACTTTCATCTGAGTACACATCTACAAACTGAGTACAGACATCGAACTCGTCCTCATCTATCCTCGAGGAAGTTGCTGCTGAATCCGACTTAACACAATCTCCAGCTACCTCGTCCTCTACAACCGCTTGACAATTTAGATCCTGGGATCCATCCTCACTGACAACTCAGAGTCCTCCCCCAGGGTCTAATAAATCAAACATGTCTCATTGTAGGAAGAATCACCCTCATGAGTCACCGATGAAATAACCCCCTCTCTAGAAGTGGAAGCCCTAGCTCTAACAAACTCTTGCCACTCATATGCTTCCCCATCCTCAATCTGTGAGTCCTTGTAACAAAGAATCCTGCAACCCACGACCACCATATGACAACACTGAGTCCACACCCAAAGTCAGATATAAAAAACCAAAAACACTGCAGCACCCATCATCCTCACTCTCAACATCAGAGATATCTGTGATGCTAGTGTCTACATCGTCTATCCGCGACTCCTCCACTAACTCTGGCTACATACATGACTCAATGTCATCATGTGAATCATCTACATTGTGGCATGAATATATGTCACCTGACTCATCTGTAACACTCTCATCATGAGTGTCATCACTAGATAGCTCCATGCTCACATCCTCAATATAGGAAAAGACCACCGTCTCCTGCACTGATTCCACACTGCGACTGCTATCATAAACCTCAAAGCTGTCAGAGTTCATACACTCCTCGCAATCATCACCCAACATCTCACCAAGGGTGTCATCCCCAATGCGGCTCACGACATCCTCAAAAGCATCATCAGATGTGTCTATACTATCTGCATCCACACCTCCTACTAAAGCCTCAACTGCTGACACCTGGCTCTGCACACATGACTAAACGTCAGGCTATGCACCAATAATGTTGGAGCATGAACCGTCATCAACTGACTCCGCCGTAACGCCCAAATCACCAACATCACAGCTAGGAGACTCCATACATGCATAAGTCCCATATGAGGAAGCAGCTACCTCCTTGTTGGCTAAAAATTTTGTAAGTCGCTAAGACTACACCTTACAAAATTGTAACTTTAGACAACGGTATAGTGAGATTTCTCTCTCCTCTTAGCAATAGGGGAGGCTCCCTTCTTACCGCAAGTGACTTCAATAGAAACTTAACTGAAATTACAAAAAGGGTGGTTCTCTCAATCAATTCTTTTTTTTTTCAATAATGATTTGCATACAACTACTACTTTCTAACTTAACAAAAAGTGTCTTATTGCTACGATAATACTGGTGACCTTGGAATTGACATAAGAACAATACCAGGGGCAGCAACTTTTTTTTTATATTTTGTGAAACAAAAACAAGAACCCAAAGTCTCATGTGCTTGTCTCATACGAATTCAAGTAGAATAACCAGTAAGGCACAAAGTCTCTTACTGAATACTCTCAAATTTAATAAAAACACTTACAACTGAAGCCCAAAGTCTTCAACTTTAAGTAATTGCAGCCACTACTATCTATCACAATTTGTCCTTCAGTAGCACAAAGTCTTCAAAAGTTCAAATTGGCTTTGAATGCAACAAGCAACTCAAAGTCTGCACAATTGAATCTAAATCCCTCTTGAATCAAAGCATTAAAACTCACAATCAACTCAAGAAAATGTCGTCACATAACAGTTTGAATTGGAACAAAGTCTCAAAACAATCTGCCTCTTTTATTGAAAGCAATCTGATTTACATCCAAGCACAAAGTCTTAGAGTGCACAATACAAATTGGCAGAATTTTCTTGCCTTGCCAAAAGATGATTATTTACAATGAGCTCCCTCCTTTATATAAGAAAAGAGAAGAGAGAAAGGTGGAGAGAAAAGGGGAAAACTCTTAACCACCTTGACTTATTCCCTAACTAACTAACTAATTTTGACTTATTCAAAGTTGCATGCCTAATGCACTTGCAACCTAATTACATGTTACAACTTTGCACGTGATACTATCACATGCAAATACATATGTCAAATACAAATTACAAAAACATGATGAAAATATTCTAAGTGCTTGACAAGACACAACACCTATTACATCATCCTTCGTTTGTCTTCATGCTGCTACAGGATGCGTGATGGTTGGTATGCTCTAGTTTGGTGAAAGCATCTTGATCTGGAATAGGAACCTGCATCCTTGGTTGTCTTATATCATAATGGTCATTTCCTTGAAAAGTATCTCTTCCTGAAAGCATTCGATGCCCGCATCATTCCAGTCTTCTATTCTTTGCACTTAGTATGGGATGATTTCTCTCTTGTAAATGGGGTTTTCAAATCCCATTACACGCCATTTTGGAGAGCACTTGTCAACCACAAACGGGGTTTACAAGTCCATTTCCAGCTTTTGGGAAAGCGAGAAAACTGTATGTGAATGCTTGGAGGTGAACTTTTAGCTTGCATTTACTTGATGAGGAGGAACCTTTTTCTTGGGTAGAACTCGCATTGTTTTTGGAAACAATACAATCACAAACTTTTGAAGCCCAAAAATCCTTCTTTGAATCTCCAATCATGTAGCATGTGACATGAAATTCTCAAAAGGTGAGAACATCTTCATGAGATAGATCCATTGTGTGCTTTTTGATGCAAAGGAGTGAGCCTGGGGTATTGTGAGCATATGGAGATAGCTGGAAATTTGTGGGACAGCGAATGGATGCAAATGTTTGAGCTCAAAAACAAGTGTTTTTATGATGAAAAGCCCAAAAACGGGTTTTTGGAATGTGAAAGCATATGAGGACAGGAAGGATAACATATGGAAAATGCATGAGATTGAATGGAAAGACATCCACTTATAATGAGATATTGTGTTTTCATTAAAAGTAAATGCGCAAGCATATGCAAGCAACCACCATCATGAATTTTAAGTCACATGGCAGCGATTTAACAAGCGTGGATGGAGCGCGTGTAAGCATGAAAGTGGGGTTTTTGGATGCAAAAGCACATGATAAATGAGCTCACTTTCTTTGATAATTTTATTCAAGAACGGGGTTTTTAATCCCGACTACATATGCAAGCAAGATGAAGTACTTGCATATGTAACTTGGAGAATTTAGACGGAAGATAAAAGGAGCACAAATTATATACAAAACAAATGCAAATTTGAAAATGAAATGAAGAGATTTGCAAACAAAAATAAAAGAACACATATATACAACTTTGCCCTATGAAATTCACAAAAAATTTTACGTCTTTTCCACAAAAAGCAAAGGAAGAAGTTTCTTTAGTCTCTTATGTAAAATCTGAAAAAAAAAAAATGAAGAGATTTTCGGATTTAGAATGATTGCATGAATGAGAGTTAAACAGATTTCGAATCTTGACTCAATCCTTACAAAATGAATGCATTTTTGAGTCAAGATCCATTGCTTGCCAAGTGTGGGAAGTTAGAGAAACAAAATGCAAGAGAATAGCAACAAAAATTGACTATTTCAAATGCACATGTAATGGCAATTAAAAATGGCATCTAGGGCATCAAATGCAACTTAAAAAGAATGATAGACAAGCTGCAAATGATAAACAATACCCAAGAACTCACCTTGAAAGAAAAAGTATGGATTTGATGAAAAAAAATGGCCAAAAATGGGTCATTTTTTAGCAAAAAAGCCCAAAAACGTGCCCTAAATGGGCTGTTTTTGTGAACAAAATCCTTTCAAATCTTCATTTTTGAGTAGCCAAGAATGATCTTTGGAAGATTTAGTGCAAAAACGACCCTATGGAAAGCAAAAATGATAGAGTTTTGACCATGAATCTTGTGATTTTTGTCTTCAAAATTCCGTTTTTCTCAAAAACCCCCAAAATAAGTGGGTTTTTTGAAGTCAAAAACACATGTTTTCCTCTCAAAAATCGTCACTTCTTGCTTTTTAATGAAAACATAAGCAAAAATGAGTAAAAACACACTTTTTGGAGTCAATAACATGTATTTTAGCTTCAATGATTTTAAAAACGTTGTTTTATATATGCATTTGCATATAAAAACAACACTTTATAACTTAAGTGATTAAATACGCACTTTTTGAGTGCAAATACATATTTCAAAAGACATGTATATTTAGCTTGGAAAAAGCCACTTTTCCACTTAAGTTATAAAACGAGATTTTTAATATCAATTGCATATTCAATTGGTCTTGAAAAAGCCACCTTTTTCAATTAAGTTGTGCATACGTACTTTTAGATATCAATTGCACATGTAATTGGGCTTGAAAAAACCACTTTTTCACTTAAGTTGTAAAACATAACATTGGAATGCATTATTTTATACTCAAGTATATGCAATTGCATATGAAAAGCACACTACAAGGGGATTAAATACTCTCTTTTGGAGGACAACTGCATATTTTTATAAAACATGTTTTTGGCTTAGAAAAAGCCACTTTTATATGTTTTACATATGCAATTGTATATAAAAACAACGTATTTAATGTATAAAAGACTTAATTTCAAGAGGTGGGTTTTTAAAAGTGTTTTGCATATTGATGATATGCAATGAAGAATGAAAACCACACTTTTTTGAACTTAAGTGTTTTAATTTTAAATTAATTTAATATATAACTATAGTGTTTAATAAAGTAACATGAAATTAGATTATTTTAAAGCTAATTTCATGAAAACATTAAAAACTATAGTCAAATCAACTCGAAATGAGTTGAAATTTGAAAATGAACTTTAAAATCTATTTAATATATTAAATATAATTCAAACTCGTGCAATTGACTTTGAAAAACCCACCTTTTAAAAAAAATTTTAAAATATGCAATCAACCTAAAAAACCCCACCTTTTACATCATAACTTGAGTTGTACAACTCCGTTTGATGCCTAAGTTAGCTCGAAACGAGCGTATTTCAAAGAGCTATTGACTCAAGGGAAAATCAAGATTAAAAATTGCTAGAAAGAAAGAGAAAAACAAAGAAAAAAACTTAAAGGTTACCAAAAATCAAGTGCTTGCAGTTAGAAGAGAAAAACTCGTCCTGACAAACGATAAGGTGATTAACTTGATGGGAACCCTTAAAAAGGATGAATGAAATATGCAAAATAAAGAGCATTTCAAGGATGACGAATTGTCCTTATAACACATTATCCAAAACATCGAAATCATAGAGGATACACCCACAAATTCATAAGAAAAATTTCGTAGGGTTGCCACAATTTTGTGATGTCAAAATTGAGGACAACACTCCTGCACTGGAGCAACACTACTATAGCTGACATAAAAATCTCCAATAACAACTCCCTCCACGGAATAGTCTGAACACTCAATGATAACTATAGCATCAGCTGCCTCTATACAAACTGTAGCGACTACTCTGGGAGCCTCAACCTGTTGATGCTTAGCGCTGCTATCAACCAATGGTACTAAAACATCCACATGTTCCTGTGAAATAAATCCATCATCAGCACTGCAGATAGGACTAGCAGGTGTCGTACTAAATATGGGAACATCTTGTTGATGTTTTTTAGCTTTAGTTAAATAAACACTACGAGTCAATACTAGTGAAGATATGTATATATATATTTAGTATATATGAGATGTATATATATACTCAAATATATATATATATATATATATTATGTAAGTATTAGAGAAATTATTATAATACTCAAGAGATATTATATATATATGTATATATATATATAATAATAATTATCATTATATTAATTACATATTAATGAATAGACATATCTCATGAAGGGACATGTCTCTTCTTGGCTCATTCTCAATATAAATGCAAGAGATTGTTGCATTTGGAAAACACATACAATGAGATAGTGCTATTACATTTACAATGATCCTAAAACTTTAACATGGTATCAGAGCCAAGTTGCAAATGTAAGAGAGTAGTTTATTGATGGTGAATGTATGACTGTCTCATAAAATACAGTCTCGGTACGAGGACCATATCTCTCAAATGCACCGTTGGATTTTGCTAAATTTTGGATATGTTTGTGAAAATCAAATTTCGAAGAATCTCACCGGAGTGATCGAAGAGAAAATATCAGGTTCAAAAGTTATGAACAAAGAGAGTTCTTTGATTAAAAGATATAAATATTTTTTATAGTGAAAATAAGAAAAGGATCATTACATTTAAAAGATAAGTATTTCATTTTTTTATTAATGCACATAATTTTTGAGTTTTTTTAATTCATGCTATACTATTGGTTATTAAAATCGTGTATGCTTCTATCATTGGTATTTCTAGTCGAGATAGTTTAGTGAGCTATTTGTAATCTCTCTAACATACCTTCAGGACATAAGCACAAGATAATTGCATTCAAGGTAGAAAGAACTTGATGCTTGCAAATGAATTGATGATTGAGACTAGATGCCAAGGGAGTCTGACATTTCAAAAAAGGTCAAGAAGTTGATAAACTTGAGCTTCAGAGGGAGCAGATGGTTCATTCAACGTGTGACAATCTTGATTGAGAGGGAGTTCACTATTGAAGGTGAAACACTTCTGAGGTAAACTTGATATAATTGATTATTATACTAATGAATCATGAATGTTTTTAATGGGCCTACCCCCTGTGTAAATCATGAGGAAGTGACGACTTCCAAATGATTATCACTTGTATTTGCAGAAGTTATTGGAAGGTGACGATCTTACAATAATTTAAATCATGATATACATTATTTATAATGTTGAAACAGATCATGATGAATGAATGCAACAACTAAGTGTTAGATGTCATTAAGTTGACGGTCTATGAGTTGTTTGCATAAATATATCTTGTAAATCAACAACTAAGTGTTAGATGTCATTAAATTGACGGTCTATAAGTTGCTTGTATAGATACATCTTGTAAAGCAACAACTAAGTGTTAGATGTCTATAAGTTGTTTGCATAGATATATCTTGTAAATCAACAACTAAGTGTTAGATGTCATTGACGGTCTGTGAGTTGTTTGTATAGATATATGATAGGTATTTGGTGAATATCATATGTTGATATTCTGCAGGCCAGTACCTTATTGAGTACTTGGTGAATATCATATGTTGATGTTTTGATAGGCCAATACTCAGAGTATTTGGTAAATGTCATGTGTTGACATTATGATAGGCCAATACTCAAGAGCTTGTGGATAGAATCGCCGATGGAGGCAATCTACCTGAGAACTTGAAGATAGAATCACCGATGGAGGCAATCCACATATTGAGACTATGTTCCTATTGATTACATCTTGAGGATGATGCCTTTATTTCTTACATCATATGATTGATGTTGTCAAGTGTCTTACGTGTTGACATTGGATTGAATTATCCTCCCTAGCTAAGAGGGAGTGTTGATGTTTTGTAGCTTCAATCGAATAAACACTATGAGTCAATACTAGTGAAGATATGTATATATATATTTAGTATATATGAGATGTATATATATATACTCAAATATATATATATATATTATGTAAGTATTAGAGAAATTATTATAATCCTCAAGAGATATTATATATATATATATATATATATATATGTGTATGTATATATGTATATATATGTATATATATATAATAATAATTATCATTATATTAATTACATATTAATGAATAGACATGTCTCATGAAGGGACATGTCTCTTCTTGGCTCATTCTCAATATAAATGCAAGAGATTGTTGCATTTGGAAAACACATACAATGAGATAGTGCTATTACATTTGCAATGATCCTAAAACTTTAACACATCTGCATCAAGGGCACCTGTCGGGGAAAACTAAAGCTTTCTTCCCTGCAATTTCGATGTCGGCCTCCTAAAAGCAGAGACCATATACCTCGCTGCCTTGTCTACTGTCACTGGATGTAATGACCCTCACCAGTAGGATCACTAAAACTCCCCAAATCTGAACTATGGCAATTCGTCAAACAGTTTGCATGCACTGAAATGTTTTGCTTACAATGATGTGTTTCAATGTGATAGTTGTTTTGGGCATCAAAGAGCAATTGAGATAACAATACCAATATTGAAATACAAAGAACAATGATAGAACTCTAGATATCAAAGCAAAGACTTCAATGCCAATGTATCATGAATTTCCCAAAATCTGATTACAATATATCATGAATGATAATGACTGATTCAAAGACTGTTTTCTGAATTTGTATGGACTGTTACATGAACATGAATCTATGGCAATGACAAGACCTTACAATGCACCTTTCATTTACTATATCAATCCAATTACAATGATGAGTAATTAGTAACTGATTATTACACAATTCTGGACTGATACACAGTGATTGTATATATGCAATTTTATACAATTTTGGCAACAAAACATCAACACCAAACAATGTATAAAAACCTGGAAATGATGCACCAATTGCTGACCAAATTGTTGATGAAGTACGCTGACAAAGACACTTCAATCTGCACCCCAGACTGTCCTTGAATGCTGCTGCTATGTCAGTCCTAGTACAGGCCGTACCTGGCTGTACGGTACAGCACCTGTATAAAATATTTTGCAAAGTCTTTGGTCCCCAAAATGGTATAATCAGAAACGCCTAGGGCATATATATGTCCCTTCCAAAGCATAAAATTATTCTCCAAGTAGATTGAGAGGTATGAGCAAAAATGTATGGCTTAGGCCCTATTTCAGTCTTCTCAGAAAATGCACAAAATGAACTTCAAATCCCTCCAAACTGATTCTCCAATGCAATGATGAATTCAGAACTCTTATTCAATCAGATGCAAGCCCCAAAATCAATCCTCAATGAAATCCAACATGAAATGGCTGAGTACCATCTCCAATCATGCAACCCTTCAGTAGATATTTCACTACCTCAGTTATGCCAATCTAGGGGAGTGATTGTTCCCAAAGATCAAATGATATTTGCAGACCACAAGGCTACAAATTGCTTCACAATGAAGAAGTAGAAGAAATCCCAAATCCAAGCATGTAGAAATGATAGCCCAAGCCCTCTATTTATTCTTTTTCTTGAGAAGTTACTAGAACTTCTAGAAACATCTAATTATAATGTACTTTATAATAAAATAACATTATAATAATAAAGTACATTTCTCAACTCAAAAATATAACAATGTAGGCCAAGATGTCTCATAACCGAATGTAGGCCCAACTAGACTGAATGTAGGCTCGAACTGGATGTAGGCTCACTTCTGGACGTAGGCTCCACTACAACTGCATGTAGGCCTCAAACTGGATGTAGGCTCTGCCGAATGTAGGCTCTGTCAGCAATAAGCAATCAAATGATCCACACAATGACTCTCTCTCCAAACTATTTGCCTACGAGAGTCGATGATAGGCAAACCCGTCATGAAAGAACATGTCTCTAGAAAGGGGACATGACACTGGATCCAACAAACTCTCCGCCAATCTCTGTTGATGCAGCCTAAGTCTTTCCATATTTTCCACTAAGGCATTTATTTCCTCTCTTTTTCCCATACTGCTACACCGACTTCCAGAACTAGGCCTCCTATATTTATCCATAGCTAGAAAAAGAGAGAGTGATGATCACTTTTAAAATATCATCAGAATATAAAAGAATTCATTCCCCACAGGATGGCAGGAAACATGCTCTGATACCACTGTAAAGAGCCTGCCTAGCTCTTAGCTGAATATAACATTTTTATTTAATCACTTGCAAATTTTGTCCTTGTGTCTTTCATATTTTTTGTTTTGTTTGCTTTCCACCAGCATTGAATATCATAATAACTTTTAAAATTGAATAATTCTGAATGTCATCACTTATTTATTTTATTAATTTAAAATAACTCATAAACAACAAATTGCTTTACAATTTATTGGCACTTGGAAGTCGAATTGTGTGATTGAAAGGTTGTATTGACCTCCACATTCATTGGCGTAGCCTGTAGGTAAGTGCGGCAGCCTCAAATATAAACTCGCAGCTGGCTTTTGAAGAAATGTGGCTTGTTGAAGACTCACGCAAGCTTCAAAATCGACAATTCTACCTCCAAAGGTGGTCACACAACCTATGGGAAAGATGACGTAGCTTCCCTAGTACACACGTGCCCCTTCCAAACTCACACGCAGCTCTTTAAGTAAATAGAAGATCACATAAAAATAATCGCAGCTACCTGTAATGTATTGCAATATCAAAACACAACCTCCCAGAATTCATACG
Source organism: Chamaecyparis obtusa (assembly GCA_027943335.1). Lineage (NCBI taxonomy): Eukaryota > Viridiplantae > Streptophyta > Pinopsida > Cupressales > Cupressaceae > Chamaecyparis > Chamaecyparis obtusa. The sequence goes on from BSBK01006402.1 coordinate 351,384, forward strand.
CAGCACTTGCTATCAATTTCGATAGCCAATGAGAATAATCTAGCCTCTTAAGAAATCGATATATGAAGAATTTCGAAATTCCAGACTTGATAATTTGCAGCTTGATGTAATTTGCTTAATTCTTCTCACACTTGGTATACTTCAGCACCAAGAATAATATCCGCAGATTCAGTAGTAAATTTCAGAATTCAATTTGCAAAATTCATCATCAATCAGTGATGATTCGAATTGCCAAGAGAGGAATTAGTCCTCAAACCCTAGCCATTTCTCACAGCCAAGAAACTTAATAAAATTTTCATCAACTGAACAATGGATATCTAAAGTGCTTTTTCGAGTTGAATAAATAGCTTTTTTGAAAAAGCTTAAACTTTACACTTTTCATTAAAGTGGCTTCTTCATCACAACATCACTTTATAACATTAAAGTTATAAAGTCGTAAAGTTATTAAATTAATATAACTTAATTTAATAACGATAATTAAAACATGAAGCCACCAAATCCATCTGACTGCAACAAACTCATTGCTGACAACAGAGCCTCGAGCTCAAATTTCCCTGCCAGAAATAGTCATTTGCCAAACATAGACTTACTATAAATAGTAAGTCTCTCAAACTGGAGATCCCTGACAAACGATCCTGCAACACCTGATGACACTGTGCAAGCGCCCTGCTAAACCAAGCTATGCCCAAAATACCACTTACTATAAATAGTAAGTCATCCAATCTGTCCTAAATGAAGAGCAAACTTGACAACCAGAACCGCCGGGATGGAATCCAACTATCCCCTCTGATCACCTGATTAGCTTGCAAGGGTCGCCAAACTAAGCTAATGTCAAGAGACTGAAAAAGGGGACATTACATTCATGGTGTCCACTTTTATCCAATCTCAACTAATCTTCTTCCTCTCCCTCTCTCCTTGCTCTTCTTTTCTTCCCCCCTTGTTTGTGCTCCTTTTTTGCACGCCCCCCCCCAGCCCCCCCTTTTGTGTTTTTCCTCTCCCCCCCTTCCTTCCCTTTCCCCCTCCCTCTTTTCCTTGGTGGGTTTCTTTCATTGCAATCTTTTGTTTCTTTGGGTCTTTTCTTTGTTTTTCTCAAACTTGGTCTTTGCTTTTGTTCTTTCTTCTTTTTTCTTTTCTCTTCTTGTCCCTCCTCCCTCCCCCCTCCCCCTCAACCCTCTCCCTTTCTCTCTTCCTTCCTTCTTTGTCATGGTTTTCCTTTTCTCTCCTCTTTTGTTTTCTTTTATTGTCGTCTCTTTCTCTTTCTATCTTGTCTTCATTTTCTCTATTTCCTTAGTCTTTTTGGGATTTTAATTTGCATTCTCCTTTGTGTGCTCATGGCATACACTTGCACTTGCACATACACATACGTGTTCACACACACTCATTCATACACACATTCTCTCTCTCTCTCTCTCTCTCTCTCTCCACACACACACACATCTCATTTTTATCTCCACACATGCACACATCTCCTTTTCATTTGTTTGTTTTCCTTTGGTAGTTTTTATCCTTCTCTCTTTTACTTTTGTACTGCTTTGGTCTTTTGTAATTGATTTATTATTTCACTTATTTCGAGGTACATTTTGGTGTTCCACTAATTTTTTAGTTAGTTTTATTCTCTTTGTTGGTTCCTTTATTTTTCACTTATATTCTTATATATATTTAAATAAGAATATAAGCTTTTGGTTTTTTTTTCTCCATTTATTTCTTTGCATTGTGTATTTTTCCTTGTGTTCTTTTCTATTCTCTTTTTGTTGTATCTTTTGTCTTACTTTTACCCCCATTTTTGCTTTGTTATCTCCCTTTTCTTTTTTGTTTGGTCCCTTATATATACAGACATACATAGATATATATATATACACATAGATATAGATATATATACATAGATATATATATATATACACACACACACACACACACATATATATACATGTAGAATATATATTCTTTCCTCTATATGCATTCTTTTGTGGGGTTGGGTGTCTCATTGCTCCTTCTGTTTGTTTATTTGGTTGTTATTTATTTCTTCATTTTTTCATTCCGTTCTTTCTGTATGTTTTGTTTGCATTTTTTATTTCTCCTCTTTGTTTTTTTAATTATTTTCTTATTTGACTATATTCTTTATATAGATAAATATGGTTATATATATATATATATATATACACATTTTTTTTATTTTATTTTTCTTGTGTTTTCTTTATGGTCCTCTTTAAGTTTTGAGGTTTATTTCTCTAGTATATGTATATACATATGTATAGGTGTATATACATACATATACACTTGTGTATATATATATATATATGGGCCTATGTTTTTTCTTTTCCTTTTTTTAGCAATTTTAATCTATCTTTTTTTATGGTTTCTCTTGACTTAGACCTTTGACCTTTGTCTTTGCTCTTTGTTTATTATTTTTCCATCTCATCAATTGTCACATGCTTTTCAGCTTCCTTCCTTTCACCTCTCCCACTCTTTTTAACTTGCTCAGGTCTGAAACTTTATTCATCTTCCTTGTGCTCTCTTATGCTCATCCTGATGATGGATCACGGAGTGTGATTCGAAATGTTAATGCAAAAAAAATTCAGCACAATCAAATCCAGAAACTCTTAATGACAATTTATTGTCAATACTCAATATGCATTCAGAATTCAAAATTCATTGTCAAAAAATTACTAATAATTAATAAGTCATCCCGCTAAATTATTTGCACGTCATCATTGAACAATTGCGTGCAGTTACAATCCTTTCCTTTGGCAAAAAATGGTTACTGCTATATTCTCTTATTCCACAGATGTACGCTTTCATTCCACAACTTCCGGCTTTGTCTTGCAGCTGTATATTTTTAATATTTATTCTACACGTGTATGCAGTCGTACTTTTGTACACTCTACAGCTGTATGATGTTGCATGTTTTCCTGTTGTTGGAAAAGGGTTATATTTTTATACTCTTATTCTACAATTGTATGCTTTCTTTCTATGGATAGTAGTCATACTGGTTCATTTTACAGCTGACTAGCTCATTTTACTATTAAATGCAGTCTAAAAGAATTCATTATCAATACTCAAAGAAAATGTTTTGTTTTCTTAATTTAAGTCTGTTTTTATTTTTAATGGCTGCCTGGTCGTGGACATCCGACCATTCCAAGGTTGGCAGGGGACGTCCCAAATGTCCCCTAACCATTCCAGGGATGACCGGATGCCCCCGGCGCTAGGCAGCGCCATCCCTGAGTTTCCCAGACGTTTCTGGTAAAAATATGCAGATTGGGGATGACTAGAGGACGTCCCCATGCCATCCACGAGACAGGGACGGGGTTTTTAGACCCGGGGGCATGTCCCTAGGTAACGTAGTGAATTAATTTAAATTGCTAATATTTTTGCTGAGTCTGAACCAGATATTTTTGTCTGCCAGGTTTTAGCCAAGTCTGAGGCAAATTTTTTTGCTGCCAAGTTTTAGCCAAGTCTGAGTCATTGAACTATGGCTGGTCCTAATTTCTCATATTGGAAGGTAATTTGTCATTATTAATTCGGTAAATATTTTCCTGCCAGGAAAACATCCTAGAATATCTCTATCACGATGCAAATCAGGAAGAGGCGAACACAATAGAATACATGCTCAAAACTACAAAATCAATATTTTGGGGAAAAAAAGAAGGAAACTAGCATTCCAAATATGTCTCAACCTTGATGAAGAGCATATCAAATCCCTGAATAAATTAAATCAAGCATCACACATAGCTTGCCGTTTAGACACCTAGCCATTGAAGCAAAAGGATAACCAAAGTGGTGTGATTAAGAAGCCAAGATAAAAGCTCAAGAATGTCTTCAGTAAAATAAACAATAATTTGGAAAATTATGACGAACTTACCAACTCCAAATGTATATGCAGTAAGAAGAAATATTTGTTGTCCAATGGTATTCCTTGCAAGCACTATGGATGCCAACGGAGGGAAAATTCTGGTTATAAACCAAATAAATAAATAATAGATCAGAATGAAATCAACTGATCTTTCATTTTACTTATCTACCAAAGCAATCAGGTGCAAGCTTTTACTTGTTTCATTGATTGGATCCCAAATAATCAAGAGAACATATGCACCTTAAGAAGCGTAAAACCAATATAAGTTGTGGAATAGCGTCGTCTTGTTTCCATTGACTGCAACAAAAGAAAAGTAATTGTAGCTACTTCACTTTTTCATGTCAATATTTGGCAAAGGTGAGTTAACTGAAATTTGGAATCTAGGAAGTATTATGATGAACCTCCATATTATGAAAAAGGGAAGAGCACTGATCAGGTCAATTATGCCTGTAAATGATATGATATAGTAAAGTCGAACAGGTGCACTGCCACAAAAGGAGAAACAGATACATCATTTCTTCCACATGACAAAACTTTATAAGATAAAGATTTACAATTCGGTGAATATAGAATCCTTGTTACTCGGTGGGCATGAAAGTAGCACACGAGTGAAATCCCATGTCTCACCTGTAGAGTTTCACTACGTAGTCCAACACAAAGAAAGAAGCACATGTGATCCTTAAGACTTTAATAGAATGACGAAACTCTGAAGTGTATCTGTCAGAAATCACTGATATCAAGTCCCTAGGAATAACAACAGAATCTAAAGAATAAATCTTACTCAAGGTTAACTGATTTCTGTTCCTAATATCTAATAATTGCCTTTATGAAATATATAATGCATTATAACAGAATTTTGTAGAAGTTCAAAAACACATACGTTGACCTCACATAAAGGGCAATAAGTATGAGAGCTGCCAAAGATTCCACCTGCAGAAAATTCCAAAAGCCTGATAAACTCAGAGTGACAATAGAAGCCTATCCTGAATATATATTGAAATGATTATAATGAAAGCATAAGCTATATAAAGCCAACACAAGGAAACTAATCACTAAAATCCTAGCACTAACCCACATAAGGAGATGACTCCATTTTCCACCTCGAATAGCAGCACGAACTTTAATTGTTGGCACTACTTTTCCATAGAGATAAGAATCATGGTAATTGGACAGGACGTCCTACATCCCAAAGCCAAATGTACTGAGCTTGTAATTGCAGCAGACATAAAGAAGTGCAGATTGATTCAAGAAATACCTCATTTGCATGTATGATCTTATCCTTTCTTTTTTTCTTCAGCTTTGGAGACCTTTGAGGGTTAAAGTCAGGCTGTTGTATCGAGTCCTCTTCATTTTCAACGACTGGACAGCATTGACCACTGGGAGATATAAGCAGTGTTTGGGAACGGATAAATTTCTTCTCACTAGAAGAATTATATCCCTCAGCTTGGTTAACTGCTGGCTCATCAAAGGTTTGAACACACACTTCTAATGGATTCTGATCCTCGAGGCTTCTGAGTTTGCTTCCACCAAAAGAAAATCAAGTCAGAGATGAATATGTTGTACAAAAACCATCTTTTAGCTCAAATGAATGAAAGTTTGAATTACTGAATATATATATCAACTAATTAGGCAATGGGAGTTTAAGTTCAATGCCATTGTCAAAAACTAATGAGAAGGTGGGGAAACAATAAAGATGGAAACCAATAAGGTTCATAGGTGACATTAATTAGTTTGATTCACAATTATCAACAAATTATGCTCAATACATGAAAATTCCTTACATTTGATGGAGAAAATGGAAAAGTTGTTCAGATAGAATAAATAACCAGCTACAAATGCAGAAAATTATAATTTATAATGGCAGCTGAGAGTAGGGGGAATGGTACATATCATTTGCACCATCAATTGCAGGCTGCTGGCCCATCTGGCAGTTGCTTGTTGTTTGTGACTAATGTTCCCCTTATCTATCATTCCTTTTCTCTTTTTAAGAACGCCATACTGAGCTCTTTTCATAAACTCCTCACTGATTTCAATCCTGCCCATTCAGGGAACCAGTGATTTTAAAACCCCCCTAACAAAACTTGCAGCTTCAAAACCACCCTTAAAAAACCAGTTGTTTCATACCACTAGTTCCTTCAAGGCATTTCAAACCCCACAACTCCAAAATGAATCCTTTTGTCAATTTGTTTTCCTTTTTTGGATCCTTAGGGATCATAATATGTCAACCAATGTAAGAAACAAATGTGCCAAAGGAGGAGCAGAAAGATTTCCTTAGCTATGAGGAATTTCTTGGCAGAATGATCTCCCCAACAATTTACTAAAACTTGTTTCATAAATTTCAATGGCTTCTGTAGAATATTTGTAAGGAAAAAGGCATCCTAGCAAGTTAGGGAGGTAGTAATTCATAAATCTATGTTCTTTATCTGCTGAAAATCCATATTTCCAAGTCTTCAAGTCTTTGTGCAGCTGTGTTCCTTTGAATGATGTCCTCTATCCTCCTAATAGGGAAATTTAAAAGGCCCTAAGAGGTCAGTTGAAATTTGCTAAGTTGCCAATTCTAGTACGAGGATGGGTATTGTAAGGGTTTTGGTATGCTGGTACAACCAAAAAAATCCTTGGGTATGGTACAGCTGGGTACAGATGTAATATGTGTATAAAATTTTAAAAAAACATACAAAAATTTTGATAGTATGATACTTAATCATTAATTAATGCTATTATGATAGTCATAAAGATAATTGTCTAAGTTGTCAGTTTTGGTCTCCATTCCCAGACCCCCTCATTGTAATCAAGTTTCTTACGTGACAGTCCCAATAACTAGTGGGGGCTGGGAGTGGAGACCACAGTAAGCAGGAGGGATAGCACCCCTTATGGGGATTTGGGGGCAATTTTGTCCACTTACAAACCTTACCGATAAATTTTGGCATGAAGTATTTAAGAAATTAGAGGAGTCTCTGGGCACGTATCTTATGTGCCTCGAAGCACATCCTCAAGACAGTAAATATTAACTGTCATTTTGATCAAGCTTTGACAAATTTACTACTCTTGAACAATGGGTGGGCTGTGAAAACACTCCATTTAGATTTAAGTCCTTCTTTGAGTGTTATTATCTATGTTTCTTGACCCACAAAACCAACCAAGAAATTCTTCCCCTGTAAAAGAAGTCAAGGATTTTGAAGTTGTTAAGATTAGAATCAATAAATAAGGAGCTAATTTGACAGTATCACTTGCTGGAAGGAGGGAATGAAAGACACTTGAATGTAAAGCAAGGCCTAAGCAATTCAGTAAACAAGTTCAGTGATCAACATTCACCATCAATCCACTTCATGTTTTGAAAGTGAACAAATCCAGCCAAGAGAAAGACAAGATAGATGATTCCACCATTGACAGATTAGAGAAAACAAGGGAAGAAATAAAGAGTCATCTCTTGGGAAAATAAATTAAATTATAGAGCAGCAAGATCATTGTGATCTTGCTGCAGAATAAGCGATTAAAGTTCAGGGAAGTAGGTTAGTTGAGGCCTCAGACAACAAAATATGTAGGCAAGAATCAGTGCCCTTTCTTCCAGCATAGGCATCTTGAAATCAAACCTATTCCAATCCCATAACCTACCATGAAAGGGGGAAGGAAAACTAACTTAGGGGAACAGGGTCAGGATTTTGTGGACTGTGGCACTTGGCCATCAATAACCAAGATAAATTTCAAGAGACTGGTACTGTATAAAACTAAAATCATGGTCTATTGGATTGTGCAAACTCTTGAATCTTCCCTTAGTGGGCACCCCTGAATAGTTCCTTTGCATTCGATATAGCAATAAATTCTTTCATGCCAGTGTACCAATTCAAAGGGAGAAAATCATATCAAGCCTGGAGAACATAACATCAATTTTGTAAAAATTGTTCAAGAATATCTGGCCCTCAAAAATTGCATGTAGTTACATAATATGCTAACCAAATAATAAAATATCTTGAGTATGAAGAAAATAATACCAAGCCGGGACTATTTCATTCTTACTGTGATCTATTAATAGAGACCATTTCAGCGGTGGTCGTATAGGAGATATATCACATTTCAATCGTTTTTCTGATCTGTATTATATGCTATCAGAAGTGAACTCAACAGAACCTACATAATTTAGTCAAAAGTGATACTGTTATTACTTAGATGATTTGCAGACTCAAGCCAATTCGAAATTCATCTTAGTCTCTTCCTGCTGCTTAATCAAATGAAGATACTCATAACTCCTATATACCGGATCTGTGAGGAAAGTCTGTTAATCCAAGACCCAAGCCAACTTCGCTACCCTGCGGACTATAAACTGCAGACTTGTGCTTGGCAAAAATGGGGAATGATGATGCAAAGATTAAACCAGTGCAGACCGATACAAACTTTTTATCCATGTAATTAATGGTCTATCAATCTAAATTGATCCACGTTGTGAGCTTGATCAATGGTTGTTTCCATGCTCAAACAAATAGATTACAGAACCTTCCAAAATTCAAAATTCAGCATTTATTTATCATAAATTTTCATCTAATAGAATCATTTTCTGAATCTCATGTCGGTAAGCAAGGCACGCTTTGCTTGTCAAAACAGATTTAAAAATCAAGCAACTTTCCAGCAGTTATTAATGAGAACTAAAATTAAACAATACTGCAAGAAGAGAAGTAAAAAAACCTGGTACGATGCCTATTTTTGAGGGAAGTAAATTCCTTGGACAAGCTTCGCATTGGCATAGAATGTGCCATTTCGGATGATATGGTTGGCAATCGTATGCAGAGATTTTTCGCTGTTCTGCATTTGTTGGATTTAAATATGAAATGGTCACCTTATGAGATGGAGACCCCGCCTTCAGGTCGTCAGGGTCCACCAAATCGGCTCAAATACCTACGTGGGGCCCTTCCAATATAGGGGATACTCGTGAGGCTCTGCTTTCCCCGTAATACAGGTGGCGCGCTACATTCTTATTTGATTTGAGTTTTATCCCGCCAATGGGTGTTCCTCCCCAAAGTTCGGCACCTTTTTCGATCGAGATTTCACGGGGCCGGTGGCATTTCATCAACTGTTACCTGGTTTTGTCCCGTGTTTTTTCACAAATTTGACTAGTATTCTCGGTAAATCATTGGCTTTCGAGTTAGAAATCACGTATTGCTCATTTTGTAATTTTTATTACAGGGATCTGATATCATGTGGACTGTGGGAGATTGGATTCTAATAATGATGGTATAATATTCAACTACAAAAGAAACAACAACTACTGTATCGTAGTAATAAAGATACACCAACCTTAACCGCAGTTCCAACTATGAAAATAGTTCAAGTGACAAAAAACTAAAAACTAAAGAAACATGGATTAGACTTGTAGTTTAAATAGTTAATGGAGCTGGATAGAACAGCTGACATGACCTTAGTGAAATTGCATAAATTGACAATTGATATCATAATAATATTATAGTGAAGATATATATCTTAAAAATTGTTATATAGTAAAATTATATTTTGAATTGTTAAAAAATTATATAATTATATAAATAATTTTTTTTAATATTATAAATATACTAAATTGATAATATTTATCATATATAATTAATTAAATATAAGTTTAAATTACCGAATATATACATCAACAAATTAGGAAATGGGAGTTTAAGTTCAATGCCATTGTCCAAAAAAACTAATGGAAAGATGGGGAAACAGTACAACTAATGTTCATAGGTCACATAAATTAGTTTGATTCACAATCATTCAACAAATTATGCTACATAAACTATTCTAAATACATGAAAAAATGGAAAAGTTGTTCAGATAGAATAAATAACGAGATAGAACAAATGCAGAAAATTATAATTTAACAGGGTAGGTGAGAGTACGGGGAATGGTACATATCCTTAGCACCATCAATTGCAGGCTGCTGGCCCATGTGGCAGTTGTTTGTTGTTTGTGACTAATGTTCCCCTATTTATCATTCCACTTCTCTTTTTAAGAACGCTATATTGAGCTCTTTTCATAAACTTCTCACTGATTTTAAACCTGCCCCTTCAGGGAACCAGTGATTTTGAAACCCCCCCAACAAAAGTGGCAGCTTCAAAACCACCCCTAAAAAACCAGTTGTTTAAACCTACTAGTCCCTTCAAGGCATTTCAAACCCCACAACTCCAAAATGAATCCTTTTGTCAATGTGTTTTGGATCCTTGCGGATCTTGATATGTCAACCAATGTAAGAGACAAATGTGCCAAAGGAGGAGCATTAAGATTTTCTTAGCTATGAGGAATTTTTTTTGGCAGAATGATCTCCTCAATTTACTAAAACGTGTTTCATGAAGTTCAATGGCTTCTGTTGAATATTTGTAAGGGAAAAGGTATCCTAGCAAGTTAGGTAGGTAGTAATTCTTAAATCGCTACTCTTGATCTGCTGAAAATCCATATCTCGAAGTCTTCAAGTCTTGTGCAAGTGTGCTCGAAGGCCATAAGAGGTCAGTTGAAATTTGCTAAGTTGCCAATTCTAGTACAGGGATGGTATGGTATAGGGTTTTGGTATGCCAGTACCTTGGGTACAGATGTAATGTGAAAAAAAATAAAAAGAATAAAAAAATTGATATTATGATATATAATTAGTGATCAATGATATTATTATAGTAGTTTCTTATGTGACAGTCTTAATAATTAGTGGGCTTTCTAAAAAACAATTTAGAATATTTTAAAGGTAGTGGTTCCATTAATTTTTTAGGAAGCCCTCTTACATGGGATCCCAGCCTTAAATATGCAATATTAAAAAGTGGGAGCTTCTATTTTAAAAGAGAAGATTCAAAATAATCCTATGGTCAACAAAACAAAATTTTGTTCACAGAACCTCCTCTTCCTAAAAAATAGAAGTTAAATCCCCTTCATAGAACTCTTGTCTTAAAATAGAGACCACAGTAAGGAAGGCATAACACTCCCTCATGAAGGTTTGGGGGCAATTTTGTCCATTTACAAACCTTACCAATAAATTTTGGCATGAAGTATTTAAGAAAATAAAGGAGTCTCTAGGCACATATCTTATGTGCCTCTAAGCACATCTTCCGGACAGTCAATATCAATTGTCAGTTTCATCAAGCTTTAATAAATTTACTATTCGTGAATACAACAATTGTGATATGAAAACACTCCATTTAGATATAAAACTTTCTTTAACTGCATTTTCCCATGCCACTGCTTAGCTTATTTTGGTTAGCAGTAGCTGCTCAATTTTTTTAGGAGATATTTGAGAAGCTTGAAATTTAAGTTAATTAATTTAATAATAATTTATACATAGAGAAAATAGAAATAAAATATTTTTAAAAAGGAGCTAAAAATATTTAAAATATTTGTAGAGACACGTGGTGTTTTTTTCAATATGTAGCCACTGCTTATTTCCAGGCCCCCTTTTTTTCTACCAATTACCTCATGTCCCCATGCAACTGCTTAAGTGCATTTTTTGCTCAAATTTAAGCAGTTTTGTGTTCCATGCAAAATTTTAATCATAAGAAAAGGATAAATGAGAATCTTTCCCTATTTTGGTGGAGTAGCTAAAGTTTAGGAATTGAAATTAAGCTTTGGAAAAAAGTGGGGCGCTGAAAATAAGCAGCAACTGCTTAGGGGGCAGGTCCCCATGCCGCTGCTTAGCTTATTTTGGCTAGCAGTGGCTGCTCAACATTTTAAGGAACAATTTGTGGAGCCAGTGGCCCTATGAATATTTAAACTTGCTACTTATTTTGCATTCAATTGTATTTTAGAATAAAAATAGTAATAATTGTTTTTGCATTTAAAAGTTGGAAGAAAAAAAGGCCAAGAGAAAAAGGAGGGAAAGAAATATGTGGAGCCACCTCACATTTTTTCAATAAGCCACTTATTTCCAAAGCTTAATTTCAATTCCTAAACTTTAGCTGCTCCACTAAAATAGGAAAAGATTCTGATTTATCCTTTTTCCATGATTGAAATTTTCCATGGGAACACAAAACTGCTTAAATTTAAGCAGAAAATGCAATTAAGCAGCCGCATGGGGACATGGGGTTATTGAAAAAATGTGAGGTAGTTCCACATATTTCTTTCCCTCCTTTTCTCTTGACATTTTTTTCCTCCAACTTTTAAGTGCAAAAATAATTATTACTAATTTTATTCCAAAATACAATTGAATATAAAATAAGCAACAAATTTAAATGTTCATGGGGTTTGCTGGCTCCACAAATTGCTCCTTAAATTGTTGAGCAGCGGCTGCTAGCCAAAATAAGCTAAGCAGCGGCATGGAGACCTGCCCTTATTTTCAATTCCTAAATAATAGTGGCTCCACTAAAATAGCAAAAGATTGTAAATTATCCTCCGCTTTTGAACATGAAGTGGTATTATCTATGTTTCTTGACCCACAAAACCAGCCAAGAAATTCTTCCTCTGTAAAAGGAGTCTTCAATGTATCACTTGCTGGATGGTGGGAATAGAAGACTTTTGAATGTAAAGCAAGGGCTAAGCAAGTCAGTAAACAAGTTCGTCATCAAAATTCACCATCAATCCAGTTCATGTTTTGAAAGTGTACAAATCCAGCCAAGAGAAAGGCAAGATACATGATTCCACCACTGACAGATCGGAGAAAACAAGAGAAGAAATAAATAGTCCGCCCTTGGGAAAGAAAATCAAAGTATGGAACAGCAAGATCATTGTGATCTAACTACAGAACAAACGATTAAAGTTCAGGGAAGTAGGTTAGTCGAGGCCTCAGACAACAAAATATGTAGGCAAGGATCAGTGCCCTTTCTTCTAGCACGGGCATCTAGAAATCAAACCTATTCCAATCCCATAACCTACCATGAAAGGGGGAAGGAAAACTAACTCGAGACCAGGGTCAGGATTTTGTGGACAGTGGCACTTAGCCTTCAATAACCAAGATAAATATCAAGAGCCTGGTACAGTATAAAACTAAAATAATGGTTCGCTATTGGACTGTGCAGACTCTTGAATATTCCCTTAGTGGGCACCCTTGAATAGTTCCTTTGCATTGAATATGGCAATGAATTCTTTCATGCCACTTCAAACAATAGCACATACCAATTTAAAGGGGGAAAATCATATCAAGCCTGGAGAACATAACATCAATCCTGTGAAACTTGTTCAAGAATATCTGGCCTTCAAAAATTGCATGTAGTTCTATAACACGCTCACCAAATAATAATATATCGTGAAAATGAAGAATATATTACCAAGCGAGGACAATTTCATTCCTACTGTGATCTATTAACGGAGACCATTTCAATGGTGGTGTTACAGGAAATATATCACATTTTAATCATATTTCTTGATTTGTATTATATGCTATCAGAAGTGTACACAACAGAAATTTAAATAACCTGCATAATTAAGTCAAAATTGATACTTTAATAACTTAGACTGTTTGCAGACTGAACCCAATTCAGAATTCATCTTAGTCTCTTCCTGCCGCTTAATCAATCGGAGATACTCTTTTCTCCTATATACTGGATCTGTAAGGAAAGTCTGTTAATCTATGGGAAAACTAAATTTGATCGAATTATCTAACTCGTCTGATCTAATTCTTCAAGTATTATGGCATTCTGCAAATTATGGAATAGTTTAATCAAATCAAATTATTTACAGTGATGTACCAAGAAATGATGAGGATAAACCCAGAGCAACCCTTAATTGATCTGTCTAAAATAGATGCGAATAAATTTTTGCGGTGGGTGACTTGTTTTAAGATATTATAGATCAAACCCTGATATTTTTGGGGATTCTGTTTAGCACTTAATTACTCTAAGTCTTTTGATTGAGATAAGGTATGCAGAACGAACAACATACAAACTTAGAACATCAGAAACTGCTAGTTAAGCAAAAATAATAGACATTGGGCTATGTTAAGACAAATCAACTGAAATTTGGAGTCCATTAATCTTTTCTTTAGGTACAAAAATCCAAAGGTGATTTACTATAACTGATCTTTTGATATAATCAACATTAACGATTTGAAGCTATGTGGTCTCTGTCCGACCACGATTAATTAGGCTCGTGGGTTACCAAGGCCTGAGCAGAGCAACAATGATACTGTCACGCCTGGACCGAACTTGAACTTAAGCTGATTTATCAAATAGTGAAAAGCTGGCCAACTATTGTAAAGAAAACCTAAAACTCACAAGTTTCCTTAAGTGATTTTACATGTAAAAAAGTAATCATCTGGGGTTTTAGAGGCTCTTGCACTCATCTGAGTTTAGTGTAACGTTAAAGTCAATATAAATAAACTGCACACTTGTGCCTGGCAAAAATGGGGGATGATGATGCAAAGATTAAATCAGTACAGATCGATAGAAAATGTAATTCGTAGTCCATCAATCCAAATTGATCCCCGTTGTGAGCCTGACCAGTGGTTGACTTTCCATTATCAAACAAATAGATTACAGAGCCTTTCAAAATTCAGCAATTATTTATCCTAAATTTTCATCTAATAGTATCATTTTCTGAAATCTCATATCAAACAAATAGATTACAGAGCCTTACAAAATTAGCATTTGTTTATCCTAAATTTTCATCTACTGGTATCATTTTCTGAAATCTCGTATCAAACAAGTAGATTGCAGAGCCTTTCAAAATTAGCATGTATTTTTCCTAAATTTTCATCTAATAGTATCATTTTCTGAATCTCATTTCGTTAGGCATGGCGCGCTTTTCTTGTCAAACAGATTTGAAAATCAAGCAACTTTCCAAAAGTTATTGATGAGAACTAATATTAAAAAACAGTGCAAGAAGAGAAAAAAACCTGGGATGACGCCTATTTTTGAAAGTAGATTCCCTGGACAAGCTTTGCATTGGTATAGAATGTGCCATTTCGAATTACATTGATAGCAATCGCATGCAGAATTTTTGCGCTGTGCTGCATTGTTTAGGATTTAAATATGAAATGGTCACCTAATGAGATGGAGAGCTCGCTTTCAGGCCATAAGCTGTATTCCCACGTTTTCACTCACAACATAGCGGAAAACTCATGAGCCCCCGCTTTGCCCGTATTACAGTTGGCGCGCTTCATTTCTGTTTGACTCGTAATGATTGTTCCTCCCACTGTTCGGCACCTTTTTCGGTAGAGATCTGACGTGGACAGTGGTATTTCAGCAACTCTTGTTCTGATTTTGTACCGTGTTTTTTCACAGATTTGTCAATGTATCTAGATATTTTGGGAATGTTTATAGAGGGTCAATTAGACAATTTGTTTGTATTTGTTAAATAAATTAAAATTCATCAAATTATTGTATTGTAATTTTTAATTTAATTAATAAATATAAATAAATTGTCTAGTCACCAATATTTTTACTCTCTATAGCCATTTCTAAAATGATCTAGGTACAAAGAACATTAGACAAATCTACAAAATCAGAATAAGAATTGGTGAACTCATAATAGCATTTTGTGTCTTCACACACTAAAGTACTTGGGAAGATGGAATAAAAGAATTTTTAATTCTTTGGGGAGGACAAAGGTGATGGAAACCCATGTTGGGTATTCTTTCAAAAGGAGATAGTCTTTTAAGGGGGCAAGTGGTTTTACCATTTAAGGTATAAGTTGGCCCTTTTCTTGATGTAAGGGATTACGAATGTGCAAATGATTAGAGGGAAGAGTTTAGGGTCCATTTAGTGCACGGAACTAACTTCTGAGAATAGCCTATTTTAGGATAAGGACCTATTCTTGGATTAATTAATCTTCAAAATGAAAGCTGGAATAATCTATTATGTGTTTGGATTCCATAATGTGAAATTGGAATAAGGATTATTTTATATTTTTTAATTTTTAATTTTTAATTTTTAAACTTATCATTTTTTATGTTGGTTTTTTAATTAAAATATATATGTATTTTTAACTTATATATTTTTAAATTAAAATATGTATTATTAACTTAAAAAATAAGATTATAAAAAAAATTATAAAATAAAATTGTAAAAAAAATAAGATTATAATCCTTTAAGCGTTCATGCACGGACCCGAAAAACTTATACATTTTGTTGTAATTTCGAATCCATGAAAAGCTTATTCATGGAATAAAATGAATTCCAAATATTTTTTGGAATTAATTAATGCAAGCATTGCGCCGAAAATGAGAATTGGTTTTCTAATTTGAGAATTCAAAAAATGCCACAAACAATGAATTATTTTATTCTCGCATTAAATAATTCATATTCCAGGCGCCAAACGGGCCTTAATGAAGAAGATTAGGATTGCAATTGGGGAAGTTAAGAGGATGCAAGTGGATGATGGAAAATGAGAAGTTTGAATTAATGTAAATTCAAAATGGAGAAAAGAGTTGAGATGGAATTTAATTAAATAGATATAAGCATTTTATTTATTTAAAATGGATAGAAGGTTAAAAGGGCTAAAGTGTTTATAAGGTAAATTAATGCAATTCATTTACATGGGAGATAAAAGAATAAAAGGTTAAATTATTCAATTATTAGGACCTAATGAACAAATTTAGGTGTCTATAATAGTATATATAATTATTTAAGAATATAAATAATTTTTAAATAATTTTTATATTAATTAAAAATATTATAAAAATTAAAATAAAAAATTTTAATGTTTCTTATATTTCAAAAATATAAATATTATAAATGAAATTTATTAGTATAATATGCATAAAATGTATATAATTGAGGAAGGGTGTTTTTTGTTAACATACCACTAACAACAAAGTTTGTATCCTTCCTTAGAAAGGTTGCTTAGATAAATAAATAAATAAATAAATAAAAAGGCCACCACTAGCCATATATAGTGTTGAGGTCAAAATGACCAATAGTAACACACAACTAAAGGGTTGTTGTAAAATAAGGGGCAATTGACACTGTTACCAATTTTCACCTTACTTGTTCTAATTGGCAGGGTTGTTATCAACCCTTATTTTCTGGTGAAAGAGGTTCATTTTGATTGATTAAATTGCGGTTATAATTGATTATATTCAATTATCAGATTATTTCTTAGTTGCTGGTTCTTTTCTAGTTTCATTGAAAAAGTTTTAAAAGTTTGATTTTTTGTTGTCCTAACTATCAAAATAATCAGATTTTGGCAAAATATAAATGTTTGAGTTCAAAAAAAAAAAAAAGATTGTTCATTTCAGATAACAAAAGTACAGCAATGAAATGATCCACACAAGTAGTATTTTCTCTAAAAACTGTAAATTGAACATGCATTTTAAGATAAATAAAGATTCTTTTATTAATAAAGAGATATACAATTATGAAAATGTATTTATTATGTAACCACACAACTCGTGACTTAGGTTAATGCAAGCATGCATCTAAATATTAAATGCAGAAATCAAAACTATTTTTTACATCCTTGTAAATGAAGGAAAGACAAGAAATAGGAGGATGGGTTAGGCCCCCCATTACTTGGTTTTTTCGTTAAAGTTTGATACTTGCTTCAATCTAGATCCTGCATCTAAAATTTTTCTTTAAAAAAAAGAGATAGAGAGAGAGAGGGTCAGTTCATGTGAACTGAGCAATGGAGGAACTAAGCCTACCAATCTATGTCATCTACTTTCATAAATTTACAAAATTAAAATTAGAATGCAATAAAGAGGAGTTACTGGAAGGAATGGTTACAACACTTGAACTACTTTATTTCAAGTAATAATGTTTGTGATATGTGCAGATACATGTATGAAGATTCTGAGTAGATCATAGAAGGGACATGCATAAATTACAAGCATGAAACCTTATGATCAAATCAGGAAGGGACCAAAGTTTTGAGGAGGCTATTGAGGGGGCTTGCATAAGTTTTAGGCATGAGAACTTCTAGCTAAATCATGGAGCTATTTGAAGACCTACGTTGTTGAAGGGACATGTCTTTTAGGCATAAAACCAAAAGAAACATTCAATATTTCAGATTGAGGGTACAATTAAGAGATATATCCAAAAGTATTAGTAAAAGAGCTATAGTAATAGAACAAGAGTATTACAAGAACCAATTACATTTTTGCATGATATAACAATGCTACATAAGATTATAAATTCTATGGGACTTCATGGACCAATTTTGAGTCTCAGTTTCATAATTTTCTACAGGAAAATATACAATTATGAATTGAATTCTAAGTTGTATAAGTGCTGCTATAGAAGGTCAAGGATACTATAAGCATCAGAACATTAAATATGCAGCTAACAAAGAGAAGGAGTGGTACATATTAACAAAGACCAAGAAGCATTTACAATATTTGGATCAGTCAAAGAATTAGTGATGTTGCAACATGAGCATCAAAAATATTTTTAAAAAATAACATGAGATATAAGTTCGGTAGCAAGGATATTCAGCGTTTTTAATCTTCAATTTTAATTATGAGATACAGAGAGGTGACATATTTAAAAATTAAGACACATTAATGATTAAGTGAGAATTAATAACAAGTGCAAGGTTTCAAGCAGCATTGAAGAGACACATAAATCACAGATGAAGTAACTGAATGATGGAAAATAAAGTATAAATTATTATATGTTGGAGCTGGTACACAAAGTGGCATGTTGATCAATTTATTTAACTTATTTAGATGTATCTACATCATTTAAATCAATGTCTAGAGTTGTTGATATGCCAAGGTTAAGATGCTTATTTCTAATCTTAAAGAAACACCAATCAGAATTCGTAAGATGATGGTTGATTTCAATTATAATAGCTTGGATGTATCTAAACTCATATAATGTAATTAATATCAATATCTACTTCAGAAATGAATCCGAGCCTTAAAAGTTGTTCAGATCAAAATGGAGAAAAAATATAAGAGCATCTATAGTTATGTTTTGAAAGTATCAAGTTGTAGTCAATATATTAGCACCAAAGGGAATTGTATCAATAGATATAAGGAACAACAAATGAAAAGCAAATGAATGTATGCAATTAGTAAAGACAATATTTTGATTGATAAAGAAGCGGCATTTAAGTGGCCATTATCCAAATTTTCAATCTTGAGACAACAATTTTTGGCACGCTCGGTGAGACACAAACTGCTATACATTTCTTGCTAAATTCTTCACATTATCAATTTTTTATTGTTGTTTTGGTGTGAACAATAGTATTTCAACCTTTCAGAAGGCATTTTCCAACACCTGGTGACTCTGTTTTAAGGGTTTATTATAGATTCAGTTGCAGATTTAGTGATTATTGTAATGAGAAGAACTCCAACAAGATCAAACAAAGAAGGATTCGTATACCAGGAATTGCAACCGGGTAGAAGGGGAAGTAGATCAACAAGAAGAGGAAGAACACCATGGTCCATAAGAGGTAGATCTTCTTTATTTAGTTCTGATTTTTCATCATTTGATAATCTTATTTTTGGAGATCAAGCTGCAAATTCAGAAGAACCTGAAGTAATTATTGAAGATATTAGTTTTCCTAAAGATTTGAGTGTCCCTGATAATTTTGGATCAGAATTACCAATTTTTGAAGAGTTACCGAGGGATCAGTTTACTTCTGGAGCATCCACAAGTGGTACTGCAGCTACTCCTCAAGGTTTGAAAACTTATCAAAGAAAGGTAATTCATCCTAGCCAGCCTTCTATAATAGTTTTGATTCAGCAACAAGTACCACCAACTCATCAAATGGCCCAAAATCTGCCATTTATAGCTTTTAATGCTGGCAGGCCCTTACAAATTGCTACTCATCGTGATATTCCACCAGAAGCACTAAAGGGATTGCCATATTTTACTAGTGAAAATCATGTTTCAGTTGTTGAGCATATCAAAGATGTAGCCACTCTTTGTGGATTACACCAAGCTACACATGATGATGTAGCATTGAAATTGTTGGTATCTTCTCTCAAAGGTAAAGCCTTAATTTGGTTCTGAGGTTTAGCAATTAATTATATTGCTACATGGGATGATTTGGGAATCATTTTGATTAGTAAATTTGAGGATAAATATGATAATCTTTCATTGGTAGAGTAGTTGACTACTATTAAAAGGCACAATCCTGATTGACAACAGTTTTTGGCACACAAAGCTCAAGCACAACAAAGAAATTGAAATCAAAAGAAGCTGGTAGACCATTTATCAGGCTGTGTTTTGGAGATTGGGTTGACAAATGTGTGTTTTGTCTCCATAAATGCGTTGGCATCATTTTGTTTGATAATTTTTAACTACCTAGGAGCATTAAAATACACAGCAGTATCAAGAAGAATCAAAAAATTAGTGGCATAGCCATGCCATCACAAACTAAAGAGGCTCAATGGTCGCAACCCAAATGAGGTGATTTCACAAAGACATTAAGGTTAAAACAATATGAACAACAAATGCACAAAGAAAAATGCAGCAAATAGACTTACCCACAACTAAGGAGAGTGCAAAAATTTTGAGGGTAAAAGATTAACCCTCGTGGTGGCTGGAGAAGCGCAGAGCAACAATAAATCCCCAAACATCTCAAACCCTCAGGAAAAATAGTAGCATCAGCAGAGAAAGACATGTAAGAAAAATAATATTTCATAAAGTTTTGAGAAAATTTAACAATGGAAGAGCGACTTCAAAGTCCTTTTGAAATTATTACATTTCCTTTATATCTATTATGCCAAAGAAAGGAAAATGCAAAGATACCTCATAGAGGAGGTATCAATCAGTAACATCATGGCGGTATGCAGCATTTTAGTGGCCAATAAAATATTCCAAACAACTTCAAACCCTAACAAGGTCGACGACTGGGAGCTAGGAAGAGCGGCAACAACAAGAGGTCAAATCAAATATGTTAGGGTTTTTACCTTATGTAACCAATGCCCACTTTGCCTTAGTTTAGTCTTGGTCATAGCATCCCTTAGGATTAGCATCGTGCCTTAGGTTAGATAACTTAAGTCATAGGATACAATATCATTAACATTAGGATTTAAAAATTATAAATTAATGAATATTTTTATGGTATTCATTAATTTTTAATTTTTAATTATAATATTTTTTATTAAGGTAACAACAGGTTTTGAAAGGGCCCCGAAACCCTTTAACAAAGTTTTGAAAAAATAAGCATGGAAAAACAGAAATACAACAAACTATCCCAAGAAAAGATAATCCCCAACAGGGACACTTCCTAGATTTACAATAAGCACAACCTCAAAAACTCAAAAAAAGATAAAAGTGAGAAACCCCCAGTTGGACAGGGCCAAAAAAGCCACCAACATTAGATTCATATCAAAGTCTTCAGGAAGCCCTCTGATTCCACCAGCTGATTCTGCATAGTCTTAATAGAATATTTCAGATTAATTATTTCCTGGTCCTTAGCCTTGATCTTCTTCCTATAAGTGTTTGATCTAGTTCTAGTACCCAGTCCTAGTTGCTGGTTGGAGTCAGTCCCTTCATTTTTAGCTTTCATTGTGTCATTATTGTTTCCTTCCAGCACATTGCATAGAGTCTTCAAATTTCCCATAGTAGCTTTAATTCCAGCATTAAACAGAGTAAGCAAATTCTTAAGCATGGCTTCGTTGCTACTAATCTTGTCATTTAATGGAATCATAGCTTTCTCCAAAACTTTGTTGATTTTTTCCTCTAGCATAGTAGAATTATCTAAAACCTTATCAAAAACCTCTTCATTTATTTTATTCAAAGCAACATCCTTCCTAAGCTTATCAATGGTGTCCTCCATCATCTTATTCCTAGTTTCCAGCCTTATGCACCTATTTTTCAATTCCACAAGGTCATTTTGAGCCCATTTATCAAGATTGTAGCCATAAATTGGCTTGTTATTAGCAAGTTGAAGTGCATTCGTGGTAATAGCTCTCTTCACATGGGAGTCCCTTTCTCTCAGATCTTCCTCAAGGGAACGATGATAAATATTCCCTTCATAATTGTTCTCACAATCTTCATTTTCTTTATCCTTCCCAGAGATAGGGGATTCAAAGTTAGCAGGGATATCCTCCTCCATTTTCATGATATCCTCTTTGTTGGAGTCATCATCTGCAATATTAGCAGCCTCCTTGCTAGCTTCCTTATCATAATAATCCCCTGTATTGCAATATTATTCTTGATTTCTCACTTTCTTAACAACATGTTTTCTATCTACACCAGCAGCCAAGGTATCTGGATTGTCCTTCTCCCTATTATGAGAGGCATCCTCCTTATCATCAGTGTTGTTGGTGACTTCCTTAGTCAGTTTAGGATTCTCCTAGTTGGTCCCAAAATACCCTTCCACCATGTCGATAATATTTTTTGTGACATCTTTAGGATTCACCATAGCCACCTCCTGAGTAGCTTGAATGTAGGAAGTGGTCATATCAACATGACCCTTGACAAAGTTGATGAAAGCCATAGTTTCCTTCTCTAAAATGACCCTATTCTCATCATTTTCTTTCACAATCTCAACTTTGTCCATCTCATCAGTCGTAACCTCCTGACAATCTTTCATCCCAAAATCCTCATTGAGAGCAATATTGTCCTCTTTTATCCTAGAATTATCTTTTCCCAGAGAATCCTTCTCGGCCTCCTGACCATCCTTCGACCCAGTTGTGTCAATGATAGTCATAGATGAAGAAGGGGATTTTTTGCTATAAGAGGTTTTCTTCCTCAGGGGAGGACCAGCAAGATTCTTCCTCTTTTTGCTACTGACCTGAGTAGGAATGGGCTCAGGGATGTGGTCCCTCACATACTCAAAAATTAGAAGAATAAGCCCAACATGAAGGATGGGAGAATTCTTTGTCCTATGTTCAATGATACTTTGATTTAGCAAGCTCAAAAGAAAGAAAGGGAAAGAAACCCTATTTTCATGTCTGAAGTGATTTACCAAAACAAAGTGGTAATTAAAAACTCTAGAGAACCGGCCTTCTAAGGTGAAGTATTACATAATAACCCTAATGATAGAGCCCCAAATATTCTCAATGTTGTCCATTTCAACATAATCTTTCTTACCTTTGATCAAAAGGGCGTGTTCTTCATCAATGACAGGGAAATCCTTTTACTCTTTATTGCCCACTTTAATCTCTTTGGAGTACTGCATACCCTCAAGAGGGAGACCTGTGATTGCCACGAGAAGCTCCAGGGTAAGACTGAAGGACTTCCCAGTTAGGTTGACAGTACCCTTATCCCAACTAGCAACAAACGCTTTAGAAACCTCCTTGCCATTCCCATGTAAACACTTAAGGAACTGGTGAACTTTTCCTTTTTTGAGCTCATTCCAAAATTCCTTATCATACCTCCATTTGCAATTGGTAGGTTCCTCCCTCCTTAATTTTCCTCCCATAGTAAAAGTTTCACCCAGTTCCTCAATCTTAGAAAGAGGGTTCTCCTTAAGATGTAGAGTTAAAAAAATATAGTCGCTCGAGACTCGCTTAAGAGAATGGAGGCGATGCTTGTGATTTGTAACCCATAAAGCGTGCAAAATCAAGAGGAATTGACAAGTAATAATAACTTGGTGCATCACCATCAGAGCAATCATAATGAGGGGTGATTTTTGAAATGTGTTCATTGATATGTACTCTAAATGCCACATCACCTCCAGCTTGCTCAGAGACTGTCTTGCATCATATTGTGTACTCATTATTAATAATTCTTATAACCCCTTCTTTTTGTCTTAGTCTGTCATAATTAATGCGAGAATTTATCTCATCATTAATTTTAGCAGAACCATACCATTTTAGAGTTCTATTACTTATAGCTCCAAGATTGGCGAGCCCATCAGCTACTTGATTTGTCTCGCAAAAATTATGAGAGACATGGAATGACTCAAAGGATTAGGAGATATTTTTAATTTTAGCAATAATGTGCTCTATAGTTCAGGAGGGGGAGTTGATTCCTTTGATGTTGTTGACTATGTTAAGTGAGTCTCCTTCCAACCAAACATTTTTACACCCTAATTCTTCCACCAGCATAATAACATTAAGAGCTGCCATTGCCTTAGCTCTATGATTTGATTGCAACCCCAAGGGAGCCGCAATAGCTCCCACATAATTTCCATTGCAGTCTCTGATAACACCACCACTCCCAGAGATTTCCTTTTGAAGCGCCATCAAAGTTAGCTTTGATCCAACCATTGGGGGGTAGACCAAACTGAATTGACTCTTGAAATATTAGGCTGAGGATTGGTAGGAGGGAAATTCCAATTTTTGATATCATCTTCAGACATATAGTCCTTGAGCTTCTTCTTACAGTTGAGAGTAGCATTGATAAATTTTTCTTCCAACTCTCTGCAAATATTGTTCCCAATGACCTCAGGTTTAGCAAATTTCTCCTTGAATATTATGTTGTTTCTTTCCTACCAAATACACCAGCAAAGGTGAGGAGGGATAAGTTTCCAGAACTCTCTATCCAGCTCATTAGAAAAAGGGCAACTCCATCGAGTAACAAATTCCTACCAAGAGTTAGGAAAAAGCCAACACAAATTCCACTTTTTGAAAATAAGATCCCACACCCTATGGGTATAGTTACAATGAAGCATAATATGATCACAAGATTTGACATCTTCCATACAAAGAAAACATCTATTAACCAAAAGAAATCCCCTTCTAGACAAATTATCAAGAGTAAGGAGCTTATTCTGAACAAGGATCCAGAAGAGAAAAATTGATTTTAGGGGTTAGGAACTTATACCAAACAGTCGCACATAGAGGTTTATCTTCCCTTGAAAAAACAAACAGCAAGCTGAGGAAACCAAGAATTCTCCATTAGAGGTAGGGGCCCATATAATTTTGTCTTGAAAGTTGTCCCTAATGAACCAAGACTATAATTCATTCATAAGAGGATAGAATCTATTGTCAATAATGCCAATGTCCTTCCATTTATTAACTTGCCAGTAGTCAGAAACTTTAAATCCAAAAATAGCTTTGCCTTCCACTCTTGCTTATTGGATAGAGGCTCTTTTTGGATCCAAGGGTCATCCCAAAAATCATTTTTTACCCCATCACCCAGCTTCCATCTTCTCCCCTCAAGAATGATATCTTTTGAGGAATTTATACTATTCCATATATAAGAACCATTTACCTTGTCTTCATTTTTTATGTAGTCCTCCAAGTTTCTGGAATAAAAAAGATACTTGTTTCTTATGATTTCATTCCACTGCCTTCTGTCCCCATAAATTCTCCAAATTTTCTTAGCCAAGAGGGCGTTATTAACAAGTTTAATTGATCTTAGCCCAAGCCCCCCTTTGCGCTTAGGTTTGCAAACCTTCTCCCAAGCTATCAAACTTAATCTTTTTTTATCTTCTACTCTAGACCATAAAAATCTTTTTTGGATATTCTCTATAACAACAACAAATTCATGGGGAATCTTTAAGAGACTCAGCGCATAAACAGGGAGATTTTGCAAAGAAGATTTGAGAAGTTGAAGTTTACTAGAGTTTCTTAGAAGGGATCCTTTCCAACTAGCTAGCTTATTATTAAACCTATCCACAATAAGATTCCAGAAGCTTTCAGGGGGTTTAGAGAAAAGGGGAAGACCTAGATAGGAGGATGGAAGATTCCCAATGCTATAACTGAGGATATTAGAAATCTTATTCTATCTTTCAAGAGGATTATTAATGAAGGACATAAAGCTCTTATTCCAATTTATAAGTTGACCTGAAGCTGAGGTATAGATATTCAATGCTTTGTTGAGGTTTCTTACTTCTTTTACAGTTGCCTCCCCCATAATAAGAGTATCATCAACAAATTTCTCATGAGAACAAATAGATCTGACCGAAGAAGGCTAGAGACCTGATATGCTTCCCTCATTGACAAGTTTATTGATATATCTTCCAAGGCACTTAGCCAGAATAGCAACAAGATCAGCGATATGGGATCTTCCTGCCTGAGGCCTCTAGAAGGTTTTAAAAAATTGGAAGAGTCGCCATTAACAATAATAGAGGACGAAACAGTAGAGACTAATTGAGAAATGAGTTTTAAGACCCTGGAATCAAAGCCAAAGTGACTTAGAACTTTCTGGAGGAATTTCCAGTCTAACTTATCATAGGATTTGGACAAGTCAAGTTTCATAAGGAAACCTTGCTTCTTCGTTGCTTAAAGGGAATGAATATTCTCATGGGCCACCATAATAGAATCTAGAATTTGCCTTCCTGGAATGAAGCCATTTCGCTAGGGGGAAATAATGGAAGGAAATATGGCAAGCAGCCTAGATGTCAAGACTTTAGAAATAATCTTGTAGATAGCATTGCAGAGACTAATCGATTGAAAGCTTCAACCGTATTAGCCCCTATCTTTTTAGGAATCAGGACCAAAAAAGTAGCATTCAATTCCCTTAGAAGAACTCTAGTACCAAAGTATTCTTTGACTGCGTCCTACACATCTTTACCAATTATGTCCCAAAACTATTGGAAGAAGAAAAGGGGGAAACCATCATGACCCAGAGATTTTTCCCCTTCAAAAGAGAACACTGTAGCTTTGATTTCCTTATCATTGGGGATGGCCTTGAGCCTTAAGTTACTCCTTTGATCAATCAGGTTAGGGATAGCTGAAAGGATCTCATTTTGACTTTGCATATCAAGATTTTCCTCTTTGGATAATAAAGAGGAGAAGAAAAGGAGCATTTCCTTTCTAATATCTTCTTCCTTATTCAAGGTTTTTCCATTAGAAACAAGGGAAGAAATCTTGTTAATAGCTTTGTGTTTCATAGCAGTCATATGAAAGAATCTTGTATTTTTGTCCCCATCTTTTAGCCAAAGGGCTCTTGATCTCTGTCTCTAGAAAGATTCCTCTTTAGAGATAATGTTGTGAAAATCAGCCACCAACAAATTTTCAATTTTTTTAAGCTCCTCAAAGAGGCCCTCTCTTTGAATTTTCTCCTGAATGACCTTTAATTCATTATGTTTTCTATTTTTAGCCATAAAAATGTCTCCAAAAATTTCTTTATTCTAGATTCTTACTTCCCTTTTGACAGTGCTCAACTTTTTAGCAATTCTATACATAGCACCACCATCCAGGTTATAATTCCACCATTTTGCAATACACTCTTTCAA
This sequence comes from Chamaecyparis obtusa, assembly GCA_027943335.1. Taxonomy (NCBI): domain Eukaryota; kingdom Viridiplantae; phylum Streptophyta; class Pinopsida; order Cupressales; family Cupressaceae; genus Chamaecyparis; species Chamaecyparis obtusa. Next base: position 378,142 of record BSBK01006402.1, read on the forward strand.
GCTTGGGTGAGCCATCCACATTTTTTCAAAACAAAAAGGGATATTATTTTTCCCATTTAAAAGGTTGGCATTAAAAACTATGGGAAAATGATCAGAACCAATTCTCAGAGAAGAAGATAAAGAACAAGAAAACTTAGAAATCTAGTCAAAAGATAAAAGAGTTCTATTTAATTTAACCTGTATGAGATCATCTCCAGTTCTTCTATTCGTCCAGGTGTAGGATATTCCTTCTAGCTCTATGTCCATAAAAGATTGGTCATTGATGTAATCCATAAGATCCAATCTACTGTCAATTTGAGAGGGGACACTGCCCATTTTGTCATCAGACTTAAGGGGAGTGTTGAAATCTCCCATAGCCATCCAGCTATCCTCTTGGTAATTGCTTTTGATTTCTTTAAGCCTTTTCCAAAATTTCAATCTACCATTTTTAGTATTGGGAGTGTAGATATTCATCGAGTTCAAGGAAAAATCATCTTTAAGATGTTTAACTTTGACAAGAATTATATTTTTTTCCACAAGCAAAACCATGCAGTTAATAGTGATATTATTCCAAAAAATGACAACTCCTCTAGAAGTTCCATTAGAGTCACTTCTTATACTATTACCATTCTTAAAAGGGTGAATTTTTTCCACTTTAATACTTGACATCTTAGTTTCTTGGATTAGCAAAATATCAGGTTTGTTTTCTCTCACAATATTTCTCAGTACATCTTGCTTATGGGGACTATTCAATCCTCTAATATTCCAAGACAGATTCTTCATTTAAAGGGTTGGGGAGCAGATATCTGGAATGGTAGACTATTTACCATCCGCAATATTCTTTTTTGGTTCTTGTTCCCTAGTTCTTTGTGAGAAGGTCTACCTCTTCTCTCCCCTAACGAAGATCCAACATCATCTTTCTATTGCCTTCTAGTTTGAACTCCTCCCTGGGGGGTACTTTCTAATTTCTTACCTGACTTTGTCATCCTTTGACTCCCCCCACCTTTTTTGAATATTTTTTGAGCTTCTTTTTATCAATGACTTCTGACCAGGGAGTCTCACGATGATCCATAAAAAGATGGTCATCAGCGAAGCTGTCCTTTTAACTATCTTCCTCACTTACTTCAAACCAGCTCCTGCTTCTGATAGCTATAGCAGGGGAATTTTCAGGCCCATTGGTTGGAAATAAAACTAAGTCTGAATTTCGTATTTTAGTTCCTCCAAAACCCATAGGGGAAAAGATATTTCCATTTTTATCTTTATCTTCTTTGTTAGGACTTCATAAATCCAACTGAACATGCTCCTCTGATTTCTCATTAGTTGACTGTATTCCTTCTTTATCTTTCTCTTCTTTGTTAGATTTTGGAGAATCCAACTGAACTATCTCTTCAGCTTTATCCTCAGCTCTTTCTGACTGTGTAGAGGCTTTGACTCCTATCAGGTTCTTGACTTCTGTTTTATTTTCCATAGCTTGTTCATTATTAGCTCCACCATCTTGTTGATCATCTTTTTTCTGCTCTTCCTCATTAGGAATATTAGGTTTGATATGGGTCTCTACTACTCCATTCTTTTCTCTCCATTCAATTCTTGACTCTTTCTTTTTAGTTTGGTGTACTTTCTCCTTTGGTTTCATCGGACATTATTTTGCCCAATGCCCAAATTTTTTGCATGTGAAGCAGGCAAAGGGGAGTGATTTTTAATCCACCATTTGAATATGTTTGCCCAATTTTGAGTTAATAGTTATAACCTCTGGTAGGTCTGCCTTTTGGTGGATGTTGACACAGATTCTGGCACAGACAAGTCTTGTCTTTGCAGCTGCCATCGGGTCAATAGATAGAAGCTCCTCGAAAGATCCAGCCAGACCCGAAAAAATGTCCTCATGCTAATATTCCAGAGGAAGACCCTGGAATCAAACCCACACCAAGGCCGCTTCAAACATATCCGCATTCAGGTCAAGTCTAGTTCCCTATTTTCGAAGAGCCAAAGATGATTTTTCGAACATCCAAGGGCCCCCGCAAAGGACATTAGAGAGGTCTTCTGCACTTGAGAAAACGAATGAGAAGAAGCCCTTTGGCAAATCCTCTATGTCTACTTGGCCCTTTAGTTTCCATTTTCTGGTTGAGAAAAGTCTTACAACATCAATATTAGGTCTAGGTCCTATGAACTTTCCCACCAACGTATTTTTCATTGAAGACACTGTATGGTCTACCAGCGAGTCAGGAAGGGAGATGCCGAAGACTCCTTTTTTCAGGTCAGAAGTATTATCAACACACGGAAATGAAGACTTTCATGTTGGTTTGATCCCAAAAAAGGATGACCAACTACCTTTTTTCAAACTTTTAGAAAAAAATTGACCAGTATTCCCAACAAAGGGAGACTTACCGATTTCTGTCCCTAGTTTTGAGCCGCCATCTTGGGAAAACTTTATGTCTAGATCTTTGTCCCCTTTATTTTCCTTGGTGGAGCTCTTCTCTGATTCACCCCCAGCCTTCTGCTGGTCACCTGCCTTAGAGATTCCCTGAACGCTTCTAGATGTTGGTTTCCCGCCCGAAGCAGAGTTTGATAAAGCTTGTTTTTCTCTTACTTTTCCACTATCTCGAGAATGATTATTTTCTAGGTCTTTGTCCCCTTTCGTATCCTTATCTCCCCCATTCTTCTAATGTTCGCTTGCCACTGTAGACGCCTAATTTTTGCCTGTTGCAGGTTTCCCGCCCGGTGAAATTTTTGAATTTGCTCCCTCTAGTAGACGCCTTCCCTCTCACCATTGTTGATTTCAATTGCCCATTTTTAATTCTAATGTTAATGATATTCTTTAATAAGAGTTTAGTAAAAAACAACACAAAATTATATTATAGCAAATAATGATAAATATTATTAAAAATAATAAAATATAATTTAAACAATATCAATTTTTAAGCGATATTGTTTAAATTAGGTATTTCATTATTTTTAATTATACTTATTATTTTTTAATATGAATATAATCTTGTTTTTGTTTTATTTCTTTTGAGAGTTCATTCAATTCATTTATTTAATATTTAAATACGAATCTTAACATACTTAATTTAAAATAGATAGTGTTAACTATTTATTTTAAATAAAAAGTATATTAGGATATGTATTTAAATAGCAGGTAAATAAATTGAAGTCTTTTTATTTATTTATTAAGTATTACTTAACTATAATTTAATATATCTAGTTTTTTACCAAATGAGTTAATTATTTGTTTCTAAAATTAAATATATTAAAATATATTTAAGTAATAGTTAATAAATAAATAAAAAGGAGTATTAGGGGAGTTTCGTTGTTGCATTGTTTGCGAATAATATTAATGTTTTTCATTGTTATAAGATAATTATTATTAATTATTCAGATGCAGTTAGAAGGTCTCCTTTAGGAGTTTTCCTTAGGTTATGTCATGCTTTTCTAGGGATGGATCTTAAGTTGGTTGCTCTTCTTATGCTCACTCGGAGGGATTTTTTCTATTCATGATCAGTTGTGGGACAGTTCAGGCCTATTTATAGCACTTTAGAGCTTAGTTAGAGGTATTTTGGAGCTGTCTATCAGTTGTCATCAATTGGGGAGTCATTTCTAGTAGTTTGGTCACAGTTTGTAGTTATATCCCTATTTTTGTAGGATTTATTGTCACATCCGACCCCCACAAATTCAACATGTTTTTAGAAGATTTTGAGTAACTTTTTCAGTTGGGCATAGCTTGGTGGAGTTTGTGGATCAATAGGATTGGAGTTTCTGACAGTTTAGCTCATATTTTTGAGGAGTTTTCTCATGAATTCAACCCTTTTTATTTCTGGGTCCTATTTATTGTATTTTGACCTCATTTTGGGGGACTTCTTTTTTTGATTCACATGTTTTGCAGATTGCATACTTGTGAGAAATTGTAAGGGCATTTTGTAGCAGATATTTTTAAGCATTAATTATTGATACAATAGTTCTTTCTCATTGATTTGGGTGCAATATTGTGGATTTCTTGCTTTTATGTTGTGTTATCCTTCATTCAAGCTATATTCCTTGTTGCATATTTGAATCTCGATACTTGTTATTGCAGGTCTTTGTTTGTGTTCTTATTCTTTTTCAGAAAATTGGTGAAGCCTAGTTTCCCTTTCAAAGCAAAAGATTCCAGGTCCTTGCATAGAATCATTTTTATAATTGCATGTTTATCTGAGTATTGAGAATCATTAGTGTCTTCTATAATTCATGTTGATTCAATTAAAGTTACATACAAATCATTGGTGTATCACACTATTTAGGTTTTAAACATTAATTTTCTCTCATCCATTTTTCCACATACACATTTAGTTTTAGGTGAGCACTATTTAGGAACCAACCTATGTTTCAGAGATTCTTCTCTTGTTTTAGGACAACCCACCACCCGAGAGAGTTTCCATGTTTCAACAAGATAGCTAGATTTCATATCATAGCTAAAGATGCAATCCTGATTGAAACCAAACACACAACCCACAAGGGTGGGGCAAGCTTATAAGGGGGTTTTGAGAATCTCTCCAAACCTTAAAATTTGGTCTTAAAATGGTGCCTAAGCCCATCCAATAATAAAACAATGACATCATTCTAGTAGAAATTCAATCCCCCACTTACAAAACTCCTTTCCACCTCAATAGGGAAGAAACCCACCTCAATAGGAGTCGAGAAGGAAGAGACCATTAGTTTGGAGACCCAACCATGTATCAATCCCTCATCCAAGTAGTCACCAAAAGGAGAAGACCACAAAAGGTTTTCATTAGTCTCTTTTACAAAGCAAGTATCCACCTTCATAGGGGACTCATCCACCTCCATAGGAACCACATGAAAGAGGAAGAAAGATTGAGAATTTTCCAAACCATGACCATGACCAACAAAACACACACCATCTCAAAAGAGGTAGGCTCCATCTCCATAGAAACCCTATTGGAAAAATCCCCAAAAATAAGGAGCAAAAACTCAACTCTGAGAAAGGAGAAGCTAAATGTTGACATCAATAAGGGAAAGCCTAGCCCCCAAAAGTACACAAATCCTTAACCAAAAACCAATATAGCCTAGAATGAGCTCTTGAAAACTAACAACAAATGACTAACCATAAAAAAAAGACTATTGTCCACACCAACTAAAATGGAAAAAGACCTATCAACATAAATTAGCATAAGCATCATCCACAAAAACTCTACAAGATAAAATACTACATGTGAAACCTGGCAGGTTCCAAACCCAGAAAGGCCAAATAGCCCCAAGCGGCAAGCACATCTAGAGCAACTCATCTCCACCAAAAGACCAAGAAAGAAGGATTAGAATCCTTCAACATAAATTAATGGACTAATGCCTAGCTCACAAGTATGAAACATATAGGGTCTCAAGCCATCACAGCTAGACAGACCTACCAATAGAATTTGATCACCAGGTCTAGGTCAAAAGGCCTTCCTATAGAAATGAAATCAACCTCAACAAATAGAATCTCAAAGATGTCATAGGTTGGCACCACCAATGCTCATGGAAAAACCCTCTACCAAAAAACAAGAACAAAGAACCTACAACCATGTTGTGCAGAATAGAGAAACTACCACAACCAAATCCTAGAATTAAGAAAGGAAGGTTGACATAGGCACCACAAAAGGCACTCATCGCTAAAAGGACACATGTAGTCCTATTATGAGAAAACAAATAGGAACACCCATAGTAGGCCTCTAACAAATCACCAACTTCAACGCAAGGGAAGAGATCCCTTCAACAACAAACATTGCAACCAATTTCATGGCTCTAAAAAAGCTCACCTCAACCTTGGCTAGCCAGGAAACCCACACACTAATGGGTTGAACAATGTCGACCAAGAAAGAGCCCTTGCCGAGGAGAAAAAATACACTTAATAGCATAACCTCCAAATAATGCTAATGAAGATCAAACTCTATAGAGAACCCCACACCATCTTGTCTAGCAGGTCTCTCATCATCTTCATTAGTAAACAACATCCACCAATGTCACCAATGGATAGGTAGAATAGACCGAAGAAATAAGGAATACAAGGGCAACAGAAGCCTCAAAAATTATGAAAGATCATTTCTTTACCCAAGCCAAAGTTAGCCAGGCATGAGCAGAGCAATTACCAAATTAGACAATGTGAGCATCAAACCTGATCCAAGTCATGAAGAAAGGGACAAAGTACCATCATTTGCACAAATTTACACACAGAATGACATCAAACCATAAAATCCCCATCGCAACCACCATAGCACAAAAAGAGCAACATCAAACTTCACCAAAAAAGATGCAACAGGCTCACCCAGTTAACAACATCAACCAAAGAGCTCATAGGGAAATAAGAAAGTTTACTCAAATGCACAAAGAATAAGCTACCATCTACAAAGAGGAAAAACCTAAGAGCGACAATCAAAGTAGGTAACCGACTAGTGTGGTAGCGTAGAGGACCATCAAACCCACACAAGAGTACCATTACAACCCATAAATAGGAAATAAATCAACAAAGAAGACATAGCTACTCAACACATTCTATAAAACATGTCAGACAAAGGCCTAGAGCTAAAGTAGTTACAAGGGCCAAATAGAAAGCACCAAACTCGCAAAACCATGCATGAAATGGAAGTAGATTTGACATAACATGCAAATGAACAAGGCTAAGGCCTTCATCAACAAAAGAATAGACAACTGCAACAAATCCATCATTGTCCTCATCCCCCGTGCATCCCCCGCTACAACTCCATTTGAATTTTTGTCCCCTTTCCATTTCCACTCACATGCTCCATAATCAAGGAAGGATGTTGATAAGGCTTAATGTAAAATTTTATATGAATTTATACATAGAAAAAAACATTTTTTATTTTTTTTTATAAATTATAGTTATGGTATTGGGTATTATATATATTAGACACTTGTCATGATTTGTAATTATAAATTATAATTTAATTTAATTGTGATAAGTGTTGTTGATATTCTCATTATTTCACACAATTATCATAATAATAAAATGTGCATGCTCACCACTATATGACTACAACACATATGACTTTCAAAAATATAAAATTATAAATAATAGTTAATAGTATAATATGTATAATATATATAATTAAGGAAAGATGTTGATAAGGCATGATTAAACTTTTATATGAATTCATAAATAGAAAATATTAATTAATAAGTTATTACTAGTTGTTATATTGGATTTAAGATGTGCATGATTAATAAAAGATGGTGATAATATTTTACATAAAAAAATTATGTAAAATTAACTAATCATAAATATTTTAGACACTTGTCATGATTTGTAATTATAAATTATAATAACTTAATTGTGATAAATGTTGTTTTTGTTCATATGAACTCACATAATTATAATTAATTATTATAAAGGTTAATGTTCAAAAAATGATATTATAGCTAGATAAATGGTATGATCACATCATCTTGTGTTGTCATTCAATATTGGGTAAAGTGAAGGTTGTAGAAATAATTCAAAATATTTAGTTAATAGTAATCTGCATAAATCTTTTTATTAAAAAAATTACATGTTTACAATGGACAAGAACAAATATTTATATTAGTTTGGAATTTTTTTATTTTTTATTGATTAGAAGGTGCAATGAATAAGAAGTGCACATAATAGCCAATACTTGCATTTCTAGTATTGTAAAAATAGTGTGTTTCTTGGTTAATGTTGTCATGACTTGTATTTCTACTATTACAATAGTATTTTATAGTTAGAAGATTGTTGGAAGTCATATGTGTTGTAGTCATATAGTGGTAACTACATACATTTTTACCATTGCAATAAAAGTATTCATTGTGTAACAAATAGATGAGTGACAACAATCATTTAGAGGTACGATAGATAGTTTTGAGATTCACAAATTAATGTAGAATATTATCATCATAATCCTAATATTGATTCCAATTAATTGAGTTTTTCTATAATTTTCAATTGAGAAAAACCAAAGACCCCCTATATAGACCTTTGTGCTTAATTTTTCTATGTGCTTATTTGTTTGCATTTTACATTCTTGATAATCATATTTAAATTCTTTTTAAAGATTATTAAGAGTTATTTTAGAGGATTGGACCTCATGATCTCATGCCCATCATATGAAGCTTTAACCAATCAAGCCAAGCCTAATCCTACGGTTGAATTAATTAAGGATATTTATTTAATAAATTGATATTCTTCTATCTAAATTTAACTAAAATTTAAATTATTTTCTAATTTATTTATTGCCAATACTAGTATGGTGTGATGGTTAAGTTGTGGTGTTGTTGTTCTTATGAGTAAAATTTAAATTTTTCTAGGATAGTATTGTTGAGTGTTTAAATGAGAATGAGGTCTCCCATTTAAAATATCACAAATTCATAACTCGCATCTAAATATTTGCCCTTTAAAATATAAGTACACAAATCAAATTTACCCAAATTAATAGATTTAAAATAAGAAAATTACGGAACAGAGAAACACTCTACTTGAACATACAAACGAGATTAATTATTCACTATCATTTCTCTTAAATGTCACTATGACATTTAACAAAAAAGAGCAGTCTATCATTGTGACATTTAACAAAAAGGAGTGGTGGGCTAGGCGCCAAAAGATGGTCGTAATACCCATAATGCCTATTATCGTGGATCACAACATGCTACTAAAATTTTCTCAAGAAATATCCTTAAAATAGCTAAAGAAATTGTGTGTGTGTGTGTGTGTACATACATACATACATACATACATACATACATACATATTCTGTAAAATCCATCTATTAGATCTTTAATTATTTTAGTTTTTTTCATTCTAAATTTAATTTTGTATAGAATTCAATTTTTAATATTAATATCAGCAATGCAGACATAGGACAAGGTGAAGAAGATAAGAAAGTTGTGTAAGATGGGTTGGAAGAAAAACAAGGAGGATACCAAAGATATAACATAGCTTTAGAATTCAGACATGCATATAGTGGTAAAAGAGAAAATAGCCTTTGAGGAATCCTATGTAGATATACTCAGATAGAAAATGAAATTAGATTGGGAAATATCTTGACTGAGTGAGTGCCTAAAAGGGGTAGAAGACATCCTTGTAGTTATTGAAAAGATAAAGGTATATGATAAAATAAGTCATTGAATGGCTTATATGTGGCCTAGTAGAAGAATTCACTTTAGATAAAAGATGAATAAGAGATAAATAAGTTCAAAATTCATTGGCAGATAGAATGTCAAATCTAGAAGTTGGATCTAATGGATGATGTTCGAAAAATTGAAACAAAGAAATGCAAAAAAAATATTATAAAAAAAAATTGAACCTAAAGAACCAATACAAAGCATGCCTATTTAATTGGACAGTGTCCAAAAGATTCAAAAAGGAGGATATGAATGCAACACTAAAGACATTTAACTAATACATTCAAAAGATCGAGCAAGAGCTAAATACTTAGGAATATGTTGGCACTTTTGAATTTAATCTTAGTACAATGGGGAATTCCACTGCTACTTGACATTGACAGTTAACGCCGCCTAAAAGAAAGCTTTTGTGGAAATATGAGCTATATCTGCATAGAAGAGAGATTTGTAATATAGATCACATTGACTTAATAAACTCTTGTTAGAAAATGTGGAATGTTTTCTTGCTAGCTTGTATTTTTGTTAGTTTGTGATGACTAATAATATAAGAGGCTCAAAATCTTCAGAAGGCCAAAGTCTTGTCATTTTTGGGGGATTACAAATCGTAGACTCGTATGAACTATAACCCTTTGTTGATTGAAAAGTACATCTTTATTTCTTCTCTTTATCAGTATTTATGTCCTTTGAATCATATCGGAACTGGAAAGTATAAGGTCAAAATTATATTATAAATCAAACATTTTTGGTAGATTTGTTGGGCTGTGGAATAAAAAATTATTGCATGGTTCTTTTAAGTGTACTTTGCTGAGCTTCTTCATTTTAATTGATGATTTTTTAAGATTGCACATATTTTTTGTAACTATGAGTTATTTCTAGTGAAATACAAATTTGTTTATTTCTGGTTTTGCATTATCAAGATATATGTGTATAAATATCTAAAAATGTTAGGATTACTTATATTGTTTCATTTCTTTATATTTTTTATTTTATTTTTTAAATAAATTTATATTTTTAAGAGTTACACTTTTATTTTAATTGAATTGTGATTTTTGTGAAATTCTACTTGAACTTGAAATTTTCAAAATTGGTAAATCTGAAAAAATGAAATGTGTCATTTAAGAAAACTATAATTAAACAACCAACTCTTATTAACAATAGTGAGTCAAGACATGAAATTCCCTAAGCTTGAGATTAACAATTGGTTAATCTTTCAAGAGAGATAGGTTATGTTGTAGGAGTTTTACCTATGTCTAATGTGTGAGTAACATCCACCTCGACAAAAGTAGTGCTAGAAGGAGGGTTGTTGAATTTCTCTTTTAGGTTCTACCAAATTGAAGTATAGAAGAATCACAAATAGGTCTATATCTAGTCATCCAAGATGTGAGTTTGCATAATTATGTGATTGTTGAGTCAATTGAAAAGACCAAAGGAAAATTCCACAAGAGAAACTCTTTGGAGTTAGAATTCTGCCCAATCATACGTTCCTATAAAATCTAGCAATCAAGGTTGAGTGTGGGTAAGTCAACTAAGGATTCCAATGACATTCTTTTTAACATAAATTCTTAAACTTTTCTCCCCATCATATGATTTGTAAGAGGAAAACCACTCCTTTGAGGAGTTTACAGTGGTAGGAGGAACTTGAATCAATAAGACAAGCATCATCACTAATAGTGTTAGCTGAAATAAATAAAGCATCTTAATCATCATCAGAGAAATTTTTCAATAAGGAATCATTTTGTTTCTTAAATTTTCTTTCCTTCTTCATATGACCTCTTTTATCACAATTCTAACACTTCACTCCCCTCTTTTTGAAGTCTAAGAACATCCTTTAAACTTATCCCTCTTTTTATCCCCTTTACACTTTCTCTTTAGACCCTTTCCGCACATGCAAGGCATCCTAGGAGCCAACCTTCATAAAATTTCTCATTATCTCTTCTAAAAAAAGTATAGCAATCAAGTTGTTCATATTTGGCTCTACATTACCACTACTAGTGGCAACAAATAGTTTTTCCTAATATTCAAGCCAAGAGAAAAGAAACAAAATACATGTATCTTCATCTTCTAATTCAACATCTATTGATGCAAGATGACTCAAAATATAATTAAATGCAATGCCTTTTGTAGAGACATCCAAGATGATGAAATCAATAAGACACAATTGAATGGTTAATCATGTCTTCTTGTCAATTTGTATTCCAATCTCCATAGATCATGGTAGATGTTGTTGTCTCTGGTCAAACTTGGGACCAATGATCTCTTTCTTCCAAAAGATCTTTCATCTTCAGTTTCTACATCTCATAGCCAAAGCCATTGAATTTTTTAATATCCATGCGAGAAGTATTCAATATTTTTCTCAAATATGTAAAACCAGACAAAAAAATCTCCTACTAGAGGAAACTATATTCAACACTTAAAAAGAAAGGTGTCCACTCTCAACAAAAGTATTAACTTTGACACCAAATGAGAATCAAGGTAAAGAAAGCTTGCAATAAAAAATTCATTATGTGATTACAAATATGAAATAAGATAAACATATCTAAGATATTAAAATGACTGCAAAATTCAACAATGATATAAAAAATAAAAACCAAGTGAGGCACTAGATTTACGTGGAGAAACCTTTTGGAAAGAAACTCCCCATTGAGAAAGAGGGAAAGTATGTTATTACTTTATAAAAGATAGAATTCTACAATAATACACTTCACTACACTCCTCAAATCAATAAACTAATGATCAAACAACTATGCCATGGCCCCAATTTATAACAAACTAGGAAAGGAAAAACCACAATTTTTTACAAAAAAAGGCAAGAAACCACTTGCAAAAAATCCATGCCTAGGAAAGTGAGTGCATAATAGACTTAATCAAATGTTAAATCCCTTCAAGTCGCTCCAACATGGGCACCTAACCCATAGCCACTCAAACCTTTGACCTTCTTGATGATCTGTAACTTCTTGATGACTCTTTGGATCTCCCAATGGACAACCTTTTCCTTCCAATTCTTGATGCCCAAAACATGATCCTTCATATCCCATTTGAGATTCCCAAAGGAGGGTATTTTTTCCATTTTAACTTATCCTTATCACCTTTACATGTTGACCTCTTGAAAATGCAATTGAGTTTAAGCATAAAGTACAAATATTTAATATTTTTCTCTCATGTCTTAGGGAACACTTTCCAAGGAACATTGAGACATACAAATGGCATAAGATTACAAGGTTTATATTACCTTATCCTAACACTCCACACAACAAATATATGGTTTTGCATGATTCTCTTGTGTCATGTCAAAATTTATTCAATCATACTAAATTCCATGAGATGTTAGATGCCTGAATATATGAGCTATAATAACTAGTTTCTAAGATATTCTAAGGGTTGGTCATAATTTTCTAAAAACCCCATGAGTGTGATGCTCTATCTTGGATTTCATATAATTCATTTCCCATTATTCAATCGACCGTGAGGGTTTGAAGTAGATTAAGGTTAAATCATTCCAAAGGTTATCAATAGCAAAAGAAGTTAGATAACATGAGAGCTTATCCACTCTTGACAATTGGTCCTAAATCCTCCATAGTTTGTTGAGCCCTATTTTTACCTTTTTGAAGACACCTCTTAGCCTTAAAGCTAAAATTATGTTTTAAGATTTTGGAGTAGCAGTCTTGGTGCACAACAAGAGGAACCAAAATTGTTTAGGACTAACTAGGTTAGTAAAAGACCAACTCCACAACCTACATACAACTAGTAGATAATCATTTAGTGCTTTTAGGTAATTACAGGATAAAGCAATAAACCCAACATAAACACTCAATACAATAGTTCCAAATAATAAGTGATATTAGCAATCTTGAGTCAACACAACCATACTCCATAACCCACATGCAACCAAAGGCTAATCATTCAAACTTTCATATAATTTAAAGCTAGAGGAACAAGCCAAACATAAACACTCAATACAATAATCCAAAAGTAAGTATTTTTAGCCGAAAAAAAAACAAAAAAACCAAATGACATAAAATAAATAATTTTGTTAGTAGCTCAACATGTCCTAACATATATCGTCTATCCAACACTCACGATACACATTTGATCTTAATTAAATGAAATTCATAAAACCACATGATTTCATCAATAAATAAATATACATCCTAAATTAATCGATAAATAAACTAAGTCAAATGTGCATCGCAAGTGATACTCGAAAAATTCAACTAACTAGCACTTGCACTTAGAAGAGGTGCAATGGTCATGTCGATAGTTAATATAATGGGGGTTGAATGAAGCCAAAATCAAGTGTAATAATTTGATGACTGCTTTTGTTGATTCATGGGTGATGATTAATAACTCCCTTGAATGCTTGGAATAGTTTCTCCTTTACACTTTACTAGTCATTGACGAGTGATGATGCAATGAGTACTAGCCTTTTTTCCTTCCTCCATATTCCCTTTCAATTTTTTAAATGAACTCTTCTCCACTTTATATCTCACGTTTGAGAGAGTCACAACTCTTCATTTCATGCCATTTGACCCCTCCTAGTTAAACTTCGTTAAATTTTCACTATATTATATTTTATTTTTTATATATTTATTATTTATTAATTAACCCTATTTCATAAGGGAGACCCTACAAATGCATTAATTCTACATAATGCATTCTGATTTGAGGTGAGATACAAAACCAATATACTACAACTCATAGTAGATGTCATACATTATGTAGACATAAAAGAAAAATCAATTAGATAGGAATGAAAGAAAACCAAATGTGCTTTTACTATCCATGCATTCAATCTGTGAAGGTAAAATAGGATAAGGGGTAAATAATGTGATACTAGCCACTATGATATATTTATCTCATGTTTGTTGTTAGCGTGTGAAATGAAGACAACAAAGGCTCCCCTATGCGGCCAACTGGAGGGTGAAGCACGCTCTTAGTCATTCCTAAGAAGCCTTCTGGCATCATCTTGGTAATGTTGAGAGTCAATTAAGTATTTCCACTGTCCATTGAGACATATCCCTGAACATGTGGATGATGATTATGATTGTTGCTAATCACAATGTACATATTGCTATTGTTCTCTCCTCACCGACCAATTATTTAGTCTCCTATTCATTGTAACAAAGCATACTAAAATATGATTAATAAATAATTAATATTCATTATGATTCACTTCTCTTAATTTGTAACATTAATTTGGTGAAAATTTTCCACCTAAATGCAACATTGCCAATATGTTACAAGATATCGATTAGGCAGAATCAACAACAATACAAATGAGTGTATGTTTGTGTGTGTGTGAGAAAGAGTCTTACAAAGAGTTCCCCAACACCTTGACTTGGTTGTGTTGCATGATACCCAGATCATTAATATGAGGCATTGCAAACATAGAAGAAAGGGGGAATATGTTCACCTAGAGAATGCAAACCAGAGATAGAGCTTCCTTTTTCAACCTCCTTTGAATGCTCTGAGTGACTATCTTCCTTTACTTGGATAGGATCTGGTAAGTACAACATTTCATCATCATCAAAACCTTTGTCCCATTCTGAAATTGTAAAAAACTGACATTTAGGGGGCGGGGGAGAACATTGGAAAGGAGATATACGCTAAAGTGATCTATCAGAAGGTCTTGCAGGATCAAACTATTGACAAGTAATCCCAAAATCCAAATGTTGCCAGATAACAATAGCAAAAGATGAAGAAGCAACAAGCCAAACATAAACGCTCAATACAATAATCCAAAAGCAAGTATTTTTAGCAAAAAAAAACATAAAAGAAATAATTTTGTTAGTAGCCACATGTGCTGATATATACTGTCTATCCAACACTCATGATACACATTTGAAATTAATTTATTGAAATTCAAAATACCACACGATTTAATCAATAAATAAATATACATCCTAAATTAATTGACAAATAAACTAAGTCAAATGTGCATCGCAAGTGACTCTAAAAATTCAACTAATTAATAAAATGACCAATTGCGTACATGCCCGGCTGTGAGGCCTTCCGGGTTATGTCCAACAAGATTTATCTACATCTGTCTATTGCACTACCTCTTCTAACTAACTTATTGCCTACATCTAAACATCCTTATTTATACTTGCCAAAATGGCTTACAGACGATTCTAGATCATTACATAATAGAAAGTCGACCACAAAACGGTCTGCACACAACCCAAGACAAGATCCCTACATTAAATTCACAACACAAATTAAATACATAAGTCATCTTTAACTAAGAACCAAACACATACAAACTTGATCAAAGAAGAATCGAGCATCAACAAATAACAAGTTCACTCGGAACAAGAAGAAACACTCGGCCAACACTGGACAACTTAGCACATACATGAACACTCGATCAACACTGGACAACTCGACACACACATGAACGCTTGGCAAATACTACAACTCAACACTTACTGACAGAATGAACAAAATGAGCAAGATAGCAAGGCAACCTTGGATGCTCCTGCATCACCAACTCTATGACCTACATACAACTAGTAGATAATCATTTTGTACTTTTAGGTAACTAAGGAATAAAGCAATAAGCCCTACATAAACACTCAATACAATAGTTCCAAATAATAAGTGATGTTAGCAATCTTGAGTCAACACAACTAAACTCCATAACCCACATGCAACCAAAGGCTAATCATTCAAACTTTCATATACTTGAAAGCTAGAGCAACAAGACAATCATAAACACTCGATACAATAATCCAAAAGTAAGTTTTAAAAAAAAAACAAATGACATATAATAATCCGACACACATGATACACAAGTTTTTTTTTAGCAAAAAACAAATGACATATAATAATCCAACACTCGTGATACACATTTGATCTTAATTAATTGAACTTAGAATTACCACATGATTTAATCAATAAATAAGTATACATACTAAATTAATTGACAAATAAACTAAGTCAAATGTGCATCGTAAGTGATACTCTAAAAATTCAACTAATTAATAAATAACTAATTAATAAATACGGCCAATTGCGTATCCTGGGATCTCATTACAGACCTTTTCCAAGTCAAAAAGGTCAAATATTTTAACGAGTCAAGGAACTGAAGAAGAAGAAAAAGTCCCCTCGATTTCCTCTCCTGCAACACTATTTATATCTTCCCCCCTGCAAATCCATGCCAAACTCTGTTTTCCACCGATTCAAAAGATGGACGGAGAAATGGAAAATTTTCATTCGCTGGACGCCATGGAAATCATTGGAGAAGCTCTGAAAATCCTGCATCGCGGAGCTAAACTCTTCGGATCCATCGCCTTTACTCTTCTGCTGCCTCTTTCCTTTGCAATTCTCGGCCACAGGGTAATTTCACAGCCCTTTCTGAGCATAATCATGAATTACGACGTATTATTGGACACAAATTTGTTCAGTCCTGCCGCAGAAAGCATTCAACACAGCCTGCGCCTGCAAATTTTGGAGCTTTTTCTGTTGACAGCGGTGTTCATAACCCTAGTTTGGGGTTTCTCCCTTTTGTCCACGCGGCAGTGGTGTACACGGTGGCATCCATCTACTCAGGCAAAGAATTATCTTACGCCCTGGTTCTGAGCGCCCTGCCAAGGGTCTGGAAGCGCGTAATGCACACTTTTCTCTGGTTTTTCCTCATTGTTTTTCTATATTGCGTAAGCACCGTATGTGCCCTGTTTTTGTGGGTATTTATAGGTGGAGTTGTGGGACTGAACAGAGAGAGCCTTGTAATGGGGTTCATTGGCATTGCTATCGTGGCAGTCTCGTTCCACGTGTACATTGCCATGGTCTGGCAGGTTGCCAGCGTGGTGTGTGTTGTGGAGGAGAGATATGGATTGGATGCCATGGAGAAGAGCAAAAATCTTATCAGAGGAAATTGGGTCACTGCTTTAGCACTGACTCTCTTGTACATGATGGTTAAGGGTGTTATTGGTGGATTTCAGAGCTATTTAGTGTATGGAGAGTGGAGGCAAGAGATGAGTGTGGGAGTAATTGTGGTTGTGGTGTTGCACTGTGGTATTGATTTAGTGTGGCTGCTGACCCACTGCGTGCTTTACTTTGTCTGCAAATCATGTCAGTGTGAGGATGTAGATAAAGGGACTTTGTCCAATCATTTGGAGATGTATCGTGGAGGGTATATACTTCTCAAGGATGGCTCTTTTCAGTTGGAGAAGTTTGGCCCCTAGATTGGTTTGCCTAATCACAAATCATGTCAGTGTGAGGATGTAGATAAAGGGACTTTGTCCAATCATTTGGAGATGTATCATGGAGGGTATATACTTCTCAAGGATGGCTCTTTTCAGTTGGAGAAGTTTGGCCCCTAGATTGGTTTGCCTAATCACAAACCATTGCCTAGCTTTGCCACTTTTAGGAATCAATTAGATTTAATCATGCAAGCTAATTAATATTTTATTTCTACTTGGAGAATGAATCTGTATGAGTATATTTCAAGGCATTTCCTTACTTTGTTCCTGCACCCTTCATCTTATATGAACCTCAATATATAGATTCTTCACAACCAGATTATTTCACCCATTTTTGTATAATAATTTATTGTTGACATTTTAATATAATACATTGTGAACATTTTCATATAATAATCTATTGTCAACATCTTCACATGATGTTAAATTTCTTATCTTACTTTTACATGATAATATAGAGGCCACAACATCTAACAAATATTGCACATTCATAATAGTATCTTAGTCAAGATATCTTATGTCATTATTGTACAATCATACGTTACATAACATGATATTTATCGTTCTTATATTATCATATCTTACGTGATACTATTGAAACTATTCTTAAACATCGAGGCTTACACATAACTATAAATATTTTATACAAGATTACCTTCATATTGGGGTGGGAGAGGGAGTGCTAATGATGTTAGCTATTTCCTATTTTTACATAACATATAATGATGCCAAAGGGTACTTGGAGTAGTGGCTAAAAGTTGTATGCACTTATAAGGTGTCGAGTTCAAATCTCTTAATATAAAAAAATGATCCATAACAATAATTGCACAAATCATAGCCAAGGCTAAAACTTTGTTGCACTTGGCTATAACACAATAATATACATCACTTCCTCTCTCAATTCACGATATACCTCATTGAATTTAAGGAGGTGCATATGCAATTCCTATGAAATCTACAAAAAGTTATCATGGTTTGAAATGTTCACCATTTGTTGGTGGGGGGCCGGTGTGCTTAATTATTCCAATGAGAGATGAGTTACCTCATGTGCATAATTGCTTCTACACAACTATTACCTTATGCTATGGTAGTACATGTCATTTGGGCCACATCAATTATGACTTCATGATTTCCTTATGCACCATAATTTAATCCAACCCAATTTTACATGGTGTCAATATTTTCACAAACGTTGTGGGGTGCACACTACTTTTAATGATCAATGATTCACCTTATTTGCATAATTATGTATACAATTATTAGATTATTATATGTTTGCATACATCATTGGAGGTGTTGGGTGGATATTTTGCAACTGACAGTTTTGAGGAAAAAATCCAGTTTACAAAATTTTGATACCAGCCACAGTGTGTGAGACAATGTCTCTCCTACCTTAAAGGGAAGGCTCCCCCTTCTCACCGTTCCTTGGATCAACTCAAGGTAAGCAAGAAGCTAAGAGATTATTAAAATAAGGTGTTACAAATATTCCTTCTTCTTATCTTTCAAGAAGGAATCCACTTACTTGAAGAACGAGTAATGGGCAAAGCTTTAATATCTAAACTAAACTTCTATCTAAAAGCTAGAAATAGTGATACCGATAAACCAACACCAACTCACAGGTTGATTGAAAAGTGTACCGGCTTGGTTCTATGACCTATTTATCTGATCTATAAGAAACACCTCTACCATTGGGGCACACAGACTTCTAGAAGTAGAGATTTTTTCTAACTATTCTAACAAATTATATGAAAATGAGATGATAATATAATCTATAGTCACAGCTTCTAGTCTTATATTACCACAATTGCTCCCAGTCACAGCTTCAGCTCCAATTGTTACTAATCTTCAAATTGCTCTTAACAAAATACAAGAATCACATAAACAAAAAGATAGTGAAATCAAATTGCAGTCACAGCTTCCAATTTGATTCCCCACAATTGCACTCAGTCATAGCTTCAACTCCAATTGTTTCTTTCTATTTATATTTCTCCAAAATAGTACTACACAATCACAGTTATGCTTGCACAAGTTTGGCAGAGCTCTCTCTTGCATAAAATAAAGATGAATATTTACAATGAGCCCTCTTCTATTTATAGGAGAGAGGCTGTGAGAAAAATAAGAAAAATTAACTACCTAAGTTGACTTATTCAACATTACAGTCCTTTGTAATGTGATTACATGTAGCAAGATGTGTAATTGCAAATTTTTGCTTTACATGTTCCATTACATATGTAATTGCAATTTTATGCTTTAAATGTAACTTGTCAAAATGCATGATGAAAAATAAACTAAGTGTCTGACAAAACACGACTCCTATTACATTAACCTCTATTGGAGAGATTTTCCTGTCACCAAAATACCAAGTGTTGGAAATCTCCAAATCTGTACATGAGTGGGAACATCTACAGAAAATAACACTTTGACCTCTGCATTTGGTGGTATCAACCAATCACTGATTTTTGTTACCACCCATTAGTGGAAAACTGTTCACGATTCCTCTTATTGATCCTGCTATCACCTGCTTGGAATTCAGTCTTGAAAGCATTCTAATATTTATGAAACTTTTGAGTTTCATCTTTTTCTCATTCGTAATGATTGGCCCTTCTAACTTTGGATGAACACTTGTAGCACCGAGATGTTGGCGGCTCATGTCTGCAAGCTATGCTTCAATCAATGCTGAAAAATGTTGCATTAGTGATCCATGGATGCAATTCGGGGATTTTGGGGTGCACTGCAGATTTGACTGCATGTAGTTCAACTTGGAACATTTTATGTAGTTGGTCCAAAAAGTTCCTACTACAAGGGAAAAACATAAGTCTTTAAGTGAAATCGGGGTTTTTGGACTCAACTGCACTTAGGATTGCATGTGTAGTTGCATATGTAGTTCGTTTTGCAATCGGGTTCAAAATCCCCGATTTGCACTTGGAATTGCTTTTTCAACTTGGGTATTGTAGGAGATTTTACATGCAATTGCGCATTTGACTGCATGTAACAGTACATGCAGTTGGTGTAAAAATCTCCGATTTGGAAAAGACTTAGGGTGGAGATTTTTGGGGTAGTTTCACTTTTGATTACATGTAATAGTACATGTAATGGATTCTAAAAATCCTAATTTTGGAGACATAATGGATTCAGGCAATGATGTAATCAGGAATTTTTGAGGTGACTACATATCGTATTACATGTAAAAAGACATGCAATAAAATATGCAATGGGTATGAAAAATCTCGAAAAGAAAACATGAAATGGAACTTTTTGGAAGAATTACACTTTGAACTTTGAGGAATTTCGGGAAACACTAGTAAACATGAAGTTATATTGATTTTCTGAAAGGTATATGTATGTAGGTTCTTCAAACATTGTATTGCAAATTTTATCCATGGAAATGAAATAAAAGGGAACTTCTTTTTTCTCAAGGTAATGATAGGAATGTTGAATTTCCGGATACGGCTGCAGATAAATGAAGAGTTTCAAACTTTCAACATTGTTTTGAAAAGATGGTATATGCATTGAAAATTTTCAATCATTCTTCAGCATTGTGGGATATAGTCTTTTCAAACTTTCAAATGGAGTGAAGTTTGAAGTTTAAAATTTAGACATTTCAATGAAGATTCAGTCACAGTAATGAACCTGGAAACTCAAACTACAGACAAAACAAAAAGCCAAAACAATATACCAGAGGTATACTGGGCATGAGAAATCAATTAAAACTATCAAACATTGGGCAAAAATGTCCCAAAAACCTAACACGCGACCACAAAAGTTAAAATTGATGCTGAAATATACACAGAATGCATCACGTTTTTAACCATAAAGGAGAAAAAAAAAACACTAAAATGCCAAAAATGACCCTAAGAAATTAAAGATGCAAAGACAAATACCTGAGAAAAGCCAAAAACGTGCAATGAAATGCCTGATTCGAAAACGGAAATGAGCCAAGATTGACGCCAAAATGAAGAGACCTGTTCATTGCTTTCAAAGCTAACGAAGATATAAAAAGACCAGAATGCGTAGACCATTCCCGGTAGGCGCGACACTGTTAACTTAGAGTTTTCCACACGGCATTGGAGTGAACTGGGAGTTGTGAATGCTTGGCGCGTCTCACAGTCTTCAACAATGATAAATTACAAGCCCGATAACAAAAGCTTTGCAATATGAAATGTTATTTGAAATGCCCGAAATACATTTCAATGCATATCAAACATGTAACACATAATAAAAGGTCCGATAACTTTAGAAAGTTTCAGACTTTTTATTATATGTTACATATTATAAAACAAACTTATGAGCATACACGGGCTAAAAGTCTGACTTTATAATATTTTCAAGAATTTTGAAGACTTTGCATATTAACATGCAAGCTAAAACGCAACACTTGATAAAATGTCCGCTTTTAATAATTATGATCGGGAGTTTACATTTGCAATGCAATTCAAAATGTCCACTTTAGCACTACACTTTATCGAGATTTTTGAAAATATTTGACTTTTAAATATTTCATGCCATGTAATATTTAAAGCTTTGACAAAAATTCTTAAAAGCGAATAAATAAATAAGAGAAAAATATATACAATATTATAAAAATCTCTATTAATGATTTTTATTTTAATATTTTGAGATTTATATAATATTTAAATTTTAAAAAAAGAATTTTAATAATTTACAATCAATATATTATTAAAATTGAAAAACAATAAAATTAAAATTAAAATCTAAGAAAAACAATAAATTTAACAACTTAAAACTTTTAAATAAATAAATTTATTTATTTATTTAATAAAAATACTTAGAGTTTAAAACCAATTTAAATTTAATCGAAATTACGATTAAAATTTTGTATGGTTGTCATAAATTTTACGAAAACAAAATTTACGACAACAGGAGGCACATCATTTCTAATTTTATGATTTCCTCATCCATAATAATTCCGACCCACACTAGTTTCATAAGTTCTAATTCTCATTTACATCATGAGGGCCACAATGGTTTTAACTTTGTGATTTCCTTATGTGGCATGTCTCCATCTCTACCATTTTTACTAGCTTCACGTTTGGTCCTACTATGGGGGTACAACTATTCCAAACAATATGATTATTTTATGCATTGTAATTCTATTTTATATCCTTTGCACAAAGTGATCATGAATTTATCTATTATTGGGACCGCATTAGTTCCAACTTTAGTATTACCTTATATGCATCATGATCCTTTATACACCTTATGTCTTGTGAATACTTTGAGGGAGAGCAACATCAGAGAGAGGGAAGAGGATCAAGAAGAATGACAAGTGCATCTTGTTTATGAGAAATCTCAAACACGTGCACAAAAAAGTGTCTTGTTGCATATACATTGTTTGATATTCACCTCGAGTAGGAAATGTGATGAAACCTTGAATTGTACCATTATTATTTAATTATTTTCTATCTTGTTACAAGTCATGTTATCTTGTTAATTTATATCAAATGATTTTCTTGTGTACCTTTATTTGGTTGTACCATTATTTGATAGGTATTTGTAAAAAAAAACATAACTTTTAAATAGCCCTTCAAACTAAATCACAATAACAATTGAAGTTTGATTTTCTCTTAGTACTCCTTACAAACCTTATAAATTGCTCCCTCCCACATTCCCCATGACCTTTTTCATGCCCACTTTAATTTATTTCTTCCCTTGCTATCCCTCCCCCAAAACCATCCTTTAATCTCCTCTATCTCCCCCCTTTTCTCTTCAAATGGTGGATCTTGGACCTTGAGCCTGCATTCTATTTCTTGCATTTTCTACCCTTCTCACCAAAGGGTTTCCTTGTTTTACTTCCCACTTTTCATTTTATTTCTCATTATCTCATGAATTTTATAATTTTTTTATATTTATAAGTATATATCTATATTTTGATCTAAATAAAGTTGTTTTTCTTATTATTTATTATTCTTTTAGTTTGATTTATATTTTTATTTCATCCTTTTCTACAAATTTATTCTAGATCCCGAATACCTCTTGTATTTATTTATATATACAAACATAATTTACACACAAATAAACTTATATAAATATCTCCATTTAATTTCTTTCTCCCTTTAATATTTCTTCTCTTGCTCCTCGGTTATATTTTCTAATACATTTAAATAAAGTCATCTATTTATATAATTTAATAAATTAGAAATATAGAAAGGACTTGTAGAGGAAGAGATCTCAAATATAGTTCAAAGTTTTTTTTAAAGGAAGTTGAATCTTCACATCATCTCTTGAGGAGGTTGACTTGGGATAAATAAAAATCATTTATAAAAATAATCCTCTTGATTAGAGGTGCATTTTTACCTTGATTAGTAATATAGATTAGCCTAAAACTAGGAAGGAGGCATTAGGTATGGATGAATTTGAGTTCATGGTTGCATTGAAGAATTATCATATATGAGACTTAGAACATTTTCCTAATGGTTAGAAGCTCATTGGTTGAAAAGAAGATTGATTATGATGGAAATGTTGAGAAGTATAAGGCTAGACCGGTTGTGGAAGGGTATCCCCAGTTGAGGGAATTTATTATGATGATATTTTCTCTCCAATTTCTAAATTGACATCCCTTCGATTTTCATTATTCATTGTAGTACTTATGACCTTGATATTGAGTATATGTATGTGCAGACAAATTTCCTTCATAGTAATTTGGAGAAAGAAATATAAATGACACAAACAAAGGAATATATTGAAAAAGGTAATAAAAGTTGGTTTCCAAATTGAGGAATTCTTTATATGGTCTTAAGTAATCATCTAATATATGTGATACAAAAAAATTGATTCTTTTGTGTTGAGATTGATATTTCTAACAACCAAATAAAATGATTGCATTTGAATTATAAGTTGAACAACGATCATTTCCTTGTTATCACATTATATGTTGATAATATGTTACTTTTGGCAATGGTAAGAACACAAATAAGGAATTAAAGTCTTAGCTTTTAGCATAGATTGAGATGAAAATACTGATGGGATCAATAGTTCATCTTAACATGGCCATCAAAATATCAAATATAATTTTTGTAGGCCTAAAGAAAGTATGTCAATTCTATCTTGAAGAGATTCAACATGATAACTTGTACACCATTGTGTGTTCTTATTTTTGTGGAGACCAAATTATTAGTAGATCAATGTCTAACTTATTCTAGTTAGATGGAAAATATGTCTTGATTGTGTTATGCTAGTTCTTTTGGGAGCTTAATGCATGCTTTGATCTATGCTAGAACCACAATCACCCATATAGTAGGAGACTTGAGTTGATTAATGACTAATATAAGATAAGTACATTTGTTGGAGTTAATTGGGGATTCCACAACACCCCCAAGAACCCTACAAGACCAAAATAACTTCCATGAGAGAGAAAATATAAAGACAACTTGCTTGAATATGAATGCAAGAAGGGTCATGAATATGTACATGAGAGGCCTTTCTTATAAATTTTAGGTGACAGGTAAGATTAGACAATATTGTGACATGTGTCATAATCCTATGCAATATGAAAACTAAAGTGTTGACTTAGGTAACTAAAATTATTTTCATGAGATAAGACAAGATCATGTGACAAAAAATCAATCTTTTATAAGGACACCCATGACCTACGTAAACTTTAGTCATGTGAATAAATCTCTCATTAGGAACTAGCAAAAGCACTAGGTACAAGACCTTTACTAGGCCCAAAACATTATTCACACCAATACCCCAAAGTGAAACTTAGAGAGTAGATTATTATGCAAATATGCAATATGCAAGAATGATGATTATGGGTCCTAGATACAAAATCATGTTAGGTACCCATGTACAATGGAAATGAAATCTTCTCACAAAAGGAGAAAGCGAGAAAACCCAATGGGACAAAAATCCTTTCCAAAAGAGAGGAAATATACAAATAATAAATGATAATATATCAAAGAAACAATAATACACCTTACGGATACATCCATAATGAACACAAAAAAAATGATCCCCCTATAGGAATTAAGAGGAGAGACTTAAATCCCCTTTATAATGAAGAAGCTCCAATGCTAATGAAGTATGTCTAGAAACAAAAGATGATCTAATGTTTGCAAGCAACATATGTTCCCTTAGAAATAAAAAAGTCTTCAAGATGATGAAGAAGTCACTCCATATCCAATGGAAATAAAGAGGGAGGAAGTCTCTAAACAAGTGTCTCTAAAAATTGAGTAGGGATCCCCAAGCTTGAATAAGCCACAACATGATCATCATCAAACTCAACCACGAAACATGAAATCAAGAGAATTAGGTTTGAACATCTAGAGATAATGAATATGGGATAATTTTTTGTTGAAATTGTCATCAAAGAGGAGAGAAAGCCCCTCAAGTGTGTCTTTCAAATCTAAAAAATGAGATTCCATAAACAATTCTAAAATCCTTTTCAAATACTAATCCTATAAAAAAAGATTTGAAACACTATGACCAACCTACTGAAGAGAAGCACTCAAAGTTGAAGAAGTGGGAGGTGAAGAAGTAGGAAGCTCAACACTAGTCTAAAGAATATGAATATTTAAGTGATCAAACATCTCATAAACATAATTTGACCTTGATGAAAGGGTGTGTACATTAGTCAATGGAAAATTCTAATCATCAAAAGAAAAATGAGGAAAGGAATACAAATGAGATGAATGATTAACCACCTAGTAGCAATGATCTATCTAGTTCCAATTTCCTTAATATAAATACTATTAGGAGTCAATTCAATTGATTTACCTTTTCCACTATGAGAAATTTTATAAACAAAAAGGAGATTAGATGAAAAGGAGGGTACATAAAGCACATAACCAAAGGTTCCCTCTCCCATGTTAATAGAACCTTTCCCTTAAACCTCCAGATATATGGTGTTACCCATCAATATATTAGATGAATTAAAATGCTCAGAATAAGAGAACATATCCATCTAAGATGCCATATGTTGAGATCTCTTGAATCAAGAAGTCATCTCCAATTTTCAATAATTGTAGAGGACAAGAGAACTTTACCGTTCATTTTATCAATCCCAATAGAGAAACATGTGGTCCTTAACTATGTTGATGAAGATGTTACCAATTATGATTCTGAAGAAGAAGAATACATTGATGAGGGTAGTTGGATGTTTATATTCTAAAGAGCATATATGATTTCATCACTATTCTTATTATAAGACCAATTCTCACTATGTCTGTGTATTTTACAATTAGTATATTTTGACTTCTTTTTAGATGATTCCTCTTTAGAAGAGGGATTGGACTCAAGGATATGTTGTGAAGGATAATTTTTAGAATTCTTATTAGACTTAGAATCTTGATTCTACTTCTTACCTTTTCCCCTTGTAGACATTGAACTTTGATATTTTGCAAGAAGTTCTTGAGCCTTTGAAGACTTCAAAGTGCCCATGTAGACCAAATTGGCTTGTTATCTTGTTAAGAGAAGGAATTCTTTTTGCACTTCCTAAGGCATCCATAGTAGTATAAAATGCATAAAAAACACTAAGTAATTATAACCTAGCTTAGAGGAAATAGAGAGAAACAACTTTTCATCCTCTTTAGTGACCCCACAATCAATTAACTACAATCTAAGAGAATTGAGATTTGTGAAGAAATTCTAAATATTGTTAGAGTATGAAGGATAAATAAGCATTATTTTATTCTCTGACCTGAATTTCCTCATCTTACATGGCTTACTAAATAAATTCTCTAAGGTAGTATTAATTTTATTACGATGTTCAAAAGATATAACATGATATCTAAGAATCGTATAAATAGACATAATAAGACTACAAAGAGCTTCATCTTTGTTGACCTCCAAATTCATGAGGCTTATTTTGAGGGTAGTCTATATGTTTCATAGTTGTGGGACTTGGTGTGCTCTCTGAAACAACCTCCAGGATTTTAGAAGCTATCTCTTCATCAACGAAGGGAAGGAAAGGGAATAAAGAGAATAAAAGTGAACTAAACTAAGGTGATACACTAGAATGAAAATTTTTTACAACACTTTAAATTTCCTTCCATAAGAAAGAATAGTTTTCTCATGACCATGATATAGTAAGGGATGAAGGTTCCCATGGAATTATTTCAATTCTTACCAATGAATCATAAATATAAAAGCTTGGATAACTAAGAGAGGAGTAGACAAACTCATTTCATTATACAAAGTATGTGTATTTAAAGATTAGATAATATAAAGTGTACATGGTAGAAGCCAACATGCACAGTTTGATACACTCATTTCTATTAAGAATGAAACATCATACAAAGGTCTCTTACTAGGGATATTGCTCTAGATAGTTAGAAAAATGCACTTGTATGTAGTTTTGGTTCTATTATTGAAAGGAAAGTCTTAATGGAGAAATTTTGAGAACTGAACTAAAGAATGGACTTCTGGAACCTCTAGAGTAGGAGAAGGAACCATGTTAAATACCCTTTAAGGGTTAGGAGAAGGAAGAATCATCTTAGTCAAAAATATTCCTCGCTCTTCTCACCTTTGTATGTGAAATGGTGGTCATTGCAACCATTACACAATAATTTGTTGCACTCATCATTTCATCAACATGTGTTGGTAATGCCACTTGCAACAACATCATCCCCAAAGACCAAGTTTGAAGGTGAGTGATAATCACCTTTGATTAGGAAGACACATGAAACATATAAAATGGTTCACCTTTGGAAGGGGACCTCAATATTTGAATGTGTAACGAATACTTGGTAGAAACTGTAACAAGATTCAAATAGGAGTATGGACAACCAACACACTATCAGGTAGCTCACACATGGCCAACCAATACAATGAGGGAATCCTTGTGAAGGAAGGAAAATCCAAGTGAAAATAAAAGAGACATGTGACAACCCGAGAAGGCTTCCTATAAAGCGTAAGTGCACCAAGATGGTGTACAAAAGGGGGGGTATAAGTGGCCACTTTTTTATTGAATCAGGTAAACCTAAACTTCAAAGAGAAATTTGTGGGTCATGCACTCAAAAGTATGAGTTGTGCAAAGAATAATAATTGTAGTACTTTGAATCTAGTTTCTAAACTACAAAAGTTTTTGAAAATGGATAAGATTAAGAGGGTCAAACCTTGTGCACAAAAAAATGTTCCTAATTTTTTTCCGAAAAACATAACATAGATGTTTTCTTGCGTTGCACAAATGATATAATTAGATTTAGTATTTTGCAAAACCATTTGGTAGGATGATAGGTAAGAGTGGGATCTAGAAGTTTTGTTCTTTTTTGTAATTTTTTGTTGAGTTTTTTTTTTTTAATGATTTTTTGAAATGACCACATCCTGAAAATCTATGACTTGTTCATGCACTCGAGGCATAATTTGCATCAAAATAATTTAAAAGTGTAATTTTTTTTTAAAAGTGTATAGAATCTAGTGTAACAGTAATATGTAATTTTTTAAAAATTTGGTCAAGTAGATCAAAAGTTATAAAAAAAATGGTAGACATATGTTTGTGAGGACTGTCAAGTCACTAGTAAAGAAAATTAAATTTTACTATGTTAATGTTGTCCAAAAAACATCTGTATGGTCAGAAAGATGAAAAGATGAGTGAGATTATGGTGGTAATTTTAGAGATACCCACTTGATCATTTGTAAACCTGAAGATGACAAAGTCGATAAATCATGTTGGAAGATGAAAAAATGTGTAAAAGGACAAAAATGGAGGGAAATGGGCTTGCAAGCCTTAGGGTCATTTTCCAACCCCCTTACCAAGACACAACCTCTATGAGTTTTGATCTACAAAATAACCCACTCGAGTTTTGAAAAACCAAAAGTATCATTCATAGTTTTGCATAACTTGTATAGGTTATGTAGAAGTAAAAACACCATTTTGAATTTTACAAAACTCGCATAGGTTATGTAGATATACAAATTTATGCTTATAAACTTAGCATTTACTAGAAATATGTATATACATACATATATAATATATGTTTATGTATAAATATATGATATTTATAGTTATATGTACATATATTTATATAGATATATGTACATATATTTGTATACATGCTTGTCTCTCTTTGTTTCCTCTCTCTCATCTTCCTTCCCCCATCACTATCTCTGTCTATTCTGAGCCCTAATTATCATCCTTAAGTTCTATCTCATCTCTCTCCCCCTCACACTTCTCTCTCATTTGTGTCTCTCACCCTCTTCTCCTTCTCCTTCCGATGCAGTATCATCCTAGGGTAGTTGGCAATCCTGTATGTTGGAGCGATTCTATGTTACTTGGTTGTAGATTTGACCGAGGGGCTCAGTCATTGAAGAGATTGGTCGCTAAAGGGAACTCAGTAAACTTTTGGTGCTCGGTAGAACCTGTACTCGATGATGCTTGTGGTGCTCGGTCGACGTGCTTTCTTAGTGATGCCTAGTTTGCTCGGTTGTTTTATTGACGCTTGGTAGTTGTGGCTTACCGTCTGGAGTTCTTGGAGATTTGGTTGGCTGACTTGATGTATTTAATGTTGGTAGCTTGTGTTACATTGTCCTATGTGGATCTAGAGACCGACATGGAGAATTAATTATTTGTAAGGCTATTTGAGAGCCGACCTGTATTGCATTTAATAGTTGTTTGTTATAGAAGCTGACTGGGTTTTAGGATTTATTTCTTTCTTCCAGTTGACTTGTGGCTGGAGTAGTATAAACACACCTGGCTTTGGATAGTTGTTAGATAGGGATTTGGGGAAGGATAATAATTGGATCCTACGAGATCTTTCAGATCAGATTATTTGTCTGATATTTGTAATAAAAGAGCTAGTGGTTTGCATGCTTGGAGACAAGGAGAATGCTTGGTGGCTTGCGAGCTCAAGTTTAGATTTGCCTTAGTCTTTCTACTAGTTGTTGATGTGGTACAAAGTTGGGCTAGCTAGAGGATTACATAATTACTATTGTAATTGTTTGTATTTGGTTGTAACCTGGAATGCCTTACAGCTGGCATGTTGAATGAAATTCTATTTGAGTATCTTCTTTGTTGTGTTTCCATTGTATTGTTGTTGCTAGTGTAGATTTGGACTATCCATTTTTGGGATTTTTCCATTTGCACTACATATATATATATATATATATATATATATATATATATATATATATATATATATATATATATATATATATATATATATATAATTTTCCCTCCCTCTCCCCCTCTCTCCCTATCCCATTCTCTCTCTCTCTGTCTCATGATCTTGATCATGCATATTAGATGTCAAATTTTATATATAAGACTGTAAAATCTAAAAATATTTGTACGTTCTCTCATTTTTAAAATATTTATACGTTCTTAAAAATATATAAAGTAATTACAATAAAAAACATCATTGAGACATATCTTTCAAAAAACTTATTTAAATATGATGAGACTTTATTATGCTTTGGATGTGATTGCAAAATCTGAATATACTTACACGTTCTAAAAAAAAGCTTATATCATATCAAGTAATGGAATGCATTAAGTTGATAAGACAAAAAATGGCATTGGGATTAATTTCCTGGCTGTATATTGTTTTGCAGACTATGAACTTGGCATTCACTTCATTGTGTAGCTCTAGATATTGTGAGAGTTATCAGAGAGAATAATGTATAAAGAAAGTATGTGTATTACCAAAGAGTGCCCAAAGCCTACAAGGCCAAGGGAAAAATTCATGTTTTGAGTCATTTTCAATGTAAAAACATCAAATGCCTACAAGGCAAAAATCTTCATAATCAATGTAATAAAGCCATACTAAGGCCATGGTTAATGTTTTCATGTTTTTTATGTGGTTTGATAAAATTGATGTTGATGTAAGGCCTTTCAAGCAAAAAATGTACTTCATAGACTTATTGGGCCCTAATGGTCAAAGTTGGTCAAATAGGTCTATCTAGGTTGAATGGGATTTTAGATAGTGGAAATGGGCTATTTGGATTAGTTTTGACATGTTTGATAGAAAAAAAACCAAGTTTCAATTCTTGTCATGGTCTATGTGAAGAGATTCAATTATTTTTGTCAAATCTACTTAAAACCCCTCACATTCAAGGGTATATGCATAAATGGTTTTACAACTTTATATTTCCAAGTTAAGACATCTATGCGGAGCACTCCCATTCCCTCAAGAGCATTATGAGCATGATAAGTTGTGTTATAGGAACCTAAGCGACACTGTCAGTAGGGTATTTCAATGAGTTTTCTGATAAGAGAGGAGTAAAAAATGGACCATGCCTTTGGTATACCCACCCAACTAGATATGTTGGTGGTGGCAGTTCGTGCCCTTGAAAAATGAACAAAGATTTGGTGACCCAATATTGGTTGATGCAAAAAGTTGTATTGTTACTTAGTTGAAAGTTGCATAATCATGCATATTTTAAACCATTTATCATGGCACAAAATTGTCTTCTCCATTAGCTCCATTTGACCAGGTAAACGCTAGTGATGACCTCATTTCACCCACGGAGTAGCTATAACATTCCTGAGCATGTTGGACCGAAGTGTTCCTAAGGTGCACTAAGCCAAATTGGGCAATAAATTTTGGAGGATGATATCTTAGAGCTTGTGAGGGGTATCGAGGAACTATGAGGTGAAAAATGACCTTCTTATAAAGGCCTAAAATGACCTATCTTAGTTTTGGCATATTCTACTTGGTTTTCATTTGGTGATCCGGTCTCGGTTTATGCAAAAAGTCACATTGTTGCTTAGTTAAAAGTTGCATAATCATGCATCTTTCAAACCACTCATCGTGGCACCAAACTATCAACTCCATTAGCTCCTCTTAGGCATCTAAAAGCTAGTGATGACCTCATTTCTCCCACGGAGTAGCTATAACGTTCCGGAGCATGCCAGACTGAAGTGTTCCTAAGGTGCACTTGTACACACTAAGATGTGCACTTCTCTAAATCATTGCTTCCAAGAGAATCCATGAATTGGAAACCTTGAGAAATCAATTTAGAGCTCCCTAGGCATGGAGTGCAAGGGTTTTAAAGATGCTCTCAACTAGAGCTATTAAGTCAATAACCTTGCTAGTAAACCATGCAATGGGAGATTCAATGAGACAAGGGCAAGAATGCCAATATCTTCAAGAATCCAAATGGAGATGAAATGCAAGCTATATTAAGATGAATATGCAAGCTAAACTATGGAAATGAAAGAACAAGTATTACAAAGCCTCCTACTTAAGCTAGATAAAGTAATCTAAAGCATAAAGGAAACTAAGCTAAATATGAAGCTATGAATGCTATGATAATGCAAGAAATGAAACTATGATAGCATGTGGATGCAAAAGCCAAGAATGCTCCAAATCTTCAAAAGCTCCAAAGTGACCTAGAAAACCTGCAGCATAACATTAGCATAAAAAGTTGGGGATCTAGAATGAAGAAGAGAGCTCTCCTTTTATAAGAAATGAGAAAGAATGGACCATGGAGATTAGGAGGCAAAATATTTAATCAACGGTGGAGAATCAAAGAGGAGCAATCCATGTGCACAAGTATCCTCCAATGAGAAAATAAGAGTTGACTTTTATGTCCATATGAGACAAAAAGTGCTTTTTCCCTTTTTATAAAATAAGAATAATGCTTTATTTGTGCAACTTAGGATAAGAGGAAAAATGGGGGGCTTTTTATTTAACTAAAAGAGGAGGAAACTCCTTTTAATTAAATAAAGACTTTAGGATAAAATGGTTAGCCCATAGAAAATAATTGAATAAATGACAGAACTAGGATTTGATCAAGAATAAGCAATTGATGAATTTAGCAAAAATGCTAGCAAAGGGCTAATAGTCTAAATGACCATTTTTAGGTGTATACATTTTATCCTCTTTGACTAATGTGTGATCGATCTGGGAACACATTACGTTAAAGAATAGATCAGCCAAGAAGGCAAGAGATAGCGATCTGACTCCAAAGAATGAAGTGCAGAGAGATAGCAAATCCTGCGTGGTCAGCTTGGTAGTGACAGTACTGAACACTTAGGAAAGAGATGGACGGTATCAGAACTCGAGATGAGAACTAACATGTCAAGTGCAAAGATAGATCGATTAGAGCAAATGGAATGGTCAAGCATATGCTCTAGAGAATAGCCAATAGGATATGATGTGTTTGCCCCCTCGGGATCGAAAGTGAAATCAAGTAGAGGGAATGCAGAAGCAAGAGCAACATGATCAAATCACTAGAAATCATAATTGAAGATGCAAGATAACAGAATAACCATCAAGCAGTGAAGGTATGCCCCAGCGAAGATCTTAGAGAGATGAAATGAAATGAATGAAAGACTAGAAGGGTGAGAGAGATGGAGATGAATAAATGAAGATGCCCCAGTGAAGATTGAAGGATTAGGCCTCAAATGGTCAACCAACTACGTGGAAGAAGGAGAAATGTGATTTGACGATCAAGGTGAACTCAGATTTCGGTTTCAATCCTAAAATGAATAGAAAATGATGTGATATGAAAGACAAGAAGTGAAAGACATGATCAAGAAGAAGCGAAAGGTGAGTGCAGTTTGATTAATAAGTCAACGAAAGATAAAAGAGAGCTCTCTCCATATGCAAGATGAAAAACTAACTAACATGAACCTAAAAATGCAAGCTACATGAAAAGTGGTTTACTTGCAAGGTCACAAAGCTAATAGACATCTAATAATCATCATCGAGCATTATTGGTAGCATCACAAGATCATACAATACACACTAGTATAACTATGTGGATCTGAATATGATCTATATCAGATAGGAATGTGGGAATCCCACCTAGGCATCAAAGACATGTAGGTCAAGATGACTAGTGCAGTGAGATTACCTAAGTTTGATATAGCAAGATTATGCTCACATCGAGACACAAGAAAGTCAAGATGACTATAAGCATGCACTTGCGAAAAATAGTTAAGGATAATACCTTGTAGATCCTAGGTGCCAAGTGGATCAAGCACGAATGCTAATGATAGAAAGAATGAACAAGATATACCCACAAGCGGAAAAAGAAATAAAACATGTTCTTATGCCCCAGTCTTCTAGCTCAACATCATTGAAAACTATTAGGGATAGAACACTCAGCAAAGAAATCATCATAGATAGCACACAAAGAAATAAAGTCAAACAAGTCTCAGCGAGCCAAATTTTTAAGTGCATGTGTGTAGGTCATAGAGTCAAACTTTGAGTATCGCATCTGCCAGTGAGAAATATTGCATCATTATGGACTGCGGGTAGGATATTTGATAAGTGTTAAGAAACACTCGATGCTAGGGAAGTGTTGAAAAACACCATTGGGGTAAGTGTGACTATTTTTTTGGGATTTTGAATTTTTTGATTTTTTTGGTGAGACATCAAAGCGCCTATTGCTAGGTTTTCACTAGGATGCTCATTTTTTCAGGACATTTTATGCTTTTTAGGATTTTTTCAGCATCATATACGAGTTTTTTTTTGGAACTTTTTCAGGATCAATAAAAATATGTACAAAGGATGCCCCCAGACAGAACGGGCATCAAACTCCCAAGCAAGATCACATCGTGCAGTCCCAATGTCTAGCAAGGTGGAGGACAAGAGGGATTAGCAAGCCGGTGGAAGAGATGGAAGACAAGAGAATGAAAGAGAATGAAGGGAAGAAATCCTCAAAGGCAAACTCCTCAAGAGTACCCAAGCTAGGGAAAAACTATCATGTAAAGTACATTTGGACAAGAAATGAAAGGCCAGCATAGGATAAGTCATAAAAGCGTAATGAAAAAGAAGGAAAGGATGCAGTCCAAAGGAGTAGACATGTCAAGAGGCTTCATAGCATCGTGTTTTACTCTTTTTTATTAGATCAAGACCAAAGGGGAAAATGATAGCAAAAGACTAGAATGAATGGAGGAAAACAAATATGAAGGCTAAACATGAATGGAATGAAAGCAAGATCATCGTAAGATAGCTCACAAGATAGCCAAATGTTCATGTATAGGTCAACATTTTCAAGATCAAAGAGAGAAGATGGAATGGATGAAATATGTAGAAGAACTACGCATGATGCCTGATTGCCAAGTTTTCATCATGGTACTTATCCAAGGTGCCATAAGGGAGTGATTTTCACCATAGGATGAATTTATTTCTCTTTAATTTTGCTACCAAGGCACCTGTTTCTAGGTTTCCACCAAGGCACATTTTCAATTTTCATTTTTTTCTTTTTGAATTTTT
Organism: Chamaecyparis obtusa; assembly: GCA_027943335.1. NCBI lineage: Eukaryota > Viridiplantae > Streptophyta > Pinopsida > Cupressales > Cupressaceae > Chamaecyparis > Chamaecyparis obtusa. The sequence continues at coordinate 413,564 of BSBK01006402.1, forward strand.
CTTTTTTTTTTAAATTTTTTTTCTATTTTGGAAGAAGGAAAGATTTTTAGATAATGCTCCTTGAAAGGATAGACCATGATATGCCAAGGATTCAAAATGATATGCTCAAAGATGTTGATAGGGAAAGGAAGATGGAAGAGAAAAATGAAGGATAAGGTTTTATGTAAAGCGAGTGAGGTTGGAAGATAGGAGGAATAGGCAAATGAGGAAAAATGATAGAAGGTAGAAGGATAATGAATAGAAGGATTGTGAAAGGGTAGATGGAAAAGAAGGTGAGATCAACATCAACACACACCTTGAAGGGTGGTGAGAGGGTGGAGGAAATGCAAATGAAGGAATACGAGAAGGAATATGGTGAATGTTTAGCAGAGGTTGCGGTCCAGGCGCATGGAAAGGAAGAATGTTTTTGGAAGAAGATGAAGTGGAAGCCTTTGGAAGCTTGAATGTCAACTTCACATTTTGCTCAACATTAAACTCTTTCAAGAGAGACTTTGGAATCTATATAGCCTTAGGCTTTTCATTTCTTTTTGATGATTTAGAGAGAATATCTTCAATGATAGATTTTGGAACCCATACTTGTCTTGTAGTTTTCTTCTTAGATATCTCTTTTGACTTTACGATTCCATGTCGATTAGAGGAGACATGGTGATCTTCTTTTTTTGATGGATTCTTGTATTGCTTCTTTTTCTTGTATTGAGCATTCAAGTTACTTCCAAAAGACTTGGGACTTGTGGAAGAAGGAGGATATGACTGGTTTAGATGGGTGGATGGATGAAAAGGATTCAAGGGTATGCATCTATGTTGATCTTGAGGAAAGATAGGAGATGGAGAGACGTAAGGACCCAAGATGGATGAAGAATTAGGAGAGTTAGGAGGGGAAAGTGAAGGGACATAAGGGCCCAAGATGGAATGAAGACATGAAGCCTTTGGTAGTGGTGGAAGAGGTTTGAGGATGGAAGTGGAAGATGCAAAAGGATAATCAATAACTTCATCAACATCTATATGACAACCAAGGACATCAACATCTTTAGAGTGAGCACTAGGATTTGCAATAGAATCATGAACATCTTGAATAGAAGCAACTTCTTTAATAGGAATTTTCAAAACTTGCAAAGATTTAAGAAGAGTAGATAGTGGAGGTGAACATGAAGTGGTAGAACAATAAGATGGAAGACTTTGATCTTGACAAGTAGCTTTGGATAGCATAAGTGCATCATTTTTTTCTTGATTTTCAATAGGCTTAACATTGGAAGTAACAACACCATTTTTAATAATCTTAATGGAAGTATCATCTTTGGAAAGCGCAAGTGTAGTAAGGTTATTTTGATTGTCAATAAGCTCAACGGTGTAAGTAGTAGCTTGATCTTGCTTAGGAGATGGTGGAATGAATGCGGAAGAGCATAGAGGATCAAAAGAACCATGAAGCAGATTAGAGATGTCATGAAAAGGATTGGATGACATGGAGGGTTCTCAATCTTGATCTTTTTTTATATTCTTTTCTTCATCATTTTTAGAGTCCTCTTCACATGGAACCGCTTCTAAGGATGACGAATCATGTTGGAATTGCATGCAAGATTTTGGAATAAATGGTGAAGGACTAGCTGAAGTAGGAATTATAGCACATAAAGGATTAGGCTCTTTAGGTTTAGCATTATTGAAAGTATTTTCAGCCAAGTGAAGGTTAGATTGAGCCTCTTTAAGAGGTAGTCCTTGAGGATAACTATAGGGAACCGCATGAAAAGTATTAGGATCTTTTTTGGATGAAGGATTTGTGAAAGATTTGGAAGACTCGAAAGCTTTAGGAAATGTTTGAGTATTGGAGGAAGTAGGGGATGGAAGGGAACCATCACAAGACAAAGGTTCAACATTAACATGATCTTGCTCGAGAGTGTCATCTTTATTTTTAGCATGAGAGTCCTTAGAGGAAGGATTCTTATAATATTGACATTTCATATCAGTGCGATGTATTTTATAGTCCTTAGTAGTGGTAGATGGATCGTAATCAAGGTATTGTTTACAGAACTCATCAAACTCTCTTTCAAAATCCAAATCATACGGATCACCATCATAATCTATCCAATGCGGTGACCCATTTCCAATAAGCACGAGCCTACGACTAGGAGGACTCTTAGGAATAGAGGTGTCATAGGTATCACAGGGACTACCATATTGCTCATAATGAGGATTAAGACTCTTGGGAGAAATAGAAGAGGAATGAGATTGGGAAGAAGAGGAAAGTGAAGACCTAGTGGAGGAAGAAGACTTGGATAATAAAAAATGCGAATAATGTCTAGAAGAATTATGGTAAGACTTGGAAGATGAAGAAGAATGAGAAGATTTAGATGATGAAGAATGTTTGGAAGAAGGAGGTCATGATATGATCATGTCTATGATCCTAGCAAAGACATTTGATTCAATCATCTTTTCTTTTATTTTTTCCTTAAGCATATCACTATTGCCATATCTAGAAAGACTATTGGAGGAATTAAACTCTTCAAATTAAGCAATGAGTTTGAGATCATCTATTTTCAAGAGAGGTTCCATAACAAGGTAGTTGAAATTCATGGTTCTAGAAGAGGAGGAATCAAGCATGGAAGAAATGAATAGAAGAGATGAATAGAAGAAAGTAGACTAGATAATAAGAGGAAAAGAATCAAGAAGAAATGAAGAGTTTAGGAAGAAGCATGAAGAAAGAAGAGAAAGGATAGAAAATGGAAGACTAGGAAGACATGGAAGAAGGAAGACCAAGAGTCATTTTATGCAATTTTGATACCATTGGAGTTCATTTTGATGTTGAGAAATATGTCATAGCACCTAAGATCTAAGATCTAGATTGACCAAGGAGGACTGGGAAGTGACACAAATCAGCTTCAAATTGCAGACAACTATGAGATAGAAAAATAAGTTTGTGTGATAGTTTCCAAGCAAGCAATGTGACTCTTGACCAGTGAATGTGAAAAACTCAGTTTGGAAAGCAATTGGTCAATGTTTCAGTTTGGCAAGTTCAATTTCACAGTCCAGAATATAGTAATAGTAGATAATAGACAAGTTTGCAAACAGTAGGTGATTAAACATGTCATAAAACACATGAAACAAGGGCAAAAGCAACCTTACCAAGACAAGCACTTGTGATATCAAAGCAATAAAATCCTATGAATGCTACCGTGATGTTTATTGTTCAAAAATGTTTACACGGGTATATCACAACAAGAACACTTCAAGCACTTTCTAGCCTAAAAAGACAATGGCTCAATACTTAACAACTTGGACCACACTTGATGTTCCATTGCCTCACACAAAGTGGTTGCTCACAATAGATATTGGCTTTGTCGTGGAAGTGCTAATGACACAACCAAAGGAACATAGATGGTGAGTAATCTTGGGGTGATCCGGGTTATCCACTTGGATCAATCCTTGCACCAAGAAGCTAAGCGGAAAAATAGGGTGGCCTCTATCTATGGTTCTTAGTAAGGGCTTCTGTTCATAGTACCCCTCTTGCTCCTCAAAAAGGACTGGGACCTCGTGGCCACAAGAGTACCTTAAGCATTCTTGCTCAATACTTTCCTCATGGTCACAATCCCACAAGTACTCACATCAAGCGAAGACAAGCACTATGTCTACCAAGGTTTTGTGTCCTTGATAGCCTTGAGATTATAGTGGGTTGGAATAGCTTGGTATTAGCTTGTCCCCACTTGGGTCATTTCCTCTTGATTGCTCAAGAGCAGGCCCACTAAAAGATTATAAAGATCTAAACAAAGATTGGATCAACTTATGAGATTGAAGATTTTTGTTTCACCACAAGGGTGAAGAGCATACTCCCCTATCTCAAAGTTTTCTCCCAAACACACCAAGCAAATGTTCAATTACCCTCTTGCTTTCAAAATCCAAAGATGGGTCAAGATTTTCTGGTTCACCACAAGGGTGAAGAGCATACTTCTCCTACCACCCAAAGATTCCTACAACAAGATATTATGTTCCTATGAAATGAAACAACTAGTAATTGCCACACTTTGAAAATGAAATAAACAAGAAGCACTTGATTGGGTTTTTATGCTTTGGGTAGCCCTACAAAAATCGTTAGTAGCCCTTATGCATTTGAAACTTTGACATGCGTTCTTTTGGGAAAATATTTCAAGCAATGAGAGCACCTACAAGCACAACTTGTTAGTTCCACAATGATTAGCACATCAAAAATTAGATAATCTGCAAGGAAAATAGCTAATCAAATGGTAAAATCTAAGAATGAAACTAGCATGGTTGGATTAGGCTCGGAAAGACCTTTCCAACGATATATCACACTTCAATTTTTGATACTGTTTGCAAAAATTTCTCAAAAATGGGTGCCCATTTTCCAGAGGCACGGATTTCAAAAGGTTGAAATTTTCAAAAAAGTAGATAAACTAAAAACAGCAAGCAAAACTAACAAATCTGGAATTCTGGTCTCTGTCTGTCGTAGAAGTTCACGCGAGATAGTACCAAATTGCGCATGAGAACGCACAAGCCCATGCGAGAAAGTATTGAACCGCACGTGAGAAATCACAAGCCCGTGCGAGAACGTACACCAGCTCACATGAGAAAGTGCACTAGCTCACACGAGAAAGTACACAAGCTCATGCGAGAAAACACCTTTGTCACGCGTAGAAGTGCTAGAAATAGTAAATCCTCACGCGATATAGTGAGAAACCTTGCACAAGATTCTGTGACAGTGATGCACAGAAGTACAGACATCGTATGAAAATCGCAAAAAAATAAAAATAGCTGAAACCTGCAATGAAAATGCAAGAAAATAAGGACAAAATAGAGTTGTCTTGCCCCATGGTGGGCGCCAAAAATGTACACACTAAGATGTGCACTTCTCTAAATCATTGCTTCCAAGAGAATCCATGGATTGGAAACCTTGAGAAATCAATTTAGAGCTCCCTAGGCATGGAGTGCAAGGGTTTTAAAGATGCTCTCAACTAGAGCTATTAAGCCAATAACCTTGCTCGTAAACCATGCAATGGGAGATTCAATGAGATAAGGGCAAGAATGCCAATATCTTCAAGAATCCAAATGGAGATGAAATGCAAGCTAGATTAAGATGAATATGCAAGCTAAACTATGGAAATGAAAGAACAAGTATTACAAAGCCTCCTACTTAAGCTAGATGAAGTAATCTAAAGCATAAAGGAAACTAAGCTAAATATGAAGCTATGAATGCTATGATAATGCAAGAAATGAAACTATGATAGCATGTGGATGCAAATGCCAAGAATGCTCCAAATCTTCAAAAGCTCCAAAGTGACCTAGAAAACCTGCAGCATAACATTAGCATAAAAAGTTGGGGATCTAGAATGAAGAAGAGAGCTCTCCTTTTATAAGAAATGAGAAGGAATGGACCATGGAGATTAAGAGGCAAAATATTTAATCAACGGTGGAGAATCAAAGAGGAGCAATCCATGTGCACAAGTATCCTCCAATGAGAAAATAAGAGTTGACTTTTGTGTCCATATGAGACAAAAAGTGCTTTTTCCTTTTTTCATAAAATAAGAATAATGCTTTATTTGTGCAACTTAGGATAAGAGGAAAAGTGGGGGGCTTTTTATTTAATTAAAAGAGGAGGAAACTCCTTTTAATTAAATAAAGACTTTAGGATAAAATGGTTAGCCCATAGAAAATAATTGAATAAATGACAGAACTAGGATTTGATCAAGAATAAGCAATTGATGATTTTAGCAAAAATGCTAGCAAAGGGCTAATAGTCTAGATGACCATTTTTAGGTGTATACAACACTAAGCCAAATTAAGCAATAATTTTTGGAAGGTGATATCTTGAAGCTCTTGAAAGGTATTAGTGAACCATGAGGTGTGAAACAACCATATTTCCAAGGCCTACATCAATGTATCTCAGTTTTGGGAGATTCCACTTAGTTTTCATTTGACAACCTGATCTCGGTTGATCCCAAAAGTTGCATAATTGTGCATCTTTCAAACTGTTCATCATGGCCCTAAACCATATGCTCCATTAGCTCTATTTGGTTGGGTAAATGCTACTGAAAAAATAATTTCACCCACAGAGTAGCTCTAACATTCCAGAGCACACTGAACCCAAGTTTTCCTAAGGTGCACTAAGCCAAATCGGGCAGTGATTTTTGGAGGGTGATATCTCAGAGCTCATGAGGGGTATCGACAAATGGTAAGGTGAAAAAGAATCATCTTACCAAGGCCTACAAATATTTATATCAGTTTTGGGATATTCCACTTGGCTTTCATTTGGTGAACTGATCTCGATTGATCCGAAAAGTTGCATTATTGCTTAGTTGAAAGTTGCATAATCGTGCATCTTTCAAACCATTCATCGTGGCACTAAACCGTCTACACCATTATCTCTAATTGCCTAGGTAAAAAATACCAACAACCTCATTTCACCCACGGAGTAGCTCTAACATTTTGAAGCATGCTAGACCCAAGTGTCCCTATGGTACACTAAGCCAAATCGGGTAGTGATTTTTGGAGGGTGATATCTCAAATCTTGTGAGGGGTATCAAAAAATTGTGAGCTGCAAAAGGACCATCTTACCAAGGCCTACAAAAATGTATCTCAATTTTGGGAGATTCCACTTGGTTTTCATCTAGCGACCTAATCTCGGTTGATACCAAAAGTTGCATTGTTGCTTAGTTGAAAGTTACATAATCACATGCATCTTTCAAACCATTTATTGTGGCACCAAACCATGTGTTCCATTAGCTCTAGTTGGCCAGGAAATGCTAGTGATGACCGCATTTCACCCATGGAGTAGCTCTAATGTTATGGAGCATGCCGGATTGAAGTGTTCCTAAGGTGCACTAAGCCAAATCAGGTAATGATTTTTGGAGGGCGATATCTCAGAGCATTACTGGTGTCGGTACTTGGGTGCATGGGTATACACAATATGAGAAACCTAGTTTAAAAGTATACACCATATGAGTTACATGTAATGAAAAAATTGGATCACATTTCAAGACATTTACATAATGAACAAGTTTGATCATATTTCAATTGCAAATAACTAAGTTTGAAGAATATCAAGTTTCATATATATCAAAATGGATAAAATATCAAGTTTTATATATACCAATGAAAAAATTGGATCGAATATTTGCACACAATGAACACATTGGATTGAATATCAAGTTTCATATATATCAAACTAAAAAATAATCATGTACATATCATAAAATGGCATAGATACCAAATCAATAATAGTTACAAAAATGTGGCATGTGTCATGTTTGTCAAAGTCAATATATACATATACAAATGTTGAATATATACAAAAATTGGTTCATCAATGACCACAACTAGAACTATATGTCTGTATCGATATCTATGATTGTGGTGGATTATCAAAATCAAGCCTCTTCGAAGCAATACATGGCTCTTTAGGTGGTTGCACAAGAAAAATTTAAATGTTGAATCATATATATTTTCTCAATATAACATCAAAATAACTAAATACTAAACTCTAAATTGTTTGAAGTTGAAATGTTGATTACCTCATCTCTTTCTTCTTCAATTGGGTGAGGCTGAGGATCATTGGGAAGTACAGAAGGGGGTTGTATTTGGTAAAACACATTTATACAAGTTAATAACATATATGTCAAAAACACTAAATAACTAAAAATGAATAGACTAAAAAAAAAAAGCATATTGAAGCCTTAGATGGATCTCCTATGGTTGTAGGAGGAGAAGTCATAGATGAATCAGTTATGATCATTTCTTATATCCATGGTGAGTGATCCAAAAGGAGTTAACAAGAGGGTTTCAACTCTATTGTGTACTTAGTGAAAATGCATTAACCTAAGACAAACATACCTCTTCCCTCTATCATGTTGGACCCCATCTTTGATGTGTAGGACTTATAACAAAATGGAATGGTAGAGCATCAGTAGGAATTTTGGAAGGGGGTTGTAATAGGTTAAAGATAATTAATACAAGTTAATAACCCAAAGTTGTTGACAAACTAGATAAAAACTAAAAATGAGTGTACTTATTTCTAAACATATATGTTTAACATACGTAGAAAAAATGCACACCAAAGCCTCAGATAGTTCTCCTATAATGTTAGGAGGCATAGTCAAATCTGATGCATCTATTATCATTTCATGTATGAAAAATGATAACATATGATATAGACATAAAAGGATTTAGATATTTCAAACAAAAAAGTATGCAATCCAAAGTGAATATGATGATAGTACCTCTTCCCTCTATTGAAACTCATCACCATTAGGTGCATTCATTAATTCCATTAATCCCATTTATTTTTGTATATAGAATAAATAAATTAAGTACATTTATCAATATCTACATACACATGTTTAATCATAATACATTTCAACAAATGAATTTACATTGTATTGAATTACCTTTTGTAATTTGGGTGTCTTGGAGGATATATTTTCCTACATCAGAGTGTTGGAGGATGGTTTTCTCACACAAGATGTCCTTGAGGCAAGTGGGGTAAACTAACAGAAAAAAATTAACATAAGGAAAAGAGCATGCATTTAATATATCACCTAAGTAAAAAATATATAAATCTAAATGGTACCGCAAAGCTATCTAGGCCAAAGTCCATGGCCAAAAGCATGATATCATCAACTTGAGGCATCTCATCCCCTAATAAGCCCTATGAAACACCAAGTAATGACACACATATTAACAAAAGGTATTTTAAAACCAACGTATTATTATATTTTTAACAAATTTACAAATCTTTACCTTTGGTGGAGAAACTACTTGTGATCATAGAGTCGACTAAAAAGTACATGTACTCCCACCACCTATTGCACCCTACAATGCATTTTATTTATGTGTCACTTTAAATTATTCTAAGAACTAAAATTCATTTCTTTTTATAAGATTTGGTCACTTAATTGATAACATGTCATATACAGAATTAAACGCACCTGTTTCTGA
>BSBK01006402.1:427500-572500 GCA_027943335.1 Chamaecyparis obtusa
GTTCACAAATATGTCCCTAATACATATACAAAGGGGATCCCTGTATCTACTTACTTGATGCTATACTAGTACAAGAATTCTACTAACCAGCTAATACTGGCCAGATGCTCAGACTTTTTCTCAAAGACATTCATAAATGTTCCACGTTTATAACATTCATATTAATAAACAAGTCTAATTTATATAATTAACAGGTCTATGATAAACTGAATATTCATATTTTTATGTATTAACCTGAAAAGAAAAAATTCATGATACCCTGATTATGATCTTTGCCTAACTTTACAATTTCAAATTTATATCAGTATATATATTATATATATACACAACACACACACACTAAGAAATAGTATATATATCTATATACAAGGCATAGCCTCTGGATACTCAGTATAGTTCTCACAGTTGATGCTAAAAAATACATAGAAAGCTCAGTTACCTGCTTTTCTTGAAAAAATAACCATACCATAATTTAAACCTTAAAGCAATTAAGGATCCTAAAGAAGTCTAGGTCCACTTATGCTGTAATAAGAACACTATTGCCAGTGATAGCTAAATAACTATTAGGTCTACTAGTATTCAAAAACTTCATAGGCTCCTGGACCTATAGGATCTGAAACCTAGGTTACTACATAACCAGGATAATTTACAGAGGGTGAGTGAAAGTATTACCAAAATTCTAACAATGATATCTGATCTCACTTCTATCTTATAACATTAATCTTATGTAGGTGTGCTTTGGGTAACAGAATAATTGCAAACATTTACTCAATTAATGGTAATACTATTTACATATCTGGATAGGCATTATATTGCCTTCAAAAATATACAAGCTGATTACAGATTCTATATGAGTTCATATTTATCCACCATACATATACAAAGGTAATTTAGAACCTACTTACCAGATGCTATACCTGAGGGGAACCTACAAATCTTGAAACTATTTACATTAAGAAACCTTCAGATAGTATTGAATAAAGAGCCTCTATACCTAAGCTTATATGTCTAGGAATTTACAGAGCTCTACTGAATTTATCAAAAACTCTTAACTTCTCAGAGAAACATAGCTACTGGTCCTGATTTTTCTATACTGCCATGCATTGCCAGGCACTATCCTTTTTGATCATGACAACAATTCATTCGATCTCCTCCAAATCTTCTTGTTTTTCCTAGTACACCTAGGGATTTCCGGAGCCATGATGTGCAGATTAGGGGGGAGCTATGTTGTCCATTTCTAGGGGGTATATCGAGACCTTCCAATCTCCAATACTTTAGCACCCAGCTATTGTCTAGATCTTCTTCAATATCTCTTTGTAAAGGTAGTCAAGGTTTCTTGCCATTTCTGGCCAATGGCAATCAAACTACTCTTCATCTTTGAAAGAAAGCATGGCAATCCTCTGTGATTGTGGGATGTTATCCAACTCCTCAATACAGGTCTACATTGTTACTTCCGGATAGGGGATAGTGAGCTCATTATCTACACAGTATACCATCTTCTCAAGCCTCCTAAATGTTCCTCATCAAAAACCTCTTTAGCTACCTTGATAATGTCTTTTTTTGTTCTTGCCTGCAAAGATGGATAGGGTAATAAATTGACCTATTACCCCTCTATTAGTCCTGCAATAATATTGGTTGTTAACATGTCTATCCCCTGTGGACTTTTCTACCGCCCTTCTAGTTGAGTTAGGAAGGGGATTGAGTATCTGATTCCATCTTTCCGGGAAGATGCATCCTCGGAAAGCCATGGCACGATCAGTCTTTGTGTAGAAAGTGCAGAGTCTGGTTTCCATGGAGGTTGCTAGAGGCTCCTGATCTTGGAGCTAAGTAAATGCAGTCTCTGTTTGACGTTTCTCAATAAACCTCGAGCTTTCTTGCTGAGAATTAGACCTCTTAAAATGATCTCTTTACTACTAAGAGGGTTACCCGATTACAAAATGATATGAGTTCTCTATGCTAGGTAGGAAACTAGGGGTAAGAATATAATGTTAAATTTGTCTGTGACAACTATCATGATGACGATATTTAACATCCTTATTAGTTGAAACTTGGGCATAATTGATACATAGGGTTTGTGATAATGAAAGACATCCCATCCCTGCTCATCATACTCTCTTGAACTAAGCTCGATCCATAAAGGAGTGCCCTTTCTTAGATATTCTCCATTCCTCATAATCATTTCATCTTATTGTATGTGCTTGTGGTACTCAGCCTATTCATGATATAAGGAGACAATGAAGTTAATCCCCATCCAAATCATAATTACTGGAAGTCATATCTCTGTAAAATACCGATGCTGGGTTGTATTGTTAATAATGTAATATACACTCTTAATGGTGTTAATAATAAGCAGAGGTAGAATCAATAATGTGATAATCCTATGAAAGAGTTATCTCAAGAGTCTATACACTAATCTAAGGCTTGATCTTACAATCATTACGGTATGAACCAAGTTTTGGTAATTATACTCTTGCTAGACAGAGCATTGCTTCTAATCATTCCAAGTTAAAGGTGATTATTATAGATAAAAGATTAAGTGTTAAGCATGCGCTGTCCTGTCAAGATGATGGTTAAAAAAAAATAGGTCTATACTGCCCAAGCATGTAACTCTATCTATTTTTAGTTAATGATACTAATGTTTACTATGATTAATAGACTATCACCTCAGATTATCTAAAGGGGTGTTCTTAGTCCTAATCTTACATTGACTTATCATTAACAAACTTTTTAGGTATACTTATCCATTGTTTCCACTCCATTTGCCCCTAGATTAGCTAACTTATCCACCTCAGAATTGCCTTCTCTAAAGCTATGTCTAATTTCATACTTTGTAATACTTTCCAGAAATAAATTAATCTCTTCTATTTTTGAGTTCAACATCCAGTTGGGGGTTTTTTTAGAATGAATGGCGTTAACGATTATTCGGGAGTCTCCTTCAATAATAAATTTTTTAATGTTTAGATTCTTACATAATTTAAGCCCTTCTAATGTCGCTATACACTCAACCATATTGTTTTTTGTTGGGCTGATGGGTTTCAAGAATTTAGTGACAACTTTTGACTTCTAGTTACGAATGATCCCTCCAATACTTGCTTCCCCTAGATTTCCTTGCGATGCTCCATCAAAATTGAGTTTGTGCCAACCTTCTTTTGGAGGAACCCATTTACAGGAAGCTCAGTCAGAATTAGATTTGGATCCCCCCTTACCATAAAGGGGAGGGATTGCTAATTTTGGCCATTTACACCTAATCTTGTTATCCCATCTCTTAAAATAATCCTCGTAGCTCAGTTTGTCCCTAAGTTTGCTATTAATAATTTCCACAATAGATGCTTCTATCTTGTTTGTAACTGAATTCCAAGTTAATTTTTTATCCGTAAAAATCCTTCTGTTTCTTTCTTTCCATATTTCCCATGCTACAATTGAAGGTGCTATTGTCCAAATATCCTTAAATAAGTTATCTTTATAAAGAGAAGGCCAAGCTTTAAGGTTGCTGATAAGATCACAATGCTGAGCAGATTTCCATCCTAAGCTTTGATGTAGCCAATTCCAACATTTTTGTGAGAAAGGACAATTAAGAAGGATATGGTTAACATCCTCGGATTGGTTTTCACATAAAGGGCATCTAGATAACCCTTCAAATCCAAGCTTATTAAGTCTGTCTGCTGTGAGAATTCTATTTTGCATAGCCGCCCATAGGAACATGCCCGCTTTAGGGAGGCAGGCTTTATTCCAGCAAAGATTCAAAGGTATGTCTATATTATCCATATTTTGATCCCTAATAATTGAATTATAACCCTCCTTGACAGAGTAGTTACCATTATTTGATCCTACCCATATTAGAGTATCCGATCTATTTTTAAGTGATATCTCCCTATCCTTCAATACTGCCAAAAGGTTTTGCTTCTCATGCCAAACTTCATCTATTTCTTTAAGATCACTCCACTTAGAAGCTTCCACATTACATTGGTAATCCTTAAGATGTAAACCTATGCCTCTCTTGCATTCATCCATAAATTCCTTTGAAAAGCCTAGTTTGTTAAGGGGAGTAAGGCCTGCCCATGAATCATCCTAGAAAAGGGCTTGATCCCCTGAACCTACATCCCAAGAGAGATGCTTGCTAATAATCCCTCTACAATCCTTAATAAAATTCCATATCCGTGATCCTTTCACATGGGAGTGTGATCTGAAGATATTGATGGGATCTGAGTCAGGGATGTACTTGTTTAGTAATATGGAAGCCCATTTACTATTTGATTCTTTGTACATTCTCCATATAAGTTTAGCCCCCAGGGCTTGATTTTGCCAAAGTAGGTTTTTGATACCTAGACCCCCTTTTGTAATTGGTTTGCATAGGGTATCCCATTTAATCAGGGCAATTTTTTTGTCTTCTGAAGGACCCTGCCAATAAAATTCTTGAAACATTTTGTCTAGTTCCTTTTTAACATTAATCGGAAGGGGTAGGATAGACAGATGGTACATGGGTATGGCTAAAAGGATGGATTTGATCATTGTCAACCTACCTACTTTAGTTAACCATTTACCTTTCCATGAACTTTTCTTATTTTGAACTTTGGTTATGACTTGTTGCCATAGTTTGGATGATAGAATACCTTTATTGAGGTCTATTCCTAAGTATTTGCACGGGAATTTGCCAATTTTGTATCCCATCATACTACAAATTTCCTTTTCAATTTTCAGGCATATATTAATAAAGAAAATTTTTGATTTGGTAGAATTAACACACTGCCCGGAAGCTTTCGCGTATAAGTTAAGAACTTCTTTGAAGGATCTCGCTTCTTCTCTGTTAGCATAGCCTGGTAGAATCGTGTCATTTGCGAACTATTGATGAGTGATGTTAGGCATGTTTTCCGACACCTTCAAACCCAAGATTCTCCCCTCCTCTTGTTTCTTTGTAATTGATCTACCTAATGCTTCTTCCATAATGACATAGAGAAAAGGGGAAAGCAGATCCCCTTGCCTAATACCCTTGGAGATACTAAAAAATCCTTCCGGGGTGCCATTGATAAGAATTGAAATTTTGGGGGTCGAGATGTAGTTAAAGATAAGGTTAACCCATTGTTTCAAGAAACCAAAAGCTTCCAAGCATTTACACAGGAATCTCCAGTCTACTTTATCATATGCTTTTTGAATATCAATTTTCATTAGCATACTAGGTTCCTTTGTTAATTGGGCAATATGAACTATTTCTTGTGCTATAATAATTTGGTCCAAAATAGATCTGTTTGCTACAAATCCTATATGCTCTTCTGAGATAATAGTTGGAAGAAAGGATTTTAATCTATTTGCTAAGCATTTGGAAAGAATCTTATATATGGTGTTACATAGGGAGATCGGTCTAAAATCCCCTGGATCCATACTTTCATTTTTTTTTCGAAATTAAGGTAAAAAAGGTGTTGTTGATTTCACTAAGTAATGCTTCCACTGCTTGCCAAACCTCTTCACCAACAAAATGCCAGCATTTTTGGAAGAAGCCCGCTTGGAAACCATCTGTTCCTGGGGCTTTATCTGGGTGGAGTTGAAACACTGTAGTTTTGACCTCCTCTAGGGATAGCTTGTTATTCATTATTTTGTTGTCCGACTCAGTAATCAATTTAGGAATGGCTTAAAGCATTTCATTTTGGGCATTGAGGTCAACTGCCTCAATGTTATTGAGAAGGGATTTATAGAAATTTGTGAGAACAGTTGAGATTTGAACAGGATCTTCAGAAATAAGTCCCTCGGTTGTCTTGATATTGGCTATTCTATTAATGCTCCTTTTATAACTAGTTGTATTATGAAAGAATCTGGTATTACTGTCACCCTCCTTAAGCCATGACTCCCTAGATTTATGCTTCTAGAAGATTTCTTCTTTGAGGAGGATACCATTGTATTTGTCCATCAGTTCTTTTTTGTTGTAGTAACTAAGATCATTCATACCTTGTTCTATAACTATATTGTTTAAATCAGATATTTCTTTTTCTAACTGGGTTTTCTCTTTGAATATATTATTAAAGTTATTCTTGTTCCAATCTAACGCTTTATTTTTGATGATTTTTAGCTTGGTGGTTAAGCAGAACATTTTCGATCCTTTAACCAAAATATGTTTCCACCAATCCTCTAAGAGGTTTATGAATTCTGGGTTTTGGAACCACATAAATTTGAACTTAAATGGGTTTCTCGATGGTTTGGAATTCTCTATAATTGTAAGCCTGATAGGAAAGTGATCCGATCTTGCTTCTGGGAGGATCTCTGCATTGACTAACTGATTAAAGTTATCGGGGTTAGTTCTAATAAAGAATCTATCTAGCTTTTCTGCTATGTAGCTGAATCTAGCTCTTCTGTTATTCCAAGTATAAACTCCATTAATTGTATTGATGCTTATTAGGTGATTATTTGAAGCCCAGTTGCTAAAAATTTTATGGACTTGTGATATGTATTGAGAACCCCCATACTTTTCTTCTAGATTTAAAATAGCGTTGAAATCTCCTCTAATTACAAAGGGGTGTTCTCGATTATTCATTAAAAGGACTTGTATCTCCTACCAAACTCTTCTTTTTTCTTCATTAGGGATTGGCCCATATACATTGATCAGGTTAAATTTTAAATCTGATTTCAGGCTTTTAATTGTTAGTGTCATCCAGTTATCATTAGTA
The DNA here is from genome assembly GCA_027943335.1 of Chamaecyparis obtusa. Lineage (NCBI taxonomy): Eukaryota > Viridiplantae > Streptophyta > Pinopsida > Cupressales > Cupressaceae > Chamaecyparis > Chamaecyparis obtusa. The sequence continues at coordinate 434,154 of BSBK01006402.1, forward strand.
AGCGAGGGTGAAGCCACCACTTTATGAGGGTCCCATAAGACAACAAGTCCACCTGAGTGACCTGCTGACCAAACATATTTTGACTTCCAAATACCTAATCTTTTACTAAATTTAGAGCTTTCTTCTTTGTTAAGCTTAGTTTCCTGTAATAAGATGATTTTGGATTCAATTTTTTTAAAGTATCTTTTGATTAATCTTTGTTTGTTAGGGGAATTTAGACCCCTAACATTCCAAGTAGTAACTCTCATTGCTCCTTGGGAAGGAACTTCCCCTTCCCTATGTTCAGAATGTCAGCTATCTTTTTTTGATTGTCTGCATTGCCATCTAAAGATCTCAGTTCTACGGTTGATTTCCTACCTCTTTTCTTTTTAAGTTTGTTAATATTAGGAGTGCTTAGACTACCTCTGGTCAAGGCTATGCCCAATTCTCTATTTTCATTAGTTATTCCAAAGAGACCTTCAATTGCTTCTTTAACCAATGATGAGTCTCTAGGAGACCCTATTACCAAATTAGCCTGATTACCCGGGCTTTTTTGTTCATTAATTGTATAAGCTAAGGGTTCCCATCTATCTATAATATCCTTACCAAAAATTTCTATAATATCTTCCATTTTCCCTGGTAGGTCCAGATTTAAGGTTTCTATTTCAAGAGGTATTGAGACAACTTGTGCTGTCCCCTCTTCAATGGTATGATCATTTTTTATAATATTTTTGCTTTGCAATTCATTATCTGATAATTCCTTATCTGGGATAGGGGAGGGCTGATTCAGTCTATTGCCCTCATCCTTACTTTCTTCTACAATACATTCCTAAATCTGTTTGATTAAAATTTCTTTTTGAACTTTTAATTCATCAAAATCACATATCTCATCTAGAAATAAGTCCATTGATTCATCCGTTAGTGATCATCCTAAGTAATTAATGATTTGGTTTACCTCCTCTTCAGTTTTATTATCAGGGCCATGGAAAACATCTGCATAGATTTTATGAGTAAGTGAAGGTGGATTCCTTCCTTTCTTAAAATCTTCTATGAAGTCCTCTAGGATCTTGGGGTTTATAATTATGGTGTTTGAATTAAAACATAGCTGAAGGGGTGGGATGTAATTTTCATGATAATTTAACTTAACAATGATAATCATATCTGATTTATTATATTCAATTTTAACCATCCTTTTAAAAGTTCCAATTTTATCTCCTATACTTTTCACAGTTTCTAGATGAATACACTCTAGTGGCAGATTTCTTAACATAATTTATTTTTCTACTTGCAAATCCGCTATTTTCATTGGATTAAATAAAGGGAACCAAGAACATATGAAAAAAGGAATTTCTCTGAATTTCAGAAAACCTTTTTCTAAAATTTCATTTTTAAGATTACTACTTTTGCAGTCTACAAAAATAAAGCTGTCTGACAGGATAGTAGTACTTACCTCCGAGGGGAGAAGAGATAATAGACCTTTGATTATATCCTTGATATGGGCACCTGTTCCCATCCACTTGCATATGACACCTATCTCTGCATAAGCATTCTGAATATGCAAAATGTGACTTTCATCCAATGATACCATAAAATGACTAGGATCATGATTACCATATATTGGAAATATTGAATGTTGATGGTTAGCTCAACGCCTATGTAGCGAAGCGTAAACATTATCATTACACTTAGCATGTGATGGGTTACCCTCATTACAAGGTTTAACTGTATTTTGTGGTTTTCTGTTCAATGATCTCATATTTCCCCTCCTACGATGAGGAGGGCTGTACGCATTTGGAGATCTATGAATAAATGTTAAATCATTACTATCTTTTAAAGCTTTTTGTTCCATAGCTAGGGTTTTGGACAGGGGGAGGGGAGAATTCCTCACATTGGATTGTGCAAATTTACAATCCAGATGTGATTTCCCCTTGGGGACTTCTCCCCCTCCCAAAACCCTAGTGCTTTGATGTGGAAGCTTTTTACAAGGAGTATTATCTTTGCTTAGTAAATCAAAGGAGTTTTTAAGAACAATATTGCAGCTATTGTGATTTTTAGGAGAAGATTTTACCAGTTTCTTGCCTTTAACCATGTGCCATTCTTCTTTTCTTGATCTGCCACCATCGAAAGATGCCTTAGACTCTGGCATTCCTCCTCCCCTCGTAGAAAATAGAGGTTCGTAGGAGCTAGTAGTTGGAATTATCCTGGATGACAGAGCCTTTGCGGTCCCGGGGTGTCTACTTGCTAGTTGCCATGTTGGGGGTTTATTCACAATGTGAGCGGTAAGGGCCTGAGCGAGTGCCACTCCACCTTTCCCCAATTCGGAGATGGCCTGAAGTGAGACTTGTTTAGTATATTTTTCCCTAACTGGCTCTATAATAGCTTTCCCCACATTTTCATATTTAGTTTTTTCAAAGAAAGCAATTTGTGCATCCAATGTTTTGACAGAGAAAATCTTATGTTCCAATATCTTGTTTTGGAACCAGTAGCCATATTGAAATTGGGTTTCCAAACTGGGAATTGAAACCCTAGTTTTAGGCGCTGGAAGTTTATCCGCTTCCTTCAAGCTAAGATCCTTGGAGGCATTATCCATAAGAATATCAATTTCGCCAAGAGGAGCAGAGCTCTTAACTGAAGATTGTCCATTTTTCTATGCTTCTAGTAGAATTTTAGCCTTTTGTTTTGCGATAAACTCCTTGAGGTGATCATAAGTGGGGTGGAGATGTCGAACATCCCTCAGTTTACAATCTTTGTATTTGTGCCCATATAACTAGCAATTGAAACAACAGCTGGTGAATTCCTTGTCCAGGCTTGAAGATCTGGTTATCGAATTTGGAGTATGCTTGGAGATCAGTTTTACAGGAGCAGAATCCGGGTTTCTAGCTTTTTCCCGGTCATGGTGAATTAACCCTAATTTCACCTGGCGATTATGCAACGCTATTCCCCTTTGTATTCTATTTTTTGCATTTTCGCTAGGACATAGGTACCAATTGCAAACTGAAAAATTAACCCCTTTAATCAAGATAATTTGACACTTTTTTTTGCAAATTTACAAAAATGTATCAAAATTTATCAAATTGGCTTCAAAATAAAAATTTGAACTTCTAGAAATGAATCTACATGAAGTGAATGTAAAGAAATATAGTTCTTCTAAATACCTTCCTGATGCCACTTGGATTATGAAAATAAGAGTTTAGAGCAACAATTTATGAGGTCAAAGGTGAACAACAAGATTTGGATTCAACTTGTAAAAAATGGCAAAAAATAATAAAATCTCTTTTAATGACATGTACTACTAGAAAAATGAGAGGACCAACTTTTAATAATATTTTGTTTAAAATTTTTTACCTCCATTTGTGGAAGTTATTCCCAAATGAAACAAGCCCACATTTAGGGCTTGAGGTGAAAAAACATAAGTGTTAAGTGCCTAGTTCTCAATATGATTTCCCTTAGACATAATAGTTTCTAAAAGGCACTACCACATCTGAGTGGTGGTAGGGTTGTGGAAGAGTAGAGCACAAACAATGCTACCTACCAATTGTAATAGCCTTGTTGCACATTATAATAGCCTCATATGCTTAATATAACCTTTTTCGCTTAAAAAAAAATTCCAAGGTCTAGGAAACTTTAAAATGGTGCAATGTTTTTTGAAAATAAATAAAATTTATTTATAATTACCAAAAAGGAAAACCATGCTTATTATGATGCCACCACATGAAAAACCTATGTAGAGACCAATAACACATAGATTGTGTGAGTCAACACATGAAATATTTTAAGAATGAAGGAATATTATAAGCATTTTTTATCGACCATCAATTCATTGCGTAGTGATAGTACAAGCTAGTTGTGCAATACATATTTGTACACCATATTGATTTTGTATGACTATATAAGCATTTTTTTATCGACCATAAATTCATTGCGTAGTGATAGTACAAGCTAGTTGTGCAATACATATTCGTACACCATATTGATTTTGTACAAATATACAAAATGTTGATAGTCAAAGTTTGTACATCCCTTGCCAAAAATGGGAAAAAAGTTTTCACCTCCAAAATTGATGAATCTTTAAATAGAAAAATAGGGGTTTTGGGGCCTTCAAGAATCAATAATGATTGCATCAAAATATGCACCAACAATAACTCAATACCAAATCACCCTCAAATTTTGGAAAATTTCTTTAGATCTGGAGGTCTAATGACATTTTGAAGTTGATTGGTGATGCCACAACACCCCCAAGAGCCCCACAAGAAAAAAATAATTTTTTTAAGAGAGAAAATGGAAAGAATAGACTGCTTAATTATTAATGAAAAAATGATGATTAAAATGTACATGAGATATATTGTTTATAAAGGCAAGGTGAGAGGTATGATTAGACAAGACTGTGACATGTGTCATAATCCTATTGAATGAGACAACTAAAGTAATGACCTAGGTAAGTTGTAACTAAAATTATTTGGCATGAGATAAGATGATATCATGTGACAACTAATCAATATTCTAGGAAGACACGTAGGACACAAGTAAACTTAACTCATGTGAATAAGTCCCTCATTAGAAACTAGCTAAAACACTAGGTATAAGACTAGGTCCAAAACCTTATTCAAAACAACATTGAACTATAGTGAAGAAAAACCTTATTCAAAACAACATTGAACTATAGTGAAGAAAGTTTTCATATATTTGTGTAGTAACTCATAGTACTCCACTTTTTATCATGGTAATTATATTGGGTACCAAGAATTAATGAATATTCTTCTGTTGATTCTTATTGGTATTGGGATGTTGATAGTAGGATATCCACTAATGGATATGTAAATTCACTAACTTTGGTATACAATACATCAGATGATTTAGAATCAAGTTGTGGTAATTTTGTCTACTTTAGGAGTAAAGAACATGGTAGATACTCATGTTTGTAAGGAAACCATATATTAATATTTTTTAGATGGGGGGGCTAATAAAGAGATGTTATAATTTATGTGATAGCCACAAACATATATATTTAACAAAGAACCTAAATTCTTTATTTGATCGAATGTAATTTTGTTCCTGGCATGGCATAGTATATGTAAGATATAAAAATATATCTTTTTAGGGATATATTTTTATATGTATGGTACGAGTAAAGGGGGATTATGATTGATTTGATTTGTGTGTAGAAAATGTTGTGGACATATAAACTTAATAAAACATAAATACTTATGTTGATAAGGAGAATATTCAGAAATCACTATTTTCTGGTGTCTATGTTCAGTTTCGGGAAATTATGCAACCGGATCTGGCCTGGAAATGCAGAAACAAAGAAAACCTGGAAACCTCCTTTCTTTCTAAGCAAGGTCATCCTTGACCTAAAATAGGGGTAAGATCTTACCCTGGGGTACAATCTTACTCCAAAAGGTCATCCTTGACTTGCACTATTTTGACAGAAATTATGTTCACGGATCTCGGAAGTTCACCGAAAAGGGTACTCATATCTGAATTGCAATTCACTGTCCTGCACCTGTACCTGCAAGAAAAAGAGGATTTTTGTTGTTTGGATGAGGGGTTTATCTTGGTCAAACCCTGGTTTGGAATCAACCTTTAAAATATAACTGAAATAGAGAATGCTAGCAAGTAGTAGAAATATATCTAACAACGAAGCTATGATACTCAATAGATATGCAATTGTATTTGAAATGTAAACAAGTATGTTAATATGAAAGCTTGGACTCAAAACTAACAAATGTAAATCAAAACCTCCATGATTGTATGCTTGGAATCCACCTTGAAGGGAGAATGAATAGATCTTGAAGATGAAAAAAAGGATCTTGAAGGAAGATCACACCACCATGATGGATAGATCTAGGGTTTGAATGATGAATCTTGAATGCTTGAACCAAATTCCTCCAAAGGCTTGAATGCTTGAATCCTTGATCTTCAATGAAGAACTTGAATACTTGAATATAGATGATGGCTTGAATGCTTCCTTGAAAATTCTTTCTTGAAGGATGGAGTGCTTGATTGAGATATGGCAAAGGATTGTAAAAGATGCTTGATAGTGGATGTCAAAATGAGAGAGGAAGGCTTCCTTTTATACTAGTCTAGGGCACAATCTTCTAGAGAGGCTGACATAGGAGAATTAAATTCCAATTAAGCCTTAACCCTTAGAAATGGACCTAGATTAAATACAATTTAAGAGTTTACCATTCTGAAACCCAAAACAGCCGACCCGAAAGCGAGAAAATAAAATTTTGAGTTTCCCCCCACATCTGGAAAACTTTTTGATGAAAAGGGGGGCCTGGGTCAAGGATGAGGTCAAATTTGACCTAGGTCAAGGTCAAGGTCGACCTTGACCCAGGGGTTTTGGACCCGTGTAAAATGAGCCAAAAGAGGAAAACAGTGCCCGGGGAGGCCCAAACAGAGCTCTAAACGGGCACAAAAGATGTGAAGGAGGCAGAAAATAGAGGAAAACATGATGATGGCCCCAAAACACCCCCTAAGGAGGGCTAAACATTATTAACATGGAATTTCTTCCATTTTAAGATGATACATTAAGCCCCCACTTTAGCGAGAGTATGGAAATTGAACATGCTCATGGTAAAGGAGAAGAAAGATCCAAGAGGATTCGCAATGAGATAGAATAACACTTAGTTAAGGACACAAGCTCCCAAAATAAGTATTCTAACTCACTATACACGCATGAGGGTGCGAAAATAAACACAAAACTTAAAACAAACCCAAATCAACTAGTAAAGGAAACCTTGATAAGAAATACCTCCTATACTAATATCATATTTGGAAAGCTATCATAAAAGCATTAATGATTACATAAGAAAGACAAGAGAAACACTATAAATAACATAGCTTCATGATCTAGTCCTATTAGCATGAAAGTGAAAAGAGAGAAAAGATAAAGTGATTACCTCGCCCAGTAAGATGCCCATCTTACCATGAATCACCAAGGAGGGAGAGCCCAATAGGTAACCAAACCCGATAGTTCACCCAACAAACTATGCTTTGAAATTATAATGTGTCTTCTGACAGCTTTTGGAATACCCATAGATCCACCTTCTTGTATCACTATGAATATAAAATGTGTGTCCCTTCAGGATTTAGCAACTTATGTGTGTTACCTTCTGCGGATTTAGCATATTGAAAATTGAAAAATGCGTCTCTTTAGGATTTAGCAACTTATGTGCATTACCTTTAGAGGATTTAGCATATTGAAAATTCAAAAATACATGTCTCTTCAGAATTTAGCAACTTATGTGCGTTACCTTCAGAGGATTTATCATTTAAATGAAAAACTATAGTACAAAGGAAACCCTATATATGCCCCCTCCTTATTGTGGCTGTCTACTAGACATGATAAGGAAGAGAAAGAGGATACCTACTTCACAATGTAAGGAGATATCCTGCTTAACAACAATGTACACTATATTCTTAGCGAAGGGTATTGACCCCTACATCCAAGAGTATAGATAATCATGAAAAAGGATATGTCACTCATAGAAAAGTATCCTCAAAGAAAGAGATCTTATCAACAAGACCCCCACCGTAGAGGAGTGCTTTTAGATAAAATATCATCTTTCAAAGATAAACCAAGCGGGAACAAAGATTCAATCATCAAGCCCCCTGAAATCAAGAGGAAGAGGAATCTTTGAATTGAGGGAAACAAATCTAAGCACCAAAGTAAGGGAAAGAGTTTATAAAGAACATAATTTGCAAAATAGAGAAGATGTGATGACCTAGAGGAAAAAAACCTCTCATAAAAAAAGGATATCCACAGTCAAAACATCGGTCAGTATAATGAAATAATGTTTCAAGATAAACAAATGTCACTAAGCTAAGGAAAGTAGATCCCTAGACAAAGAGAAAGAAAGAAGAACCTTGCCCCCTAGGGATGAAAGCAAGGGATACCTTTTCAAAACAAATGTCTTTAGAGAAGATATCTCAAATAGAATCTATGAATGATTGTAAACATAATACAAAACTAGAGAAAGAGAGGATATAAAGAATACCGATTAAGCTCAATAAAAAGCCTAATGGATCCTAGGAGACTAGATGGAAATACACCTCTTGCCCCCTAGTCTAGAGACAAGAGGAGAAGAAATCTATATTATATCAGAATAAGGGGTATCCCCTATATCAAAATTATGAAGGAATTGTAAAACTCTATAAGCGTGAGATATAATTCCTAAAGCAACTCTTTCCCTTACATATAACTTGAAATGCACACAAGTAAATGTGTATTACTGTAATGAAAAGGATATTTATACTTATATAGAGCATCTATCGACATAGGTTTAAAGATTTCTTTCTTGGAATTCATTAATTGAACATACACCTTTTTAGCCATCTCTTGACGAATATTGGGATTATCTAAGGTAGGTGTAGGGAGAAGAGGAGGACGACGATCAACATCAACCACCTTGAATTGAGATTGTGAACAACCAACACCACACATATCTTGTTTAGGGGGTATATGAACTGGATACTTAATACCATAGTCGTCATATTATATCATGTAGTGTACATATCATGTAAAGCTTCTATAGGAGGTGATTGTTTATCATGTTCATGAGTACAGGTTGTATAAGGTGGAATAATAGGTTTAGAAGAATTTTATTTTCTCTTCCCTTTAATATCTTTTTGGATCGGATAAGAAGGGGAAGGTAAATCCAAGAATTCTTGCACATCTACATCATGAACCATAGTTTGAATCTCATCATAATTATGAGAAGAACTAGGGATAGCAGATGGAGAATTAGGCATATTAGGAATGTTAGGAATCAAATGAAGATTAGGAACTATATTAGGAAGTATAGGATTAGGATTAGGAGTATTAGGAGATGGTGTATCATCTACGAAATTCTTCACATAATCCAAAAGAGTAATAAGTCCTCCACATAAATCTTTAATGAAAGTTTTGAAAGTAGGAAGACTAGTATCGGTCAATCTCACAATAGCATAGGCAAGTGAAAAATGAAGAGTAACCAACATAATGAAGTGGATGATACTCTCATAAACATCATAGGTATGGTTAAAGAGATGCCAAGAGAAGGATAATAAAGAAAATAATCACACACCAAAGAATCTTAAAGATCTTCATAGCAAATGAAATGCAAGAAATATTTTTGTATTTTGTTGAATATATGGATTTTTTTGTATTTTTGAATTTAAAATGCAAGAGCATAAAATAAATCTAATCTTAAGGAAAGAAAGAAAAGCATCTAACACCAAAAAGAAATATTTGTCTATCGCAGGTTCACCAAAATGTAAGATATATTAAAAATATATCTTTTTAGGGATATATTTTTATATGTATGGTACGAGTAAAGGGGGATTATGATTTATTTGATTTGTGTGTGGAAAATGTTGTGGACATATAAACTTAATAAAACATAAATACTTATCTTGATAAGGAGAAGATTCGAAAATCACTATTTTCTGGTGTCTGTGTTCAGTTTCGAGAAATTCTGCAACCGAATTTGGCCTGGAAATGCAGAAACAAAGAAAACCTAGAAACCTCCTATCTTTCTGAGCAAGGTCATCCTTGACCTGAAACATGGGTAAGATCTTACCCTGGGGTACAATCTTACCCCAAAAGGTCATCCTTGTCCTACACTGTTCTGACAAAAATTATGTTTGCTGATCTTGGAAGTTTGCCGAAAAGGGTACTTAGATCTGAGCTGCAATTCACTATCCCGCACCTGTACCTACAAGAAAAAGAGGGTTTTTGTTGTTTGGATGAGGATTTTTCCTTGGTCAAACCCCAGTTTGGAATCAACCTTTAAAATAGAATTGAAATAGAGAATGCTAGCAAGTACTAGAAATAAATCTAACAACAAAGCTATGATACTCAATAGATATGCAATTGTATTTGAAATGTAAGCAAGTATGTTAATATGAAAGCTTGGACTCAACAATAACAAATGTAAATCAAAACCTACATTATTGTATGCTTGGAATTCACCTTGAAGGGATAATGAATAGATCTGGAAGATGAACAAAGGTATCTTGAAGGAAGATCACACCACCATGACGGATAGATCTAGGGTTTGAATGATGAATCTTGAATGATTGAACCAAATTCCTCTAAAGGCTTGAATGCTTGAATCCTTGATCTTAAATGAAGAACTTTAATACTTGAATATAGATGATGGCTTGAATGCTTCCTTGAAAATGTTTGCTTGAAGGATGGAGTGCTTGATTGAGATATGGCAAAGGATTGCAAAAGATGCTTGATAGTGGATGTCAAAATGAGAGAGGAAGGCTTCCTTTTATAGTAGTCTAGGGCAAAAAATTCTAGAGAGGCCGCCATAGGAGAATTAAATTCCAATTAATCCTTAACCCCTAGAAATGGACCTAGATTAAATACAATTTAAGAGTTTACCATTCTGAAACCCGAAACAGCCGACCCGGAAGCGAGAAAATAAACTTTTGAGTTTCCCCCCGCATCCGGAAAAATTTTTGATGAAAAGGGGGACCTAGGTCAAGGATGAGGTCAACTTTGACCTAGTTCAAGGTCAAGGTCGACCTTGACCCAGGGGTTTTGGACCCCTGGAAAATGAGCCAGAAGAGGAAAATAGTTCCCAGGGAGGCCCAAACTGAGCCCTAAACAGGCAAAAGATGGGAAGGAGGTAGAAAATAGAGGACAACATGATGATGGCCCCAAAACACCCCCTAAGGAGGGCTAAACATTCTTAACATGGAAGTGCTTCCATTTTAAGATGATACAGTATATAAGGGTGATGATAGAGAAATATGTAGATTTACATAATGATTTTGATGAGCTCACAAGGCTAATAAGTATAAAGAACTTAAATCTAGTCAATGAGTCTATAGCCCTCTCAATTAAGTGAAAACTACAAAGAAAGAGGTAGTGACTATCGTTATAATAGTAAGGAGGATACTAATTCATATTACAAGGAGGGGGATATAGAAATTCATAATATTGTGATAGAACTTATAGGCATCAAAGAGGGAAAGGGAGATATGTTTAATTTAATGGGAGACCCTTTAGGAGAACATGTTTCCAATGCAAGGAAGGACATCATGAACTTGAGTGCCATAATCTCAATGTTGCCCTAGCAAAAGCCCATATGGGAGAGAAAGAGTTTTTTAGTTTGATGAGGAGACTATGAGATCTTATAGATCCATGGATGAATAAAAAATAAATGAATCACTTGCTATAAGATCTCTAATAAAATATGATTGAGAAAGAACCAATAAAAATTAAAATTTATTTAAAATATAAAAATTAGGGGTAAATGTTGTATATTTTTCATACAAAATGGTAGTACAAATAATTTATTGTCTAATTATATGATTGATAAGATAAAATTGGAAAGGTTAGAGAATATCCTAAACTATATAGGATTGTTTGTTTGTAAAAAAAACCATTGAATATTGGTGAAAGATTAATGTTGGGTCAAATTTTTTTTTTGGAAAAGGGGGTGAAAATTTATTGAATAAAAAATTAAGTACCAAGCTAAGAGACAATAAGCCCAAAAGAGAAAAAAATTCTAGAAGCACCAACAAAAGGATGACCCCAAAAGGAACATAACTAACCTTTCATATCTTCCCTAACCATCAACTAAAGATCATGAACACACTCCAGGGGAAATTGACCCCACTATCTAAAATTCCAAACCTCCAATCGACCGATATCCCACTTAGCCAAACAATCAACTATCCTATTCCAATTACAGGGAACATAGAAAAAAGAGACTGGCTCCAAGGAGTCTCTCAAGCTAAGGATATGTTTTCCCACCACAACCAAATGCCAAGAAACATCATTCATCCTCTGCTAGTTAAACATATTTACTACAACTTGGGAATCAAACTCACAAATAATCTTACTCTGGATCCAAGAGAACATCCTCTTTATAGAGCCAAGAGGACAACAAGAGCCTCCATATAATTATTTGTCTACAAACCTTATACATAGAAAAGAAGTGTTTAATAAAAAAATATGGAGGAAGATACACAAGGGATTTTCCCACCTTTTCCTAATGCACAATCGAAAGGAAGATGATCCAATAGGCTCAAGTAGGACTTAAGCGCTAAGTGAGTGCACTGATCTTTCGTGATAATGATTAGGATGAGATGAATTAGGACAAAATTATCTAACAATATAAGATAAAGAATAAATAAGAAAATATAAGCACTTTAAGAAAAGATAGACTGACAAAAAATAAACAGGAAGCTACTATGACCTAAAATGGAAACTCATAAGCAGAACTAATTTGTGATCTGAATCTGAGCTAGATTTACTAGGTACAAAATGACTTGGGATTTTTTTTCCAAGGAACAAGAAGCCTTGGACATTTCGTTCCTAGGGTTGTAGCGTGAAACTCTAACAATCAATCCCGCATATTCCAATCTTTTTAGATTTTGTCCTGATAGCTATGCTACCTGTACCTACACACAAAAAAATAGGGAAAAGGTTACAGTTTACCTTGGTCAGGCTCCTATTTAGGAATCAACCTTGAAAATGAAATAAGATTGCATAAATGAGAGTAAATATGAAGGTAAATATTATAACTACCTTGCCAATACCTTCGTGAATGGATATTGAGATCACACATATTCATGAAGATGCTTGAATGTTTCTTTTTTGACTTTGGAATGTAGAAAATGAATCAAGGATTCCCTCACAAATGCATAGATCTATGAATGCAACTCCTAGATCTTCAATGTTGTTATGTTTGATTGAACGCTTTCTATGGAGGAAGAATGCATATGTATGGACAAAGGATCTTCTTCCTTGCTTGAGAACTTCTCTACTTGGCCATCATGAGAGAGAAGCTTGCTACAATTGAGAAGATTTCCTTCAAGATGCCTTTCATGCTTGGAGAGATGCTAGATCTTGAATGCTTGTGTAATGTCCCCTTCTCGAATAAGGATTTCATAAATAGGAAATAATATTAAAAATGAATTAAAATATAATAAAACAAAAATTAAATAAAGCGAATGAACGAATTGATCATAAGAATTATAATTTATTATTAAAATTAACTTAATAGAATATAACACATTAATTAATATAATATAATATTACATTTTATAAATGAATAGTCACATAATAAATAAATATAATATATTAAATAATACATTAGATATTATTATACAAATATAATATAACATTACATTTTATAAATGAATAGTCATATAATAAATAAATATTTAATATATATAAATATAATTTATTAAATAATACATTATATATTATTACACAAATATAAAATAACATTATAAAATTTTTAATATATATAATAAAATATAAGATTACAAGGCGTCACAACCCTTGAGTTTCTAACAAGTCTCTAATGCAGATGCAAATAGGAATTCCTCCTAGAGGGAAAAGTGATATAGATCAGATAGGAAATATGGAAAAAATATTATCAAATTAAAGTGCGTACACATTATCAAGAAGACTTTAATTTTTATAAAGGTTAGTATTACTATCGTGATGGTTATTAGTTTCTGCCAAAGGCAGAATACTACTGCATTCATTCAATTCAATTTTCAATTAAATTGACCAATCACATTTTAGAACTAAAAAAATTAAATGAAACTTCTATTGTATATAACTATTTTTTATTTTACATCATTATATAAATCTCATTTTTCTTGAATTCTATTGGACTAAAGTAATCTCGGTAAGGACAACAGAAAATACATATTTTGCAAAGCATGTAAACTACCACTGTCCATTGGCAAATACTTTCCGCACGAGTATCAATACAAAATTATCGTTCATTAATGGCAGGCTTATCTAAATCAATCAGCCTTATCTAAATCAATCGTCCGGAAGAGTCTGTAAAGCCACTTTAACAAGAACAAGTAAGGATTTTTTTGATACGTTCAATACTCACCGTATAACACGTTTACCAAGAGACAGTTGAGTCCCATTCAATGACCGAATTTTTTTGGCACACATTTTAAAATTCGGTTGGTATTTTTTATTATTTTATTGAATTCTACAATTCTTATCAATATGTCCAACTAATTATAGGAAATCACATGGTATGTAAAAAGAAAATTAAATTTTGTTAAAATTTTATTAATTAAGTTACTCACAAATTTATAAAGTATTAATACTATTTTTTAAACTTATAAATTATAAATAGTTGTAAATTGTTAATATTATCTTTTTAATAAATTTATAAAAATTGAAAGTTAAATATAAATGTAAATAGTTAATATTATCTTTTTAATAAATTATAAAAATTGAAAGTTAAATATTTAATTTAAATATTAAAATTTAAACAATAGTTCAAAGTTATATAAAATGTGTAATTATATTTTAAAAAATATATTGTTGCAATAGCATATCATGTGAAAATTTGAAAAATAGAATTTTAACAAATTTCAAATTACAAATGTGCATATAAAAAATTCAAAAATTCAAATAGAAATTCACACAAAAAAGAATGATTTGTAATTTTGTTGTCAACTTAGATTTGTCAAAGTACTCTCTTATTAATTTTTACCTATTGAAAATGAGATCATGAAAATCAAAATAAAATTGAAAGATTTTTGACATAACTTTTCTAAATCATATGCTGACAAGTGTAAGGTGAGTTATACTTCAAATTGATGAGGTGAAGATATCTCTCAATCTTTAAATTAAAAAATTTAAAATTATCAATTGTTATAAAGTATTTTTATGTTTAAACATTTAAATGTAAATTTTAGATAAAAATATTAATTAGGTAATAAAAATAAAGAAAAGATAGAGTTGAACATTTCAATTTCAACATAAAAATAGAATAATCTAAAAGAAGTGAAATTTGGAAATATACTTTTTAAAAATATTTTTATTTAGAAAATTTTAAATATTTCTTAATAATTTACATGCAAAATTTAGGTAAAAATATTAATTAAAAAATAAAAATTAATTTTTTTTCAATAGCTTCAAAATAAGTTGAAATATATTTCAAAAAAAAATATAAGCATTTTTATATGGTGTAAAATGTTTCAAACAAATAACATAGTATGAACTTGTTCATAATGGAACCTAGTTATCTCCTTAGTTTAGCGGTCTTCTTTCAATCATGGTCAAATTCTTATAAATGGATACAAAGAATATTATTTGTACATTAAAATAAATGGGATGTTTCTCTTGATTAACATTCAATACCTCCTTTTTAATGCAATTTTATGTGTTGCTAGGTATTGTTCATTTTGCTTGGCCAATGGAAACATTAAAATATTTTTTAATTTTTTATTTCATATTTTTAATCTATTATTGATTTAGTGTCTTTAAAGATTATATTAATACAATAACAAATATAATATATTAATGATTAGTTTTATATATATATATATATATATATATATATATATATATATATATATATATATATATATATATATATATATATATATATATATATATATATATATATATATATATATATATATATATATATATATATATATATATATATATATATATATATATATATATATATATATATATATATATATATATATATATATATATATATAATACTTATTGATAATATTTGATCATTTTTCACTATGTTTGTTTTCTAATATTTAGATGACCGATTATGTGAAATCTTCATACATTGATACAATCGAATTTAAAAAAAAACTTAATTAAAGATTTATATGTTAAATTATTTAACTTAAATTTTTAAAATTTTAATAATTATTATTTTGTAACATATAATAGACAAATAAGTTTTTAGTAAATATAATTATTTTTTAAATTATATATTTAAATTTATATTTTTAATGATACAAATGAATAATTCGCTATGATTTAATTCAAAAGTTGTATTTGTTATTTAAATATTTCTTAAAATATCCATACTTTTCAAAAGCTTGATAGTTTTTATTTTTTATTCTACTTTAACTATCTCTATCATTATATCTTTACTTGTCTCTATACCACTTGCTATCTCTATCTTTATAATTATTTCTCCAATTAGCTCTTTGGTGTTT
Source organism: Chamaecyparis obtusa (assembly GCA_027943335.1). Classification (NCBI taxonomy): domain Eukaryota; kingdom Viridiplantae; phylum Streptophyta; class Pinopsida; order Cupressales; family Cupressaceae; genus Chamaecyparis; species Chamaecyparis obtusa. The sequence continues at coordinate 450,099 of BSBK01006402.1, forward strand.
GGAACTACTTGCCTCCCCTGCCCCTCTATCCCTTTTATGCCAGGAACTTTGACGCATTGCGTCTCTTGTTATTTATAGCCATTGGTCACTCTCTTATGCGCCTCGTTAATTATATATGGCATGGTTCAATCTACATAATTCTAAGAAGGGTTTTTCTTGGTATCCACCACTTGTTGCATCACTCAAGAGACAATTCAATCATTGTTTCAAATCATCACTAGGAAATACAAAAGGACCTTGACATAGATTTGTGGATCAAGGATTATATATTCAGAGGATATGAATCTTTGTATCAATAGAGAACTAGTGGAAGTCTATGGATGTAGCTACATATTGAATCATCAAACCTGTATGGGTTAAAGTATAAAGTTTTGTCACAGTAGAGGACAACCGACGAGCTCCAACCATTTCGGTCAGGTTGGACATGGTTCGTCCAGACACTGTAGGGTCGAACGAATGTGGCACATACATGGCGCCAAGTGGCAAACATGTTTTGGCTGAAACAGGTTCGACTGAAAAAACAAATTGAGTAAATATAAGAGAAATATGTTATATCAATGAAGAATTGGTGCATATATATGCAGGGGTTTTAACCGAACTAGGTTTGGCCGAAACTACTTATGTGGTAGCTAAATAAGCAAAATTTGTAGAATTGCATAATTTCTCACTTTTGCAGTTGATTTCTCCATCAAAACACAACTTTATTTAAAAAATAAAAATACCCTTTTGTAGAGCTCAGATTCAATATTATTGTCATATAAGTTTTATAATGTTTACATTAGATCTAATACATCATAATTTCCAAATACTGCAAGTAGGTATCTTAACATTCGAGAAGACACTGCTTCAAAAAAATAAAGAAAATAGTAAATCATATTAGAAAAATTTAAAATTTAGATTTAACACTAGAGGAGAGATTCCTCTTCAAGAATATATTTTTTTTTTTGAATGGTGTAGATTTGATAGGGGTAATTATGTGGGAGATGAAAACTGCCATTTCAGGTAAGTTTGACTTTGAATAGTTATAATGTAGAAAATATAAACCAGAAACCAATTTTTGTTTTTTATGCACTGGCTATACATGTCATCTAAAAGATATTTTTAAATCAAAGGAAAAAAATATTATATACATATAGTTTTTTGGCAGGAACTAGACCCTTGATATTTTAGCATTTTTCAACAATTGAAAAATGGACTTTAAAAATTAAAAAACTACATCAATTCTTGTTCAAATAATTAAAAAAATAATAATAGCCATAAACTTCATCCAGTTTTACAAATTTCATTAATTTACATCATCTTCAAATCTCAAACACAAATGCCACTTTTGTGTCGTTGAAGTTGAACGGTTTTGTTGTTGTCAACCTTTTCCTTCATAAAAGTGTGACACGGGTTTTTACTTTACCCCTATATTTTTTGTGTCAACTTAGTAAATTGGATATCCAAATTAATAAAGATGCACTACATCAAATTTTAGACAAAACCAAGATAGCATATACAAATCACATAACACATCTAGGAGCATGGAGATAGTGATAGGAATCTATGAAGTACATCTCCTCTTGGACAAACTACAACATTTGTGTGGTCCTCAATGTTCCTTTAACAAAAGAAGAAATACGGTGTTTCAACAAAGTCTTCAAGGAATTCACATGATCACCAATTTCACCTTGTAATAATATTTAGTGGGTCCATTGGAACTGTACCTAGAGAGGGTTGAAGGTAGAAATTCTATCTTGGTTGAAGAAGACTAGTGTGTCCTATTGTGAGATTCGACTATTGTTTGGATACAAGAGATATATATTCAGAAGTGAAAGACAATAAGCTTATCTCTACACAATATTTTAGGAATAGTAGATCTAGTGTGGTTATACATATCTCACATGGATAATCTAGTATGATTTTAATCACTATGGTACTATCTAATCACAAACTAAGTATATCTCTGATTATTTATTTCCTACACTTAATCATAGAAATTGGGTTCCATTAACTTTGCAAAAAATAACACTAGGATAGAGGAACATGTTAGCACATAAGAGTTTTGGGTTTGGAATTCAATTAGGGACATTACAGACAACCTCCTAGTTGAAAACATATTCTTAATCTATCCAAGGGTAGTATAGAAGTTATCTACCTAGATCTTGTATTCATCCACTTCAAATCAAACATTTGGAACTATTGGCTCTTCCTTAGTATATTCATCATAGTTATTAAATACTAAGCTACTTCATTGAATGGATTAGAGATATTTCCATTTAGATATCAAATTCTTTGAAGTTACTTCTGCGAGTCTTGACCAATCTAAGATAGGGATATTACAAAGTTCTAGTGAAATTGTACTTATACATTTTCTTGAAAGAAATAGACAAAAACAAAGGTGGATCCCTAGTAGGGACATTAGAGTTTTCCTTCAAATCTTGAATTCACTTGATCACTTGATTGCTCAATTCTTGATTGTGGATGATAATAATTGATCTTGGTTTTCTCTTAGTTATGGTTGGATACCAAAATGAGGAGAGATAAGGTGTTCCTCATTACATATTTTGGGATTTAAAGTTAATCCAGGATAACCATGGGATCTAATTTCCCACCAAAACACTATAAAAGGGCTTCTATTCAAATTTGGGCCCAATCCTTAGGGAAGAAAATGCCCTGGACATTTTGTTCCTAGGAACATAAAGCCCTAGGCATTATTTACCTAGGAAAAGAACCATAATTTAAATGGGAAGCTAGGAATATAGGGTAGATGTCAAATCAGGGGGAGATAGGTGGCTAGATCATGCATAATGAACATGAAATATTGAAATTTCCAAAATGGGGCCTAATTGAGCATCCAATTATGGTGATAAATTTATAGGATGGTACAAGAAGAAAATTACATTACTAGAGCTATGTTTGCCAATTCCTCCAATTCCTTCATACCTAGGATTTCCTCTAGAGGATCCATCAATATTGATCTTGAGGTCCCTTGAGGTAGAGGAGACTTTTAGCATCCCATTGAACCTTGATTTTAGAATGTCTACACCTAACCTGTTGTTTCTTAGAAAAGGCTAAATGTTCAAAATTTGGACAACTTGCAAGTCTCCATTGTTAAACTCCATAGTAAGATCACACTTAGGCACCAAAGTCTCTTATATTATGTTAATAACTCATAGTCACACTTTCAACACCAACTTCCTCTTATCTTGAAAAATCATGTAGTTTCTTTCCAGCTCCACACTTGCTAAATAATGAAACTTAGTCTAATATCCCATGCCACATGGAGGAAGGGAATCTATAAGGGGGGTGACCAAAACTATTCCAAAAATCAATCAAAGTGTTGGCATGAACACAAGCATGCTTCCAAACAACCCAACACCAATATCATATTTCCATGGTGAACAGACACTAGAAAAAAATATGTGAGCTATTCTCCCCAATTTTATTGCACATAATGCAAATAGAAGGCCCTTGAAACCCTCTCTTCAAAAGATTCTCCTAGGTAAGACATCTATTTTACACATCAATCCACAAGAAAAAGCTACACTTGGGCTAAGCCCACTTATTCCCAACCTACTTCCTCCAAGGAATATTCATTTTATCAAAAGTGGTCCTCTCTAAATCCTGATATCCTTGGGCCGTTGAGAACTTTCCATTCGAATTGGGCCCCCAAGAAAGGATGTTCACTCCTTCGAATGACTTACACATTCTACCAACTAATATCCTAGAAATATCCTCCCTATCCTCCATTGATCCTCCTTGAGGCCACTCATGTGGTTCTTTTCAGCTACACACTTCTCCTTGTCCTTTTATTTCTAATAAATCTCCTCTAAAAGCTCCCATTCACCAAACTCCTTCATTGTACCAGCCTCCTCCCTATATAAAACATCATATTGATCTTGATCTCTAATTTGGTGAGTAATAGCATCAACTTGAGACTTAGCATTCCTTTTTTTGAGAAGATGTTTCTAAAGCACATTCCATTCCACCTTTCTAGCTTATACTTTATGTAGTGCAGTTGCATGAAAAAGGAACATATTGCAGTCATGTAAGTAGGATTTCCCTCCCTCCACTAGTCTAACATATGTAATAATGAAGGAAGGCATCCTACAATGAAATAAGATGAAATATAAAATAAGTTTTATTTGTCACTCAAAATTTAGTAGCAGAAAAATTGATCAACCAATGCTTAGATTCTCTCCAATCTAAATTTTCCAAACTCATAGTCTTATTATCCTACATCCAAAATAAATATACTATATTTTTTTCTAACCTCTCAACTATAGCCTCTACTCCACATCTTCTATTATTCCAAGTAAACAATCCATTAGTGGGTTTAACATCCACCACCTTGAGGAATTCAATATTATTTCTTAAAAGCCCTATCAAAGGATCACATGTGGAGTTTCCTCCCCTCTTCTCTTCCAAACTTGAGAGCATTAAAATATCCTATGAAGATCCAGGGGAAAAGAGGTGCAAGAGAAAGAACAAATCATTTTCCTATAAAATCAGTTAGAGCATCAGTTAGTGGCATTTTTACCATTCTTCTTGGCACTTTCTCTATCCTGATGATGGATCACAGAGTGTGATCCGAAATGTTGATGCTAAAAATACACACAATCAAATCCAGAAATATCATCTCATTACTAATGGATTGTGGAAATCTCATGCTGTTAGTTTAGAGCATAAATATTAGTAAAAAGGAGGTTCTCACTAGATTTGCAACTTGTGGCTACTAAAGAGATAGAAGACATGCTAGAAATCCACCAAAGTGGGATAAGGTTATGCATGTCCCATAAGATAGCCATAACCCCAAAATTTCCTTGAGCCCAAATACATTAACAATGACTTCTAGCCCAAATCTTAGATGCATTGTTGAGCATACCATCAATATATAATTAGTTTCCTGAATAAAGACCACATTAGGAGAGAAAGATCCAATAAACTCTTGAATAAGATTTTTCTTTGGATTTTATTCAACCCCCTTACATTCCATAAAAGGAAAACCATTTTTGAGAAATAGAGAAGTGAGAGTCAATTTTGTTTTATAGAGCCATACTCAACTAATATTTCACCAACTAGCTTCATCGTATCCTAGTCCTTCTTCTTGCCCACCTCCAAAATATTTTTAGGAAACCCTTTTTTACAAGTTTTTGATTAATTTCCAACACATATGAGGTACCCTTACTTTTAATACCCTATTGTATATCTTTCTCTATATTGGACCCACAACAAATGAGACTTGGACCCTCCTTTATTTCATTACCTCCACTGAGTCCCAATTCTCCTAAGATCCCCACAAGTGTTTCAATATCCATTTGCACACCTAAACCTTCCTCATTTGAGCCACCCTAGTATTATTTCCCTACACCCCACCAAGAACCACTATATCTAAAATTTCATAACCAATAGGCATATTTTCAATAGCCCCATCAAATTGTCTAGATCATCCAGAGTATCAAACCTATTGAACATCTCATCAGTTTGCATGTCATGTAGGGTTCTCTTTTGACCTCTTCCATTATTAAAGGTTCTAATCAGAATGAAGCCCTCATTATCTTCCATAATAGGAGCCTTCTCTTTATCCTACTTAGGAATTGAACTAACAGACCCACTTCTAAAAACCCTTGAGTTGCAGGTGTCCACATTCATGGTAGATTCAACATCAAAATGGCAGATTTTCATAATTAATATGTTGGATCCATGAGTTTGGACCCAACTAAATTTTCATGGAATTAGGTAAAGGCTTTCTCAAATCAATTTCTACAACATACATGCATAAGTGATTACCTTTTTCTCCATATTTTTCCATGAAGGGCCAACTAGCTTGCCAAGCTAAAATTCTACTAAATTGAAGATGTCATTTCTCCAAAATTCCAATGCAAACCAGGGAAGTATCACCCATACAAGAAACCTCGATGAAAGCTCTTCTATACAGGGATAACTTTAAGAAACCCCCTCCCATGAAAAGGCGTAAAATGTTGGCAGATCCTACATTATTTAAGGGGGGATTTTTTCTTAATGAAGGAAAAAAAAATTCCAAATTAGGAAAATAAAATAGTTTGTATTGTCAATTTTTTCCCTGCCGTGTGAAAATTCCATAAAATCCTGGTGAATAATACATTAATGAGGGGAAAATATATATTGTATAAGGCAATTTTTTTTTCTTTTGAAGTAAAAAAATTATAATATATGAGGCGAATGATTTTATTTTGAAGGGAGAAAAAATAATTGTACTAGCAAATTTTATCTACCCTTTGAAAATTTATTTATTTTATTGCCTAATCTTTCATTAATTATGGGAAAAATAAATATTTTATTGGCCATTTTCAAGAGTTGGGATTCGTCGTGTGGGCTAATGCCAAATGGAAGTTTATCAGAGATGTAATTAATGCAATATCACATACAATGAATATCGCTTTTATTTGTTGCCAACTTGTTTGCAAACTAAACACGTTGGTATCAATAAGCACGACTAGTCACATCGAAACATAACTTAACATCCATCATTTTATAATTTTAAATGTATTACTTAAGACCGTTTGATGATCCTAGATAAATGGTTGAAGTTTAATTTCGGCCCCAATTTCTTGAAGGAAAAAAAGTTCTCCAGGAAGTCATTGGAATGATGACACGTATCAAACCTTAACTTACACCATAACCATGATTGTTGATTACAACTAGTTAGTTGTTTACGTGGATAGTGGATAATGTTGCACGGTCTATAGTGAAACTTGTAACTCATAACTTGGTAAGAAATAAATGCCTTGTTAGTGACATGCAACATTATTTAACTGTCATCCACTCAACACACAAGACTTCCAAATTCATATAGACAATATTACCAATTTATGACATGTGTGCATTTATGGGAAAGATTTACATGGAGATATGAAAGATTAAGGAGAATAGATTTAAATTTCTCACATGCATGCATTTATGGAAAATATTTACATGAAATATTAAGGACAATGGATTTAATAAGATTAAAGAAAGAATAATTTATTGCTAAGTATCAATTAAGGGCTATTTATAGACGATATAACTTCTTTCTTCTTCAATTTTATTTTGGTAGATTAAGAGTCAGAGATGATGGTGGTTGAAATGTTGCCTCTGGTTTTAAGGTTTAGGTTTATAGGCCTTTAGGTTGTTGAGAATTGGAGATGGACACTCTAGTTCATTTGAGATGCACATCCCTAGAGGAGCAGAAGTCCTTTTTGGGCAGTGCCTTAGAAGAAACTATCACTTCAGTTTGTAGGGAGGTTGGTGCTTTCACAAATATTGTTGTGTTGATGGTATTGGGCCGAGATTTCCTTAAGAATGTTGGAAAATACCATGTCTACATAGACATCATGTCCCAACTTTTTGCATCTCTCCTCAACCTCAGAGGAGAGAAGGTAAAAATGTTGATGTTGTTGAGGAAGGTTTTTAAAGAGAGGAAGGTTTTCAAAGAGAAATTCCTGGTGGATGATGTCCCTCTTGTTGTTTTTGTGGAACTAGGGGTGGGGATCCCTTGGGAAAGAGATATACACAAGATTCTCCAGTCGGGCAGAAATGTGGCCATGCAACCCTTTTTGTTGAACTTGAATGCACATCAACTGATGTGACACAGGAAATGGGAGCGGCTTGGGAGGGATTTTCTCCACAAATGGTTTCTCCTTGATGAATTTGAGGATTTGGACCACACATGCTTGAAGAATTCTTAGAGATTATCCACTCTCAAAAATTCTACTCAGACAAAGGGGAAGATGAAGATCCCTAGTTTACCCATTCCCGTCACCATGTCCCTATGGCCTGCCCCTGGTATTTCAACATGCAAAGTTTCACCTTTTTTTAAATTTTTTTTTATATCGATACCATCATAGCACTAGTCCACTGCCAGTGCCCTAGTAATAGTAGTAATTTAGGTTTTTTGGGCTAGTAGTAAGTACCTAGAAAGTTGCAACCTTGAACCCCTCATTTTCACTTTAAAATTTTGGAGGGACTACGACAATTGTATATTTTTAGAACATATTAATGGAAATTTTGCAAATTCATTTCAGTTTTCCTTTTATGGATTTAACGATTTTAGTTTCATTACTTTGCACTTAGCATCTTCTTTTTTGAAATATCGATTTGTGTATTCTACTTTGAATGAATCTATCCAAACAAGGGATGCTATCTCAATGGTAGATAAAATGGAAAAAGTAGCATGTCATTCTAAGAATCTCAACTTTCTTTTATGATCAGAAGTGAATTTATCCAATGAATTCAATGCATAACCATAATATATACATATTATTTTGAATTCAATGCATAATCATAATCATAATATATATAATCATACCATATTTTTGGGTTCTTTTGGATACAATCATACCTTTGGCACCGGTCCACTCCCAGTGACCTAGTAGGTTTTTCTTTTTACTCTACAATGTAATTTTATGAAAAAATAATAAATTTTTTGCAAGTTCGTTTCAATTTGTGTTTTATGGGTACAAAAAGGGATTTTTAGACTTCTTTGTGATTGCAATATTTTAAAATTAGTTGCTTATCTATGTATTAGACATTTAAGTATGTTTTAGTAGAAATAAGGAAGCCATAGTATTTCCATTTTTAAATCTGAATATTGTCTTCTCAATTACCATAAGAATTCCTAAATTAAGATAACCATTAATCAAAGTTGTATGAACTTTTTACCTAATTAATTATCGATATAAATATAAAGGTGTCATGTATTGAATTGAAGAAATTAAATATAAATTTTCTATAAATTGTTACTCTATCCACCACATTGCATAGACTTCTGCAATTAACATATACAGTGATTAATTTTTTATTGAAATAAAGAGGATATAATGGGTTTTTTTATTAACTTTGAAGTAGTTTATTGTTTTAAAAATATTTCTTAATATGCTTTCCATACAAATGGACATTTTTCAAGTTTTAAAATGATTAGGTTTCTTTATCAGTCTAGAGACAAAGAAAGTTGATAGTTTTAACATTAAAATAGTTTTATTATTGTCTAGTAATTAATTTAGATCAATGTCATCAAATTAAAAAATAATTATAAAAAGTATGTGGTCTATATTGATAAATTATATGTTAATGTACCATATCAATGTGTAATTTTGATTATAATACAAGTAGAAATAATTAAATTAATATTGATAATTGAATTCAATGTTCAATTCATAGTTAAACATTACTCGGTATATAATTAATTGTTAAATATTTATACAATTTACAGTAATTAAATGTAATGAAATTTCAATTTTCACTAAAAATTGAAACAATTTAATTTTTCAGCCTATTAAATTAAAAATAATAATTTCAGCCTATCAAATTGCTTCAATTTGTTTTCATAATATCATTATTTATAATGTTATCTCATAAATTAAAGTTGATTTAAATCAATTATCAAAATTGAATAAAATTGCTTATCTATTATCAATATGCAAAATATAAAGTTATAATTTATCAAGTTATAAAGCTATTAACTTTTTTATTATAAAGTTTAATAATTGATCATATATAATACTAAATTGATATATTTAATTTATTTAAATAAAAAGTTAGGACTATTTAAAATTGAAATTTAAAACAATAAATAATTAAAATAATAAATTACAAACTCAATGTAAAATTGTAAATTATTTGATGTTCATTGTTTTAGAAATTTACAATTTAGTGTAAATGAAAAATAATTTAATTTAAAATTAATAAATTTATGGCGTATGGTGTATTTTGGGCTGAAGGGGAAATAAAGCCCAATTTTGGCAAAACTCTTCTGGAATAATGACACGTGTCCACTCAGGTTGATGTCATTCGATGATGATGTGTAACTAATGACAAGGAAAAAGTGAATGGGACCCATGACACCTGATAGTGACTACCAACGGCCGTTGGATGAGTATGACGTATAGATCAAAGACATGATGTATTTCAAACCAAAAGGGAAATGAAACACCATTTTCGCAAACCTATTCTAGAATCATGACATGTGTCCACTCACATAGTCAATCTCATTTGATGATGATGTGTGAGGTGACTAATGACAAGCCAAAAGTGAATGGGACCCGCAACACCTGACAGTTACTACCAACGACTGTTGGATGAGCATAGATCAAAGACCCAAGGTGTATTTTAGGCTGATTGGGTGAATGGTCACCTCTTTTTGCAAATGTCCCCTGAAAACAAGGCATGCATCATGACTTAACACTCGACTAAGTATAATTAAAATCTAAATTGGAGTAAAACTAAACATTTAATAAATATAATAACTAATAAGCTCAATATTGGATCTCTGGCTGAAGTTGTAATGTCAAATGATTAAGTGACATGTGTCATAGTGACATTAGTGTGTGTGTGAAAATTGTACCTGATCTGTAAACACAACACTCAATAAAACATTAGAGGTTAGCTATAATTAAAATCATGCAAAATTGAAAGCTATCTAACCAAGCGATTTACTGCCTTTTAGTAGGTGCGAGATTGATGTTCTCAGATTGTAATCGAGATCAGTGACCTAGACGACACCTAAATGAAGGATTTGAATGCAAAAGATGGATATGAAATTGAATGCAATTAATCTATATTTTTTATATTTTCTATGCAATAAGAATGATAAACTGATATGCTATGAATGCTATTGAAAATTGATATGCAATGCTAATCTAACAATGATATGCAATATGAATGCAAAAATAAGATTGATCTCACAAAGATGTCGATTCACAAGAGCTTTGATTCTTCAATTCCAATTCTCCAACGTGATTGTGCAAAAATATAAGATGCTTGGATGCAAATTTGAGAGATGATTGAGAGATGAATTATGAAGAGCTGAGCCTTGTTTTTATAGAAATTCAGGGCTTTGGAGGTGCATGGGAAAAAGCCATAAATCACTCAAATAACTCAGGTTGATTTTTGAGTTATTTTTAAATAAAGGATAATTAACTCACAAAAACATGCAAAAGCTAAGCTTTAACTCAAAATAGAGTTTAGATTTAATTGATAATTGATAGTTGTTTGCTTTTATGATTGTGCATGTTTTATTTATGAATTAATTTAATAATAAAGTGATTTATTTCCAACTTAACTGCTTTTAAAAATAAAATAATTGATTTATGGGTTAATCAATTATTTAATCAAACTTTTATTAAAAACTATATTATTAAATAATGACAACTTGCTTTAATTAATTAAATAAGAATTTAATCAATTATTCATATGATATTAGATTTATTGTCAAAATTAAATAATATAATTAATAATAGATATAATTAAATTTAATTACACAATTAAGTGGCAAATATTAAATCTAATTAATTAAATATGAAAATATTCAATTAATCAAACTTTAGGATAAATGTGATTTATTGCCAAATAATTATAAAATTAAAGATAATTATGATGATTAGGAATATTACTAGGAATATTCCCCGATGCAGAATTTAAGATAATCAATTATGATTCGATGATGTTTAGATGTGCCTTAGATTAGGACTTCGATGTCGATTTCGTTTGATATGTAGATATAAGAGGTTAATGAACTTATAGCCCATTTTTGGGGTATTACATTTTGCCCCTCTTTGAATTACTGTGCAAAGTGCAGGGTTCAAAGATAGTCTGTGTTTGATAAAGATATGAAACTGATTCAAAAGATAAACCGATCTCAAGATAGAAACTGATTGAAAGATATTGAGATAGGAGGTCCTGAATGACCAGAGATAATGTTTACTGTAGCAGCAATGAACCTATGATTGCGAAAAAGTGTCAAAACACCTGATTGTGAACCTTAGGATTGATAAGAAGTGAGTGACCCGTTCTAGACTCGATTGTCTTAGCAGAACTAGCAAGTATCACATCCGAATCCTTCAGTTGCTGAAGAACAAAGGAAAGAACACTATGATCTGATGGTTGCAAAAACTGATACAGTTTACAAGATTAGGAGAATACCAGATTGATATGGATCAATGAATCTGATATGCCTCAAGTGATGATAGATTTGCCCCGAGCGATGAGGACTTTTGTGATGAATCAGTGACTAGACGTGATTGTTTGTCTTGATCACTGATGAAAGATATTGATAGATTTGATCGATAGAATTTGATTTACAGACTTTGAATGATGTGCAATACCATGCCCCCTTCGGGATTAAAATTGAAATCTGACAAGAAAAAGTCAGCGTTGATAGCTCAAAAGCATGCTAATTGATTTGAAAAGTGGGTATGTGTCTGAGAATGCATTCTGCATCGTTTGTAGGTCCAAAAGACCAAGTTTGACTAGGTTTGACCATGAGTTGACCATGGTTGACCAAGTTGAATTTTTGATAGTTTGATGTAAGATAATCAGTTAAGTTGAATTTTAGATTTCTGTGATGATGGAAGGTTGATTATGCAAGCAGTGAATAAGATAAATGATCTCAGATTTTGATTTTGATCCCGAAAAAGGATTCTACTTGCTGTTTCGTTGGAGGAACCTTCGTGTGAGATTCAGCTCTTGTTAGACTTGAAGATGCGATTTGAAGAATCATTTAAGCATTTAAGTTCGTTTAGCCATTGTGAGATCATGCAAACATGCAAAATGCAAAGAGACATACAAAATGAAATGCAACCTAAGACCTAGGACCTAGTCACTGATCATATGTCGATTTGTTATCATCATTGAACTTTTTGGTAACCAGATAAATCAATACAATGCCCACTAGCCATGATACCATAGACATATGAATATCGATTTGTATGCGCAAGAATCAATACAACACCCACTGGCTAGGCAACCATGGACATATGAATATTGATTTTGTTTTCGGAATGTCGGATTAGATATAAGCACCAAGGCACAAACGCCAAGATGACCTGAATATCATGTCCATTTTGATATAGCAATTTGTATAAGCATCAAAACATAAACGTCATGATGACATGAATACGCCTTGCGTTGCAAACACATCAAACAGTCAAGAGATCATTCTAAATCCAATGTGAATTACCCGTAGTGACCCTTTATCATTCACATCCTTAGGCAAGATCGTGTTCCACAGTAGGAGAAAGAACTTACTCAAAAAGACAATAGTTAGATCAAACTTCCTTGAATTGTCTGGGTATCAATGGTCGAGGTACTCATGGCCATCCAATTCGAGATAGAGGCTCTTATAGTCGGACACCATTTCAATCCAAAATTTCCAAAGTTGTTAGATTTTCACATACAAGCAGAAGACAGAAAATATTATGCCCCCAGTCATCACTCTCTAAATCCTATAAAGGACATCATCGAAGAGCTTGAAGGGACACAATATGCAAAAATCTCAATGCGAATCAGTAAGCATACAAGGAGATAAAAGCATGTAAAAAGCATAGATTGTTTTCAGTTTGAGTTTAATTGCGTTGTTATAGATGCAAAATCCTTTCTGGAGACGAGACAGACAGACAGACTCAACTTGAAGCTTCAAAGGACTCTGACTGGATAGGATACGTCTAAGATACATTGGAGGCCATAGGATATGACATTGATTGCCCCCAAGTTTGAACATTGATAGGATACAGACGCGCAAGCTGATTGGTGTACAAACTGACTTATTGAAAATTGGAAATGTTGAAACAAACCGGGAGATATGTACAACTAAAGCAAGACTGAAAGCTGGGAAAGACCAAGATTGTGCTAATAGATGGAGCGTTTTGAACAAGTGGCGCCCATTTGCCAGGTTTTCACCATCTTGGCAGAGATTTTATTTTTGCTACCAAGGCGCCTGTTTCCAGGTTTTCACCAAGGCACTTTTTTTTTTTTTTTTTTTTATAAATTTTGTACTTTTGATATTTTTTGATTTTTTTCATGAATTTTTGATATTTTTAAATTTTTTTTTGTGAATCATCAAGGCGCCTATTGCTAGGTTTTCACCAAGATGTTCATTTTGTCAGGACTTTTTTTTTTTTTTAAAGATTTTTTCAGGACATTTACCAAGCACTGAATGCCTTAGGCATAGAATTTCTTCAGATGGAGAATGTTGATTGGTTCTCAGAGCTGTTCTCCTTCAGTCATTGAGAGTTGATAGGCACCAGAGCCAAAAGTAGCAGTGATGAAAAAGGGGCCTAGCCAGTTGGGTTCGAACTTCCCCTTGCGTTCTCGATGGGATTGATTTTTAGGATTTTCTCTCAAGACTAGATCACCAATCTGGAATTCTCTGTGTCTGACTTTCTTGTTGTAGCCTCTAGACATTCTCTTCTGATATACTCTGAGATGATCATACGCTGCTTGTCTACGCTCATCTAGTAGTTCCAGTTCTTGTAACCTAGACACTTTGTAGTCATCGTCGTGACAAGTCCATGCATTCTGATTCTAAGTGATGGGATTTCAACCTCAATAGGTAGTACCGCTTTAGACCCATAAACTAAAGTGAAAGGTGTAGCCCCTGTAGGCATTTTGATACTAGTTCTATAGGCCCAGAGAGCTGGATTGATCATGAGATGCCAGTCTCTTCCTGTTTTATTCACTGTTCTGTGCAAGATTTTCAAGAGATTTTTGTTTGAAGCTTCAGCTTGTCCATTCCCTTGAGGATAGTAGATAGATGACCAATGTTGAGTAATCTTGAATTTGGCACATAAGTCATCTAGGTCCTTGTTTTTGAATTGTCCCCCATTGTCTGTGACTATGGAATGAGGGATCCCATATCTGCAAATGATGTAGTTCAGGATGAACATAGAGATTTGTTTCCTTGTTGCTTGTGTTAGAGGAACTGCTTCTACCCATTTTGTAAAATAATCTGTAGCTGTGATTATATGGGTATGTCCATTGGAAGAGTGCGAATGGATAGCACCTATGAGATCAAATGCCCATTGTTGAAAAGGCCATTGTGTAGTAAAGGGAATCAAATCTCTCCCTGGAGCATGAATCAAGTTGCCATGTACTTGACACTATTGACAGTTTTTAGCAAATTTAATAGCCTCTTTCTCCATTTCAGGCCAATAGTACCCAGCCCTAATAAGTTTTCGAGCTAACGTTAAACCGTTTGAGTGTGACCCACATATACCCTCATGGACTTCCTCTAATGCACGTTGAGACTCTTCCCATTCTAAACATCTAAGCAGTGTACCATCTAGACCTCATTTGTACAGATCATTACCAATGATGACATATCGGGATGCAGATCGGATAAGGTTTCATTTCTCAAAACGGTTAAAGGACTCAGGGATGATTTGATCGTGGAGATAGGAGAACAAATTTTTGTAGCGAGATGAGTCATAACCTACAACAGTGCAGATCATGTGAGTTTCAGGGGAGTCATATGCAGGATAGGATAGGGCTTCCACCAAGAACTCGTAGCGTAGTTCATGTTCGGGCTGCTATAAGAGAGTAGATAATGTCGCCATTGCATCGGTAGCCTTATTCTTTGTTCTGGGTATTTGCTCAAATGTGATAGAGATGAAGTATTTCTTTAAATCATCTACCATTCTCTTGTAAGGAATGAGCTTTTCATCTTTGGTTTGGTACACATCATTGACTTGGTGGATAACCAGTTGTGAGTCTCCATGGATGTGCATCTCTGTAACTCTCCACTGTATTGCCATTTTCATACCATTGAGAAGTGCCTCATATTCAGCAATATTGTTTGTGCAAGGAAACTTTAGTCTGAATGCTTTGGGTATCGAGTATCCTTGAGGAGTGATGAACAATATGCCTGCTCCAGATCCATTTTGTGTGTAGGAGCCATCAAAGAATAACTGCCATTCTCTAGAAGAGAAGTGCATGATAGAGGAATCGGGAAATTCCATTTGCATGGGTGTATCATCAAATAGTGGTGCTTCAGCTAATTGATCAGCAATGACCTATCCTTTGATAGCTTTTCTTTCAACATATTCAATGTCAAATTCACTCAAGAGCATGACCCATTTAGCTAGTCTACTTGTGAGGGCAGCTTTGCTTAGTAGGTACTTCAGTGGATCAATCTTAGCTACCAAATGAGTGGTATGAGCTAACATGTAATGTCTCAGTTTCTGTGATGCAAAGATCACAGCGAGACAAGCTTTCTCAATCATAGAATAGTTCTTTTCATATGCCACCAATGTTCTGCTTATATAGTAGATGGCTCTTTCCTTTTTGTTCTCATCATGCTGTGCTAGCAATACCCCCAGTGATGTGGCTATTGCAGAGACATACAAGATCAATGGCTTCCCATGAATAGGAGGCATCAAGATAGGCGAATTTGATAGATACTTCTTGATATGGTTAAAGTTGTTCTCGCATTCTTCATTCCATGCAAAGGTCACACCTTTATGTAATGTTTTTGTAAAAGGCTGTGATATGTCCGCTAGCTGTGATATGAATCTTCTGATAGATTAAACTCTGCCTTGCAACGTCCTCATTTGACTGATATTTGTGGGAGGTTGCATCTCTATTATAGCCTTGACTTTAGCCGGATCAACTTCAATGCCTTTCTTTGAAACTATGTATCCTAAGAGCTTTCCAGAAGTGACACCAAAAGCACACTTCTTAGGATTTAGTCGGAGACTAAATTTTTCCATTCTGTCAAGGATCATGCTCAAGTCTGTTAGATGTTCAATTCTAATCATGGATTTTGCCAAGGTATCATCCACGTAATCCTCCATTGTTCTATGCATCATATCATGAAATATAGATGTCATTGCTCTTTGGTATGTAGCTCCCGCATTTTTGAGTCTGAATGGCATAACATTCCAACAGAAGGTTCCCCACGCACATGTGAAAGCTATTTTCTCTTAATCTTCTGGAGAAATTTTGATTTGGTTGTACCCAAAAAAGCCATCCATTAAGGAATACATTTCATAGCCCGCAGTCATGTCCACTATCATATCAATGTTAGGTAGTGGAAAGTCATCCTTAGGGCATGCTCTGTTCACATCTCTAAAGTCCGTGCACACTCTGATTGAACCATCTGGTTTTGAAACAAGTACAATGTTAGAGATCCACTCAGCATAGTCTATGACACGGATGAATCCAGCTTTTAGGAGTTTTTCTAGTTCTGCTTTGACTAAGAGTGCA
Source organism: Chamaecyparis obtusa (assembly GCA_027943335.1). Lineage (NCBI taxonomy): Eukaryota > Viridiplantae > Streptophyta > Pinopsida > Cupressales > Cupressaceae > Chamaecyparis > Chamaecyparis obtusa. The sequence goes on from BSBK01006402.1 coordinate 467,076, forward strand.
ACATGAGGATGCATCTTTCTCAATTTTTGTTTGATTGGTTTTACTCTAGGAGCAATGGATAGATGGTGCATAATGAGATTGGGATCCAATCCTGGCATATCTGAATATTTCCATGCAAAATTGATCTTTTTTTCTGATAAGAATGTAGTGAATTTCTGTTTCTCTTCTTCTGATAGAGATTGTGCTACATGTACCAATTGTGGTTCCTCTGTTGTACCCAAATTGATGGATTGAGTTGGCTCAATCAGAACTGGAGATCTATCCTATAAATGACTTAGAAGGACATCAAATATCTCATCCTTAGGCACCTCAGAGAGGTTTTCACCTTCAGATACGTCTTTTATTTTTACTTTTGTAGGTTCTAAGACTGCCACAAAATGGTTTTCACCCTCAGAACTCTTTTTCTTTTTATTTTTACTCTTGTTTTTCTGACTAAGATATTTGATGTCCGACTCGGTCATGCTGACGCTCGGTTCGCTGATGGAAGTCCTCATAGGCTCGACTGCATTGAGGTAGCAGGCAAGGGCATAGTCATTTGGGAAGGTATAAATACCATGGTTTGGGTTTGTGGAAGTTTGGTCGATAAGATCAGGGCGTTGGATAGTCAAAGCAGGAAAGGCTTGGGATATGGTGTTCATAGTCATCGATATGTCATCATTGGTCCTAACCCAACGCTCAAGTTCAAAGGTGATATTATAGCTCAAAATGTTCAATTCGTGAATAGGCTCAACATCATCATGGGAGTCCTCTTCAGCCATAGGTGGATTAGACACGTTAAGTTCATTGTTTCACTCTAGACCTACGTTGGGTTGAGATACATATTGGTGAATAACATCAATATATTTCTCTATTATAAGCTCATCTTCTTCTAGAATGGCACCCCATTCATAGTCATTTGACTCAGCTTCTGATTCAGGATCTCTAGGAAATCTGAGAAAATGTGTGAAGTCAGGATGAATACCCCAAGAAGGATTACCCTCAGTCCCTGACTTGAATTCATATTCATGGGAATCAGTGTCAGAATAACTACTCTCTGCTTCTGGATCAGTTTGATCACCTTCAAGATTGGCTGGTTCTTATGGTGCAACCATCTCTTGCCCTACAGTAGGTTCTTGTGTTTCTACTACATTAATTCTTCTGATAGGATCATCTTTATCATCAAGAAGATCTTTGATCTCTTTAGGCAATTTTTCATAGGGGATGAGTTCTGAACTATCTGAATTATCATCTGAGGGTTCTGTCTCTTCTTTCTTAAGAAGGGGTTCTCCTGGTGCAATTTGTTCTATGACATGAGAACAACCACCTTTGAGATGATAGGGTTTCTTCTTAAACCCTAAGCCACCAGTATCTTTGTTGGCTCTACCAATATGTGAAATGGGTGTCACAAGACCCTTTCCACTGATTCCTAGAGGTCCTTGACCGGAATATCCCATCTTGGCTATCAATTTGTTTCCTGGACCATATGAATTAGAAGGGATTGGAGGTGCTATAGATTCACTAGGTTGAACAATTTTAGATTCAGAATCCTCTTTAAATAGCCATGCCAGCACAGCTTCATCTTCTTCAAATTCTTGTTTGGATACTTGCTCCGCCACAAAATTTCTTTTGTATGCTTCCATAGGTTCCTTAGGTTCTGATTTAGATTGCTTCAAAGATTGTCCATATGACTTGGGTGAGATAGGGAGAGATGTCAGAGACAAGACTGGCTCTATAGTGTATTCTCCCATCCCATTTTCTTTGATATTGATCTCTTTAGCAATGTTGTCCATCTTAGATGTGGAAGCAACATTTAACTACTTGATGGAAGATTCTCTGTTATTGGGAACAAGCTTATCGACACTTTCCTTCAATGTATTGCAAGTTGTACTCAGATTTGCTGGGATAGTAACCTCCACTCCTTCATAGGGAAATTTCAAGCATTGATGGTACGTAGAAGGAATGGCTTGCATTTCATGGATCCAAGGTCTCCCTAGAAGGATATTGTAAGCCAATGGTAGATCAAGCACCTGACATGTGGTAACTTTGATGACCGGACCCACTCGGATGGGTAAGACAATGGTGCCTTTAGAAGCTCTTTCTTGTTCATCATAGGCTTTTATGGTGATCTTCTTTCGAGGATCAATAGCCATCTCTGAGAATCCAAACTGTGTGATTAAGCTGTAAGAACAAATGTTGAGGCCTGCGCCCCCATCTATCAACACACGTTTGACTCGACAGTTCTAGATCAAGACTTCTATGTGCAAGGGCTGATTATGTGGGTGACTTAGGGAGTTGTCATCTTCCTCTAAAAAGGAGATATATTGCGGAGATGTTAGATGACCAACCATAGTCTGGAACCTGTCTAGATCTAGATCATCAGGAACATTAGAGCTGAGCAAAGCTTTGTCTAGGATATCTCTGTGAGCTGGAGATATTTAGAGTAACTCAAACATAGAGATTTTGGCATTTGTATGCTGGAGTTGTTGGATGATGTTGTAAGATGTAGGTCTTGTATCCTTTGGATTGGAAGATTTCGAGGCAACCTTCTATTTAGAAGCAGATGTGAGATTGAAAGGTATCTTAGGGACATTAGATGAACTTGGTGTTTGTCCTTTCAGATGAGCCTGAGCTTGTGATCTGGTAACTGCATTAGCTGAGGAATGATTTCTATCTCTTCATACAATCGTGATGACATTGCAACTCTCAGAGAGACATGGTTCAACCATATTGATGACAACATTATTTCTAGGGTAGGCATAGTTGACTTTTGCCCCCATGTTAGGCTGAGAAGTGGAAACTCCCTTGCCATGTTGTGGAAATGATTCTGTAAATGCTGTGTGATCATTATTGCTGGTAGGATTATCGATCGTGATGTCCCCTTGATCTAGCAAGTCTTGAATGGTATGCTTCAAGTGGAAGCATCCATTAGTTCTATGGCCTTTAGTCCGATGGAAAGCACATAATTCATTATCTTTCCACCAATATGGTTTTGGATCCGGATCAGGGTTTCGGATTGGTGGTAAAGAGATCATGTTATCAGCTATCAGGGTTCTTAGGGCAGATTCCAAAGATTCTCCTAGGGGAGTAAACTTTCATTTATTATCCCATCATTTGAATGGCTTCTTTGGAGATGGTTCAACAGATTTTTTCTTTGAAGCTTCAATGGCTTTGGTGGCAAGGGTGAGATTGTAGGCCGGTGCCTTTGATGGGGTGCGGATAGTGTCAACAATACCATCAGAGACGATACCTTTGTTTCTATTCCAGCTCTTGTTTTTATCTTTTGAGCTAGATCCAGATTCAGACTTGTCCTTTTGAAGTGTGATTTCTCCTTTCTTGATAAGTACTTTCTCAATCTTGATTGCATTATCCACCATTTTATCAAAAGATACATGATCTTGCATTTGTAATGGATAATTGAGCTCTGGAACAAGGTTATTGATAAAGATTTCAAGTTTCTCCATCTCGGGAATTGGTCTAGCATATAGAGAGAACTTCTTTCTCCACCTCTTGAGGAAAGTTAGGAATGATTCCCCTGGATATTGCTTGAGGTTACAGATATCGATCATGGTGACCGAATGTTGAATATTGTAGGAATATTGTTGATAAAACAATTTAATCAATTCCTCAAATGTTTTGATCGTAGAAGACAATCTCGAAAACCATTGAATGGATGCTCCTCCCAAGGATCTAGGAAAAAGATGCATCAGATAGGTCGGTTCATGCATGAATTCCATGGATTGCATATAGAACTCTCTGACATGATCTTGAGGATCAGAGTGTCTGTCATATTTGTCATACTTTGGTATCTCCACTCTTTTTGGGAATGGTGGCATATACAAGTTTTTGTCGAATGGGAAAGGACATAGGGCCTCCATGGAGAACTCCTTGGGTTCCTTCTCCTTCTTAAGATTGTTAAATTCGACTTGTATAGCATGCATCTGTTTTGTCATAGCTGTGAGTGGAGTTTCTTCCTTATGTGTGATTATATCATCAACATTAAAGTTGGGAGGAAGCTTAGCCCCTTCCTGGGCTAATTGTAAAAAGTATGCCTCTCTATCCACTTTCAAGAAATGCCTCATCATTCTCTTGAATTCATCGTCATTCTGACATCGATGGATTTCAGAGGGGGTAGGTTCTTGGTCGGCATGATGTTGAGAATGGTGTCCTTGGGACTCTCCTCCTAGAGAACCATGGTTTGTCCCTGCTTGAGACATGGTAGGAGTTTTTGGGCTCCCTAGAACAGATTGAGGAGGAGTTTGCTGATTACCTCTGTGAGTTGATAAAGGAGGTATGTAACCAGTTTTCAATCGAAAGTTACCGAGACCGTCATCTTCGTAGATACCTGACTTGATGAGTTGTTCAAGAGTTGGACCCGGGGTATTGGTCAAAAGTAAGTTCTAAGATGTTTCTTCTGATTTCTTGTTTGAAGAAGCTCTGGTCTCCACCATTAACTTTGAATGAAACAGAAGAAAAGGATGAAGACAACTGAAGAACAATTTGATTCGAGAAAATTGGATGATGCAACCTTGTCAAGATTATGATAGTTTTGAAGATCTGATGAGATGTGGGTGAAGGAAACTGTGCCTTGGATGTATGGGATAGATCACCCAAAAGATAGCGGACATGAGTTCTCAACACTTACTCTATTTTTGAAGATTGATTGAAGATTGATAGTTATGACAAGGTTTTGACATGAGATAAAAATGACTCAAATTGATCAAACAAAAGACTAGATCGGATTCAAAAGATCAAACTCGAAAAATGGTAGAATTCTCAATAGCTACTGCTCTGTTCCTGACACAATGATGTTTTTGACAGATTCTGGAACTAGGCTGGAAACATTGGATATCTTGCAATTTGACAATTTCTGACAACTCTCTCAAATTTTTCCAAATGACACTCTATAGACTCGTACAACACTGGGTTCTCAATCATACGACAGATGGGCAATACTGAAATGACACTTGACAAAACTCGTATGACTATCTGACTTCCTGAAATGACTTTTGACTCCAGAAAAGATTTTACGTCAATTTTTGCAAAATTTAAGGTCTTCAGTTTTGGATTGTTTGCAAATTGTACTATCCAGATTTTGAAGGTTATACCAGATTTGATCATTTTTAATAGCCAAGTAGATAAACACGCACGCAGAACAACAAGCAAGTGATTCCAAGCACGTCTAAAAACAATGAACAAGGGCAAAAGCAACCTTGCGCATGAACAATCAAGTGACCAAATTGTGCTAATCCCTGAGAGTACTAATTGTGTATGTTCTGAAAAGTTTTGCAATAACACACATATACCTGAAAGTGAAAAATTGGCCTCTCTAAGGTTTTTAGTAATGGTTTGACTCTGCAACTTTTATGATTCAAAGGGGTGAACTCCAATCCCGGCCCACCGGGGTTTTGACACAGTCTGAGAACTTAATCTTCAAGAGCTGCTAGGGAGATCTGACAACCCAACAATGAACCATACCCGTGGAGATTTCTTCCACAAGGACATTTATATAGCAGCCGTCACTACCATGGTGAAAATGGCTATTATCGCTTGAGGTTCCGTCAATGCAGTTTGCCCTGTGAAGGGATTGTCCGCTATGGTTAACCCTCTCTAAAGGTGACTCACAATAGTATACCACAAGGGGACTTGGCTCTAGATCCAAGGTTTTTGACACCTTTTCACTTTTAACCCAAACAAAGCAAGAAAATTAATCCGACATGCTAAGACAAAGTTTTGTTCCACCAAAGTCTGTGATATCAACTCCACGTGATCTATCAACCTCTTCGAGGAGAGAATGTATCAATCAATAAGAGAAGACGCACTAACCAATTTTGATTCACCAAAGCTCATGATATCAACCCCACATGATCTATCAACCTCTCCGGAGAGAGAATTTGTTGATCAATAAGAGAAGACGCACTAACCAAGTTGAATGTGAAATGCACTAAGTATCCTCCCTACCTACAAGGATTTTGTCGTCAAGAAAGATTTTGCTAGGAATCCAATCTCTCAAGAATCACGAATAGTGTTCATAGGGCCTAATTACTATGTGAGCACAGATATATTCCTGAAAGCAAATCTACCAAAAGCATCCAAAAAATAGAAAGAGGAACACTTAACGCTTAAAGAGAATATGAGATGAGTCCACAAGGTGGAACACTTAACACCTCACACAAGCTGAAAATGAGTCCCCAACTTAGAAAACAAGTGAGTTCCTAAAAGCACAAAAGGGTTGCCAAGTGGAACACTTAACGCTTCTATCCTGTTGACCCCTCCCCTTTATGGCTCTGAGATTGCAACCACAGGGCGGAAATGAGGGGTCGGCGGATTAGCGAGTCCAATAACCCAAGATAGCAATCAGGATCAATCACAAGTATTCTAAGACTACTTAATGAATCCTTAAGGGGTCACAACCTAGTATCAATTATGCAAGTGTGTAGAAATAGATCAAAGCATGAAAAGATGCACACAAGCTAGACACATAAGAGATTTGTTTTAGGATCCAAATTGAAATATTATTAGCTTGAGAAGAATACCTTAGATCCAACGCTTTGCAATCCAGAATTTAGCACACGTCCGAAAGTACAAAACCAAGACAAATCAACAGCAACCTATAAGCGTTAGAAATCAATAATCTAAAAGTACAAATATGCAAATTCTGTGATCAAATGGCAAAATTTGAAAATGAAACCAACATGCTTGGATTTGGCTTGGAAAGAGCTTTCCAATGATATATCACACTTAAACGTTCAATACCATATGTGAAAATTTCACAAAAAAAATGGATGCCAGTTTTCCAGAGTGGCACGGATTCTGAAAATGCCAAATTTTCAAAAAAAACAAATCAGAAAATAGAAAGCTAGCATGATCAAAATAGGCATAGGCATGATTGAAATGAGCATAGGCGTGACTGAAATGTGCCTAGGCGTGATTTAAATACTCATAGGCATGATTTAAATACTGATAGGCGTGACTGAAATGTGCCCAGGCGTGATTTAAATACTGATAGGCATGACTGAAATGTGCCCAGGTGTGATTTAAATACTCAAAGGCGTGATTTAAATACTGATAGGCGTGACTGAAACTGGCAGATGCGTGACTGAAAATGGCAGATGCGTGACTGGAACTGTCAGATGCGTGACTGAAACTGGCAGATGCGTGACTGAAACTGTCACATGCATGAGCAGAATGCTTGTAGGCATGAGCAGAATGCTTGTAAGCGTGAACAAATTACTTGTAGGCATGAAAAGATTGCTTGTAGGCGTGATCAGATTTCTCGTAAGCGGCGTTAGATTGCTCGTAAGCGGCATTTTTCCTATTTGCGCAAAAATGATGAAAAAGTGATGCCAAAAATATATAAAATTAGATAAAAATAAAAAGAATGAGGCTCAAGGCCCCACGGTGGGCGCCAGAAATGTGTGTGTGAAAATTGTACCTGATCTGTAAACACAACACTCAGTAAAACATTAGAGGTTAGCTATAATTGAAATCATGCAAAATTGAAAGCTATCTAACCAAGCGATTTACTGCCTTCTAGTAGGTGCGAGATTGATGTTCTCAGATTGTAATCGAGATCAGTGACCTAGATGACACCTAAATGAAGGATTTGAATGCAAAAGATGGATATGAAATTGAATGCAATTAATCTATATTTTTGATATTTTCTATGCAATAAGAATGATAAACTGATATGCTATGAATGCTATTGAAAATTGATATGCAATGCTAATCTAACAATGATATGCAATATGAATGCAAAAATAAGATTGATCTCACAAAGATGTTGATTCACAAGAGCTTTGATTCTTCAATTCCAATTCTCCAGCGTGATTGTGCAAAAATATGAGATGCTTGGATACAAATTTGAGAGATGATTGAGAGATGAATTATGAAGAGCTGAGCCTTGTTTTTATAGAAATTCAGGGCTTTGGAGGTGCATGGGAAAAAGCCATAAATCACTCAAATAACTCAGGTTGATTTTTGAGTTATTTTTAAATAAAGGATAATTAACTCACAAAAACATGCAAAAGCTAAGCTTTAACTCAAAATAGAGTTTAGATTTAATTGATAATTGATAGTTGTTTGCTTTTATGATTGTGCATGTTTTATTTATGAATTAATTTAATAATAAAGTGATTTATTTCCAACTTAACTACTTTTAAAAATAAAATAATTGATTTATGGGTTAATCAATTATTTAATCAAACTTTTATTAAAAACTATATTATTAAATAATGACAACTTGCTTTAATTAATTAAATAAGAATTTAATCAATTATTCATATGATATTAGATTTATTGTCAAAATTAAATAATACAATTAATAATAGATATAATTAAATTTAATTACACAATTAAGTGGCAAATATTAAATCTAATTAATTAAATATGAAAATATTCAATTAATCAAACTTTAGGATAAATGTGATTTATTGCCAAATAATTATAAAATTAAAGATAATTATGATGATTAAGAATATTACTAGGAATATTCCCCAATGTAGAATTTAAGATAATCAATTATGATTCGATGATGTTTAGATGTGCCTTAGATTAGGACTTCGATGTCGATTTCGTTCGATATGTAGATATAAGAGGTTAATGAACTTATAGCCCATTTTTGGGGTATTACAATTAGATATCAGTCTTCATAAAGAAGCAATAAAATTTAACACGAGTCACGATTGTATAAATTTTTCCCTTTAGGTTTTCAATCTAAGTTTTCCACTTCTAACTAGTATTGGAGATTCATAAAGGGGTTATGACTTCTAGGTTGATGAATGCAAAAAATTCGCTCAGCTCTCTTTCCACTCATAGTCTTCTCAAATTGAAATTATGGGTAAAATCTTGAACACCTACATCCTACCTTTTTAATTTTTTAAATCTTGTGGTTTACTATTTAGATTGTAGAACTAGAAGTAGGGTTTAATTTTGAATCATGACTATAAATTGTAGCTGTGTAGAATTATTTGAATTTTTCTAGGAGTAAATACCATGATGGCCAAAAAAAATACCAAAATTATGAGTAAAAGGCAAAGACATGAGATAGATATAATAGACTTCTACAAACTAGTTAAAACACCAGGTTTCAATGATGAATTCCATGATATTTATGATCATGTTATCCATAAAAATAAGGGAATCATGGAAATTAGAATGCACTTGTAAATAAGTGGAAAGATCCAATGAAGGAGATAAAATATTATCCATTTAACAACATGGTAAAGGAAAAGACAAATAAAATTACATCGTGGGTTGCTGGGTCAACACAGATGGTGTTACCTCAAGTATTCCCTTGTCTATCTAAATTTTCATGGTCCACGCTAAAAATTATGATGAAAATAGAAAATAAATTGTCAATAAAAATACTCAAGAGGAGATTTTCTCGATAATCGAGAGGGAATTTTCTAGTCTGTTGGACCTAGGGTTCAAAGCACATAAATAAAATGTGCACATTGGCTTGGGAAAGCTGGCAGAGAATTGTGAAAAATTAGATGCAAGATAGAAAGATTCATATATCAAAGGAATAGCAGGTAGTTCTAGTCTGGATCAAGATAATAAGCCTCCTTATGATTATGATATTTTTGTGTAATGGGTTCAGGATAGAATTTCCTTGCTAGTATTTTGTTTGGGATTGGAAAGTAATGAAGAAGTGGGTGCCAACATTCTTGAAATGATTTTTCATATTCATTGTGAATCAGAACTAGTACGATATAATTTTATTGATCACATTTTTCATTGCATGCAAGAACAATTACTAATTATTAAAAGAGGTTCATAGAAGACATTTAGATTCACAACCTACTTGTGCTATCTTCTTTTAGCAAAGCATCATGCAATATTTTAGACAAACAAGCTTCAAAGTCAGGTCCATAATCTAATATATGAATGGACACCTGAGATACGAAAGAGTGATAATAGAAGGAACTACAACCATTTTGTAGACTTCTTTTTGGCACCAATGTCTCATAAAATCACATGCACTACAATGCCTAGATTGCCTCTATATTGTAGAGATTGCAGTCAACTTTGAATTCAAATACAATTGGCTAACTGGTACTTCATGGAAGATTTCATTGTGTTAAGGTTTTACAGTTAAACAATAGAACCCTACAAACTTCAAATACATGTGACATAGAGGGTATTTGCATTGGAATATGTACGAAAGATGGAGAGCATGAATGTACTATTTCATGGTCAGTACAAGAAAATGATATTTCCTTCATTGCCTTTCTCATGTGGAGGGTTCACATTTGAGAGAAGAGGATTCAAATAGGCATAGGTTTTTTTTACAATTTTTTCTTTGATGTTGACAATCACTGGTAGTTTGATCCACTCAACATAATTGGAAAAAATCTTATAGAGAATGGGAACTCCACAAGAAAATGTCAACATGAGAGTATAAGAAATTTTGAAAATAATGAGGTCAAAAAAGATATGGATAAATACACCGTTGAAAATAATACTTCAATACAAGAATTGTCATCACAAATTATGGCATTGCACAAGCAGAAAGGAAAAGTGCAGTCCAGGACATCCTAGAGTTTATACTAGAAAGATGCTCAACCATCTAGAAAATCTATTCCAATAGACCTAGTGGATCAATCTAAATATGGTAATTGGACTCAAACCAAGAATTCAATTTTTTGGGAAATGAGGAAGAATCTTGGTGAGCCAAAGACCTCTGCAGATCTTTATGAAGTGATAGAGGATCAAATATTTAGCGATTTGTGGAATAAGGAGCTTCCAACTGAAGCATATCACAACTATGATGATCGTGAAGATAATAAGTATGATCGGGCTTCTATGGATCCCACATCCACCGATTCCACTCCCAAAACTACTACAGTCTATTCAACTTTTAGTGGAGTCAATGTGTCCATGAAAGAAAAATATACCAAAGGGGCAAAGATTATAGAAAAAATGGGTTTTCTAGGTGGTGGTGGTCTGGGTCGCACATGACAAGGGCCTTGGTTTCTACCTAACACACCAATTCCTCCAAAACATGGTAAGAAACCAATTCTTGGAGTTGAATCATCTGGTTCATCACAAAAAGGTACTACTCGATCTCATACCCTTGCACCTTCATTTGTTCCATCTCCAAATCCAGTTCCACCTTTTCCAAGCACTCATATTCAATCTGAATCAAGTGCCACTGCCATTGGTGGAGATGGCAAGGGTAGTACCAGTGGTACAAAAATGACATTATGAATGGACATGAAAATAGTGGATCCCAGAGATCAAGGCAATGTAAAGAAGAAAAAGGTTATGACAACAATGCCAATGGTGAGTCCAACAATTTCCACTCCTTCAGGATAAAACCCTCAAAAAAATCTAAAAACTTTACTTGCTAGTGATAGTGGGACAAGATTAGGAATGGCTCAGGGTGTTTCTAATCCTCATGATGTAATTATTAGAACCACAGATATAGGTGGATGCGTGTACATCACTGCAAGTGCTATTTCACCTTTCAAACATTCAATTGTGTTAGAAAACCCATATTTTTGTTACAATGATTTTGTAACTAACCTTGAACAAACAAAAAATAGGAATAGACAAAATACCAAGGCATTGAAGAGGAATGCAATTGTTGCAACTTGTGATGCAAAATCTGCATTGAATAGGATATTTCCCACATATGAACCAAACAAAGAAATGATGGAGTTCATGGTTGTTATGCCCCCATCTAGAGATAATAATCCACTAGAGAGTCAGTTAGATCCATTTGAATTTCACGTTAGCACCCTCCAAATGGATTTATCAAAAATTAAAAATGTGGACAAGATAAATGTGTCGAAAATGACCAACCAAGTGGTCTACAGTTCAGTGATGAAGTTGGAGAGAGATAAAGGAAATCTTGCAGACAAAATAGAAAAGTTACAAGAACTAGACCTGGAAAATAAAAAGGCAAAGGAGAAAGCAACAGATAACAGGTGCAAAGAATTACTGAAAAGGATAAAAAATTCTTCCTCTAAAGAAGCAATTACACAACAAGAACATATGGAGGCAGAATTGAAAATTTTGAGGGAAAAATTAGAAGAGAAATAAAAAAATTGAGGATGAAAAAGCCTCTTCACTATGTTTATACAAAAGTGCAGAGACTACGACAAAACCAAACAATAATTTAAATAAGGAATTGGAGAATGAGAGGATAAAAGAAAAATAGTGGGAAGAGAAAGTAGAGGAAACAAGAAAACATAGTGAACACGAGTTGTCAGAATTGAGAGAAGAGCTGCAGAAGGAAAATAATACAACTAAAACTTACAAAAATAGCTTGATTGCCAAAGTAAAAATACAATCAAGCAAATAAAACAAGACATTTGGGGGAAAATGAAGGCGAGTGCTGATAGGTTTTGTGATTTTTTTGAATTGAATGAAAGTCTTGGATATTTTTTAGGAAGCTTAAAGAGCATGTTGAGAAGAACAAAAATCTTTATCAAAGAGAGAATATTGCAAAATAGATTTTACAACAAATCAACACAACCAGTGACAGGAATTTGGAAAGCAAGGGAAATCATGACCAATTTTGTGCAACAATAAAGGGAACATCTATCTTTCAAAAATGTCATAAACTAAGGAAAGGAGAGGAAATTTTGGTCTTATATGAGAGAAAGCTCGCCAAGATAAATTAAAAAAACCAAAATGATAAGTCCTGGTTTGTCGAATCCTGGTCTTGGTCCTACTAACTCATCAATGAAATTTGTTGGAAGAGAAGCTTACAAAAAATGTTGGAGGAAACAATGACATCTAATTTAGGCAAGCTTCCTCAGGACACAACTCATGAAGGTATTACAAATTGCATCAAACCATTGACAAATTTGAATGCAATATTGGATGGAGCATTTCTTTCGAGTCACTCTTCCAAGTATGGATGGTTGACGAGGTTGGAGGTCATTTACTATAACATGAAAAATATTGACCTTCCAAATGATGCAGAATGGAGCATCCTAAAAAAATTAGAAGAATCATCTCATCAATCATAGTATGTGAAATTTCTTTCAATCATCTCTATACCTTATTTCTAATGGCTTGGATTCAGTTTAAAGTTTGAACTTTGTTTTTTGAACATGATAAATGTAGAAAATGCTAATTTACTAAATCGACCTGTCAAATGTAGAAATGTACAGTTGTAGAGAGGTTGTGGTACTGATTTTGATGTTGATTCTTCACATGAGGCAAATTGACCTGAAGTTACTATTGCTCCCTTGTTTCTATAAAAGGGAATCCAGGGTTATTTGCTAAGGGTAATGAAATTGAAATTGGATATTGACTTTTGCAAATAGAATCACACAGAGTTGTGTACTTACTACTACTAATGAATATTTGTAAATAAATTAATGAGAATCTCTATGAATTGTATCATATAAATTGCTATATTTTCAAAAAAATAATGAAAATCTTCAAGAATTTTACCATATGAGTTGAATAATGCAAATGAAGATCAATATTAATTATAGAATTGATGACATTATAAACCAAATTCATGTTTTTGACATTGGAATATGTTATTATGCATGATTGATGATGAGATACAGATAGTAGACTACACTAATAGGTTTAATAAATACTTGGGACATTCTACTTTGACAATGATTCAAGTTGCCATATCATCTCATTATCAAGATCCTTGGATTCCTCACCATCAACTTCATAGCTTCCTTGATTCTTCACCATATTTTCTTCACTCTGCATACCTCCTCTTAACTGCATATCAAGTTCAACGCTACCAGTACCAGTACATGATTCACTAAGATCATTTTTTCTAGCACTCCCACTATGGTTTTAAATGTTTCTCAACCCTCTTCTTTGGAATTTCTTCCTCCACACTTGCATGCCCTATCGTAAGGAAAAGTATGGACATCATACCTGGATGTATAAAGCCTCAAGAAAATTTCCAAATTCTTATCTAGATTTTGTTTCTTAGCTTTGAATTTAGGAACCCCAAAGCACTGAAATCTCTCTCATCCTCCACTGACCCCAATATCATGGTCAGACATAAATTGGTATGCTTGAAATTTTTTGATATTGAATCCATTAACATTTCGCTCTGAGCTAGATTTTTCCAAAGCCTTGTTACTGATCCATCTTCGTGGGGGTTCCACATAATTTTATATTGCTCCCTCATTGTTTGTGAAAACATCCCAATTTCTCTCTCAAATGAGATTCATTTAAAATTCTATTTAGAGTTACTCCATTTAATTCTTTGGTTTTGTAAAAATGATCTATCAAAGTTAGTAGCTTAGATCAAGAATCTTTTGACTTGTTGAGACCCCAATATAGAGGAAACACAATAGCCATGGAATCAAGTAGTCTAACTAGAGGGAATATGTTGGAAACTGCAATTGAAAAAATTATTGTATTGTCATTGATGTCAAACCTTAACTAGTAAGACTGTTGCTACTTAGAAAAGTACTATATCTATTTGAGTGTTGCTAAGGGGCTAGGCAAGGTTGGTAACAATAGCACCTAAGGAAAGGTTGAGTTATCTTGATACAACAAAGTGTACTTGACTATGTTGCACAATGATGAGATAATGTATTATTTATCTTAGTAAGACTGAAGACTAAACTGGTAGGCTTGACTGAGCAAAGAATAGAAAAATCATGTTTAAGCTGAGTAATGTTAGTGTCGACTGAGTCAATGTATGCTGAGAAAAATATAGTGTCGATCGATCAACAGTTAATTGCCGAGAAAGACAGTATAAGCCGAGGAAATATTTTTAGTAATGACCGAGCTTTCTACATGAAGACCGAGTAGTTGATCACAGTATTGACCGAGCATCAGCAATTTTACATTTGAAGAAGATTTAATTTTGGAGCTGAGATTGTTGAATTCTTGGATTATGTAAAATGTGTTGACTTTGTTTATTGATTGTTTGGAAGCATTAAATGCACTATAAAATGTTTTATTGTAAATCTTTAAGAGATTTGAGATGATTCTAGAAAAGGAGCCAAAGAACATGAAGTAGGTAGATTCAATGAATCTAACCTAACCCTAAGATCTACGAATGAGATTGAGTAGCATAAGATGAGTTAACCTAATTGAGGAAAATATAAGGGAACCTGAGATATGCAAGTGCATAAGGAAGAAAAAAGAATGCTGGAAGAGAAAAGTTTTATTGACTGAATAAATAGAAAAGGCTGAAGGAGAATTGTGGTGATTCCTTGAAGAAAAGTTTTGAGTAGATCAGAGATGGAGATGGAAAAGTTTCAAAGTCAGTAAACTAGCATTAGTGTACAGAATCGGATCTGATATTTGCAAAGTGAGTTGTATATTTTTCAGATAATATTTCTGCTACTTTCTAACCATTGTAATAGTCAAAATCCTTTTAACAGAGGTTGACCTAACAGTCATATGTTAAATCCTTTGAACAAGGTTGCATTCTAATGGAGTGTATGTAAGTCCTATGACTAGGCTCACTTTTAATAGGGTGATTGAAATCCTTTAACCGGGTCACACCTGACAGTGTGTATTGTAACCTTTGAAAGGGTTGGCTTTTTACCGAGCTCAGTTCAGAAGAGTGAAAATAATAGTAGCATGTTACAAAGTGGTTTTTCCCAAATTGGGTTTCCACTATAAATCTTGGTGTTAATACTTGTGTGAATGTTTTGGTTTGAACATTTCTATGTTTTACAAGTTAAGTTACAGCTGGGTAGTGGACTGCATTGTTGTATGTTTCTATTATTGAATCAGTGATGACCAAGTTTGTTTTGGTTATTGGATATGATTTAAGGATAAGTTTTTGAGATTGTTTTATACATCAGGACCTAAGAACAACTGATTCACCCCCCTCTCTATTTTTCTAAATCATATTAACAATTGGTATCATAGCTTTGTTGCTTATTATTAGTGTTGACAGAAATCAAGTTTAAAGGGGCTTGAAGCAAATGATCAGGATGTATAAGAAGGAGGTACCGAAGCTGAACAAGGAAAACTTCCCTGCATGGCAAAGCGTGATGAAGTTGCATCTGGCTAGTATTGGTGACTTTGCAAAGTACTACATTGAAAATAGCTATGTCTCACCTGTTGTACCTTTGATTGCCGAAGAAATGAGAGCTAAGCAAGAACATAATCAGGCAATGCTAGAAATTGCATCTGCCCTAAGCTATCCAGAATTTGAGGACATTGAGGACTGCACAATTGCTAAGGATATGTGGGACACTCTTGCAAGGATCTATGGTGGTGACTTAAATGTGTTGAAAGCAAAGGCCAATAGTCTTAGAGGTAAGTTTGATGAAATGAGAATGCAAGAAGGTGAAAACATTGCACAATATTGTGGTAGAATAAAAGAAGTTGTGAATGCTATTAGAGGAGTAAATGGGGCTATTGATGATGAAACTATAATTAGAAAAGTACTAAGAACCCTGCGTCCTATATATGCTATTAAGATCTCATCTATTCAGGAATCTAGATGTAACTCTGCTAATGTGCTTACTTTGGAAAGTTTGGTTGGTAAGCTAACTACTTTTGAACTCTCTAACTATGATAATTTCACTGTTGGAAGCATTGGTAATGTTGAATCTGCTTTCAAGTCACAGCTAGTTCTGAACAAGCCAAAGAAAGATGCATCAGTGAAAGTGAAAGTGACAGTGACACTTCTGATGAAGACCTAGAAGATCTAGAAGCTCTTATGGCTAGAAGACTAAGAAGGGGAAAAGGAAAGTATAAAGGTAAACTCCCTATTATATGTTTTGCATGTAATAAAGTTGGTCATGTAGCTGCTAGATGTCCTGATAGGAAGGATAAAGATGATGAAAGGAAAAGAAAACACAAAGACATAAAAGATGATAGAAGCTACCGATGGAACAAAGACTACAAAGAAAAAATTATAAATCTTGTTACATTGCTGAAAAAGAAACTGACACTGATAGTGATGACTTTGAAATTGAGGTAGTCTATGTTGCAATGAAAGATGAATCTGATGAGGATGAGAAAACTTCTTTGATATCCTATGTGAACAAGAATGATAAATGGATTATTAATAGTGGCTGTTCACATCACATGATTGGTGACAAAAATAAGTTTGAGACCTTACATCATTACAGAGGTAAAAGTGTAAAATTTGGTAATGATGCACCATGTCTTGTTAGAGGAAAAAGGTTTGATTAAACTAACTGATAAGATATCTTGTGAAAATGAATATTGGGTTGAAGGTCTTAATTATAATTTGTTAAGTGTTGCTCAGCTTAACAAAACTGGTTACCGAGTGAAATTTCATCACAAGAAAGCTAAAATATTTAATGCTACTGGAGAACTGATTGGAAGTGGAGATTAGACTAGAGGTAATTTGTTCTATCTTGACCTATCTGAAGAAACATGTTTAATTGCACAACTTGATGATATTTGGTTATGGCATAAAAGGCTGTGTGATGTTAACTTTGATAATCTAGTAGAGATAAGTAAGAAGAAAAAGGTAAGAGGTCTACCTAGATTGAAGAAACCTGAGAATGTGATGTGCAAGGAATGTCAGTTAGGAATAATGACGAAGTCAAGTTTTAAGAGCAAATCCTTTACTTTTGAAAATATTTTAGATTTGGTTCATATTGACCTTTGTGGACCTATGGCTGTACAAAGTTATTGTGGTGCTATATACTTTATCTTATTTGTTGATGATCATACTAGGATGATGCATGTGATGTAATCTGAACCTTTTCAATTCTTTAAGTGGTATTTGGCTAAGGTTGAGAAGGAGACAAGTAGGAACCTGAAATGTCTTAGATCTGACCAAGGTGGAGAATTTACATAAAATGAATTTAATCTATTTTGCAATGATAGAGGAATTAAAAGACAGATGTCTGCACCTAGAAAACCTTCACAGAATGGTATAGCAGAAAGGAGAAACAGATCTATCTTGGATTGTGCAAGGACATTTTTGATTGAAAATAATGTGGCACAAAAATACTGGAAAGAAGTGATAAGCACTGTTGTCTACACTCTTAACCAGGTACAGATCAAGAAAGGTACAAATCTGACACCCTATGAATTATGGCATGGGCATGCACCAAGTGTTAAATACTTTAGTATCTTTGGAAGCAAGTGTTGTATATTAAAAGACACTAGGAATGGAAAGTTTGATGCTAAGAGTGATGAAGGCATATTCCTAGGGTACTCCACAAAAAGTAAAGCTTATAAGTGTTTGAACTCTAACACTAACAAAATTGTGGAAAGTATGAATGTCAAAATTGATGAGTATGCAGAAAGAAATGAAGCTAACAACAAAAGAGAACCAGAAGATTATAGATCTTTTGTGTATATTGAGGAAGAAGAAGAGGCAAGTAATAGACTTACACCTGATGCCGAGTCTCGGGTAAGAAATGTCGAGCGATAGACAGATGCTGCTGAGCATCAGGAAAATAGTGCCAAGAGAGAACAAGAGCATGCTGAGCTACAAGAAAATGCTGTTGAATATCAGGAAGAGGTTGTCGAGCATTCTGAAGTTGAATCTGACAATCTTGCTAAGGAACATGATGAAATAGAGGAGAGAGAAGCTGAACCTATTTTGGAAAAATATGTAAGAAGACATCACAAGCTTGAACAAATAATTGGAGACAAAAATACTGGAATTCAACAAACCAAAAGTAAGACTAAGGATCCAACATGCCTACTATGTGAATTTGAACCCAAGACAACTAGAGAAGCATTGGAGAGTGAAGATTGGATACAAGCAATGATTGAAGAGATTGACCATATTGAGAAGAATGATACTTGGACTTTGGTGCCAAGACCTGAAAACCAAAATATTATAGGAACAAAGTGGGTGTTTCAGAATAAGATGAATGAAAATGGTGAAATCACTAGGAACAAAGCTAGGCTGGTATGCAAAGGCTATGCACAAGAAGAAGGAATAGATTATGGGGAGACATTTTCCCCTGTAGCTAGATTGGAAGGAGTAAGAACTCTGCTTGCATATGCTTCTTATAAATATTTCAAGGTATATCAAATGGATGTCAAGTCTACATTTTTGAATAGTATACTAGAAGAAGAAGTTTACATAGAACAACTAGAAGGTTTTGTTGATCCAAAAAGAAGACACATGGTGTGCAAACTGAACAAAGCATTATATGGATTGAAGCAAGCTCCCAGAGCATGGTATGAGAGGTTGCACAACTACTTGATACAAATTGGATTTTCATGAACAAATGACACAAGTAATCTATACATGAAGGATGAAGAAGGTAAAGGTATCTTGTTGGCAAAAAAATTTATGGATGACATTATTTTTGGTGGACAAGATTCATTATGTAAAAGTTTTTCAAATGAAATGCAAACTGAATTTGAAATGAGTATGTTTGGTGAGATCAAATTCTTTGTTGGTTTACAAGTATATCAAAGGAAGAATGGAATTTTCATTACACAGTCTAAGTATGTTAATGAAATACTGAAAACTTTTGGGATGGAAGATGCTAAACCAGTGGGAACTCCCATGGTTACTGGAAAAAAGTTATCTAAGAATGATGATGCTGCAGAAGTGAATTAGACTTTGTACAGATCCATGATTGGAAAATTGCAGTATGTTGTACATAGTAGACCATATATTGCATTAGCTGTTGGGATTGTGGCAAGATTCTCTGCCAATCCTAAGGAGACACACATGATGGCCATGAAAAGAATTATGAGATACTTGAAAGGAACTACTGACTATGGTCTATATTATAAGAAGGATGACAAATTTGAACTCAGAGTTTATATAGATGTTGATTGGGCAGGAAATGTAAATGACAGAAAGAGTACTAGTGGTGGAGTTTTCTTTCTTGGATAGAGATTAGTCTCCTGGACAAGCAAGAAACAAAATTGCATTTCCCAATCTACTATCGAGGTCGAGTATGTTGCTGCTGTAGTAAACTGTTCAAATTTAGTATGAATAAAACAATTGTTGATAGGCATGAAAGAAGAAATCATTGAACCTGTTGTTATTTTATGTGACAACACAAGTGCTATCAATATTTCTAAGAATCCAGTGATGCACACTAAGACCAAGCACATTGCAATCAAGTATCACTACTTGAGAGAATTAGTACAAGACAAAGAAGTCCGAATGGAATATGTGAATACAAAAGAACAATTAGCAGACATATTCACTAAAGCTTTACCCAGAGAAGCTCATGAGTATTTGAGAAGTCAATTAGGGGTTCTTCCCCTAACTGAGGCTGCCTAGACAAGCTAGGAGCACTACATCAAATATGCTACAACAGAATATTTGAAAAATTGATGCAGAAGTTTGTCACACTTTAGGGCTGGCCTAGAGTTGTGAAAAGAAGCAAAGACAAGGAATCGGTCATAAGCAAGATGACAGAGGGAGTAACACTGAGCTACATAGATATTATCTACATCTGATGGATGTATGTTTTAGTTGCTGCTTTGGCATTTTTGTCAAAGAGGGAGATGAACTGATATGATAACACATGATACTGAAAGGTAAGAGGGAGATGAACTGAAATGAAGGATCAGGATAGATGGAGATCTGAATACTTCTGACGATCACAGAAGTGAGGCTTATAGGATTATGAATCAAAATGAAGCTAAGGATATTATAAATAATTCTCTGATGGACAGATAATTTTTTGGATTGGTTGGTAATCCATATGTTATTCAGGTGATATCATATGGTGTTGCCATCAATGCCAAAGAGGGAGATTATTGGAAACTGCAATTGAAACAATTGTTGTATTGTCATTGATGTCAAACCTTAACTAGTAAGACTGTTGCTACTTAGGAAAGTACTATATCTATTTGAGTGTTGTTAAGGGGCTAGGCAAGGTTGGTAACAATAGCACCTAAGGAAAGGTTGAGTTATCTTGATACTACAAAGTGCACTTGACTATGTTGCACAATGATGAGATAATGTATTGTTTATCTTAGTAAGATTGAAGACTAAACTGGTAGGCTTGACCGAGAAAAGAATGGAAAAATCATGTTTAAGCCTAGTAATGTTAGTGTCGACCGAGTCAATGTACGCCAAGAAAAATATAGTGTCGATCAATCAATAGTTAATTGCTGAGAAAGACAGTGTAAGCCGAGGAAACATTTTTAGTAATGACCGAGCTTTCTACATGAAGACCGAGTAGTTGATCACAGTATTGACCGAGCATCAACAATTTTATATTTGAAGAGAATTTAATTTTGGAGCCGACATTGTTGAATTCTTAGATTATGTAAAATGTGTTGACTTTATTTATTGATTGTTTGGAAGCATTAAATGCACTGTAAAACATTTTATTGTAAATCTTTAAGAGATTCGAGATGATTCTAGAAAAGGAGCCAAAGAACATGAAGCGGGTAGATTCAATGAATCTGACCTAACCCTAAGATCTACAAATGAGATTGAGCGGTATAAGATGAGTTAACCTAATTGAGGAAAATATAAGGGAACCTGAGATATGCAAGTGCATAAGGAAGAACAAAGAATGTTGGAAGAGAAAAGTTTTATTGACTGAATAAGCAAAAAAGGCTGAAGGAGAATTGTGGTGATTGCTTGAAGAAAAGTTCTAAGTAGATTAGAGATGGAGATGGCAAAGTTTCAAAGTCAGTAAACCAACATTAATGTACAGAATCAGATCTGATATTTGCAAAGTGAGTTGTATATTTTTCAGATAATATTGCTGCTACTTTCTAACCATTGTAACAGTCAAAATCCTTTTAACAGAGGTTGACCTAACAGTCATATGTTAAATCCTTTGAACAAGGTTGCATTCTAATGGAGTGTATGTAAGTCCTATGACTAGGCTCACTTTTAACAGGGTGATTGAAATCCTTTAACCAGATCACACTTGACAGTGTGTATTGTAACCTTTGACAAGGTTGGCTTTTTACCGAGCTCACTTTAGAAGAGTGAAAATAATAGTAGCATGTTACAAAGTGGTTTTTCCCAAATGGGGTTTCCACTATAAATCCTGGTGTTAATACTTGTGTGAATGTTTTGGTTTGAACATTTCTATGTTTTACAAGTTAAGTTACAGCTGGGTAGTGGACTGCATTGTTGTATGTTTCTATTATTGAATCAGTGATGACCAAGTTTGTTTTGGTTATTGGATCTGATTTAAGGATAATTTTTTGAGATTGTTTTATACATCAGGACCTGAGAACAACTGATTCACCCCCCGTCTCTATTGTTCTAAATCATATTAACAGAATATTCCTCTAATATGTGAGGAAAGATCATAGGTAATCTACTTCATAGAAGCAATTATAGAATCATCAATGTTGGTAAAGTATCCCTTGTAACACTTGATACTCACTTCCTGGGATTCTTTCTTGGTTCCTCGGCCTTGACCCTAGAAAATTAATGTATTGGTATCTCAATTCCACGTACTTCTACACATAACTCCCTATGTGTATCGATCTTTAGAAAGTTATCAGGATTGTCCAAATCTGTGTTTCTCAGCTAGTTGGAAAATTTTACATCATCACATAATCGATAGAGATTATTAGCATCAGATGTCAATTTACACAACATAACATATTCAACAATATACATAGCTCTTTGATGGGCCTTGTTCATTATATTCCTCAGTTTCTCTAGCATGGGGAGAAGACCTGGTAATGTTAAGAGTGTCTATACATTGCTTAACCTTCAAAGTGGCTCAATAAATTTTGGTAGCCCTGCTTCGTCACAACTTGAGTTCATTAGACCAAGTAACGATGGATATTTTGAAAAAAAATGATGCATTGGTCCATCCAAAGAGATCCATTTGGTATCATTATCCTTAAGAAGTGTGTTCCCATCAGTTAGTCCTTTGACAAAAGTGTTGGTAGATCCATTTGATTAAAAATTCATTTTTTTCTATTGGAGCATGCATTCTGACTACTCCAAAAGCTAGATTCATTATGTGGGCCTTGTAGTGAATGCCAGTAATGTAGGGTGCACAAGAACTTTTTATCTTTGCACAAAGACTATTCATGTGTCCTTTCATTACTGAAGTTCCATTTTCTCCAACACACACCAACTTTTTAGCAATTCTCATGTCATCTATACCTCCATATTCAATTAGAGAACTCTTTACTAGTTCAAATAAATTTTTCGTTGTCACATTATCCTTTATTTTAGCAAAAATTAGTAGATGAGGTTGGCGAACACAATTGTGTACAGTATAAACATGCATGCATACCCAAGAAGTATTATCCACTGCTACAAATTCTTCTAAAGACAATGCAATAAAATTTGACTCTTCAATTTTTGCATTTAGATCTTCTTTTTCAACCTCGGCAAGACAACTTGCCCATTCCCATATGTGGTTTACTAACTAGTGACTATTAGTATAGTTACAAACTTTTAGAAAGTGTAATAAATCACTCAATGATGGGTAGTCTATCATATCATGCCCTCTGATCAAAATATAAAAGACATCACTTAAGTGGATAATGTTTTCCCATTTTCTCTACTTCCATTGCTTTTCCAAAAAAATCTTCAATAAAGCCTTTAACTTCAGCAAGATTTGTCTGTATTTTCTGCTAAAATTCAAATAATTATGCATTCCTAACATGCTGAGATTCCTCCTTTTTTTACCATCTTATCACCAATTTTTCAACTCCATCTATGGTTTTATTTTCGTAAAATTTACCGATATGCTTCTCTATGATGTCAATATTTAGCTGCAACCTCTTTTCCTTCTTATTTATCATGGTGCAAATTTACATTTGCATTCAACCGGAGGCTCACCTTCAATTGGATTGTCCAATGGTTCAATGAATGGATACTTTGACGCCCATTCTATTTGAAAATTCCTCAACACATCCCACTTCTGATCTTTTTATTCTCTATCCTATTTTGAATTGTATTTTATTTTCTTCTTACATGCACCATCATCATCTCTTGCATTCTCAGTCTCACCCAAGTTGATTATATCATTATGGCTGCTTTAGGTATTTACTTGAAAATATTCTTCAAGTTCATTGTGATCTAAGATATTAGGTTCATCGTATTCTTCAATATGTCATGTAGATTGTGAATCTTGTAAATCAACTTCTAATGAAGTAGCTTCCTAATTTTGGCCATAAACTTTTCCACCACCAAAGTACGATGATAAGGTTATGCATCTTTTTAGGCTCTATTGGCTTTCCCAACATGAAGGAGTCTTACCCTTATTCTTGTTCAACATCTCCAATGAAATAAAGGCCACCAAAAAAAATTATCAACTTGTTGAAGAAGTGACAATAGACTATAATATATATAAATATGATTCATTGGCCCTACATACTCCAATATAAAATTTAGATGTCATCATGTTTGAGGTCTCCCGAGTGACCACTGACCACTAATTGGTCCCCACTAAATAAGAATGAACTCAAAATTGTAGAGTTGCGGACAAATAGAGGTGAAACCTCATGTGAATTCAGAATAATATTATATTAAGTACACTCCAAAAATTAATCACTTACCTTTGCCCCAATGCACTCAGTAGTTTAAAGCTTCGCTATCAATTAGAATTGAGATATCAGAACCAACCAAACCAAATTGTGTACAAAAACACTAATCTATGAATGTATTTATACCAATTTTTTTGGCAAATTCAACATGAAGCTTATATGGTATACAAATATTTTGCAAAGCCCGCGTAATTAGAACACATCTTATATAATTTTTGAGGCCATTATGGGTCATCCAATAATTTTCTATGATTAATAGAGTTCGAGAAAATGGAATTGGTTTGAGACACGCATCTGCAAAATGCCAAGTGAATTTGGGGCCTCATCTAAATATATCTTTATAACACCATTGGTGAATATAGGCCTTCGATTAAGACAAGCTTTGGAAATTGTAGGCAAAAAATTTCAATTTACTGTGTCCAAAAATTAGATTTGATTGGCGATATTGTGAAAGAAATGGAGAAAATTACATAAACCGATGGGCGATGGGCCCGGATATTCGACCCAATATTTATTAAGTTCGGGTGACACGACCAACTCGATATACACATTCTATTTGCCAAATCCCAGGTCGCTGACATGAGACATTCACCACTAAAGTTATCCCTACTTCTATAGGGTTAAAGCCAACATGTCATGGCTTGATGAATAATCAAAATTGGTTATAAAAGTAGTAAGCCCCTTCAAAATCAATGTTTCTATTTGGTATGCATGAAAAAACCACCAAAAATAGCTATTGGTAGCTGACATCACTTCTATTTACACCTTTGGGTTCCATGTGCAACAAGCCCATGACTCCAAGAAGGGTAGTAACACTCAAATCTCCATGAACTTACATATTAGAGAATGATTAGATAAATAATCAATATCCTCCTCAAAAAAATAAGGAGGAATCCCAAGAACTAGAATCTATTATTACTCTTAGCGAGGTATCCATTTACCTTTGTAGGCCTAAAAACCATAGTCTGAGAATAATTTTCTCCCATGCATGTACTAGTTTCACCACATATAGGATTCTCATGCATGCACATAGAAGGACCACTCCCATTCATGACATCCTTGTATGATATGCCTAATCCTCCAACAAGATTATTTCTTGTAGCCATGCAAGATACACACACACACACACACCAAAAACACACATAGCCCCCATTTTCTTAAAGAAAACTAGTCCTACCCCAAAATCACAATATAAACAACCACCCTACACTACTCCTCCAACAAGATTATTTCTTGTAGCCATGCAAGATAAACATGCACACCACAAATACACAAAACCCTCATTCTCTTGAATAAAACTAGTCACACCCCCAAGATCACACTATAAACAACAACCTTGCACCACTCAACCACACATGATACAAAGCTTCTTCCAAGCCCACATGGAGATTTTCCAAAAGAAAGAAAGCAACACTAAAAAGCCATCTCCCCCTCGAAGTGGCACTCCCTCAACTAAGAAAAGACAATCCCTCCACACCACCTATTACCCACACACAAAGTAGAGCAGGGACTAGGGTTTGAAACCATAGCCCACAAAAACAAAATCCGTCTGCATTCCCATGTATCTCCATGTTGGGTAAAATTTAGTAGAGGTACATAACATGATATAGTTTTATGTGATATAATTCCAATGGATGCATACAATTTTTTGCTAGGGATAACATGAAAATTTGATAGAAATGTTATACATGATGGAAGAGTAAATACTTATAGCCTAAGTCTAAAGAAAGAGGATATGTTTTCAAAAGTGCCAAAAAAAATTAGTGGATGAATTTTTTTTTTGGATGGTTTGAAGAATAAGAACATGTGTTTTGCATTGATTATAAGTTGTGTAGTACTATAAACACAACAATAACCATAAAAAATGCATGGGAAATCCTATAAGGATGTTTTAAAACTATTTAGAGAGTATAGTGATATCATATTAGGTAACAAGCCAAATTAATTAACACTAGTAAGAAATATCAATTACCTCATGGATTTAATTTCAAGGGAAAGTTTTTCAAATAAGGTGGCACATATAATGACACTTGTAGGAAATGATTTAATGTACAAAGGAATAATTAGAGATCAAGTTTAATCCCATGTGTATCACCTGCAATACTATCACTTAAGAAGGATGGTAATTGGAGAAGGTGTGTGAAGTTAAAAGTAATAAACATGACCACTATAAAGTATATATATTCTCATTACCAAGAGAGGATGAAATTATGGGTTTTCTTAATTGAGTAAAATTATGTTTCACTTTAAGATTGATTTAAAGAGGTGGCTATCCTCATAAAAAAATTAGAGAGTGGTATAAATGAAGGATTGGATAACTAGTTGGAAATTCCCTTTGTGTTAACTAATGCACTAAGTACATTTTTGAAGGTGACTAATGGGTTATTAAAGTAATTTCTAGGCAAGTTTGTAATTGTTTATGTAGATGATATTTTTATTTTCAATAAAATCTAGGTAGGAACACCTTAAACATATCATATTAGTATTTTTACCTAGATCATATTTTGATTTTGAATAAGATTATGGAGGCACACCTAGAGCATATTGAATTATCATTTTAGAGGTTGGAGATAAGATAATTCATTGGTAATGTGAATAAATGTAGCCCTATAAATAAAGAATTGGCATAGTGGTGTTCATGATCTCAATTGAAGGATTGAGTGTGATTGGAAGAAATCCAAAGTAATTATAGATGTCACAAAGGTAAGAAATTTTAATGCTTAATTAAATTTCTATAAGAAATTCATTAAAAAAATTAGTTGTTTTTAGTACCTCTAATGAAAAAATGAGAGGATACAAGCATGTTTTAAGTGGACATCATGAGAAAATAGGATTTCTTATTTTCTATAGAAGAAGGTGATAGAATAAGAAGTGTTATCATTTTTAAATTTTATCAAGTATTTCTACTAGACAGTGATGCAAGTGGAAGTGTAATAAAAGCAATATTAATCCAAAAAGGAAGATTGGTAGCATATGTTCAAACATTGAAGAAGTAGAAACATTATTGTTACCAAAGGAGTTTGTGTTGTGCATTAGTCATTAAGGATTGTATCATTTAAATAAGTAAGCTAAGTTAAATTAGAGATACATAAGATTGGTTGAGTTTATACAAAGTTATACTTTTTTGTCACTAAAATATAGGAATGAAAATTTAAAAAATAATTTTGTTGATGCATTAAATGCTAGTAGGAGAAAGAGCTTTCTATCGAAGATGAGAATAGAGGTAGTTCATTTTCATGAGTTTAAACATTTATATACAGATCATAATATTGAGTAAATCATATTAAATAATTCAAAATTAGATGTTTTTTATTAAGGTAAAAGTAGGTTTTACATGGACCCGAAACCAGTTACAAAAGAGCAAAAAGATAGAGCATTAAAGTTTTGAAGTGGAACACCTGCTGGAAAACAAAAGCAGGAACAAACAACAACACATATCAAACATAGAAACTAAAAGAAAAACTAGCAACAAAACAACTACCAGCAAGACTAAGCTATTTATCCATTATCATTTCTTCAGCCTTCTTCTAGAGGTCTTCCATCTTCTGGATAGTCTCTTGCAGCTCCTTCAGTGCTTTCAATTTTTCAGGGACCTTCCTCTAGATGCACATTCTAAAAAGCTCAATGAGAGAGAGTTTGATAAAGGAGAAGCATAGTCCACCACCTAGTATAATAAGACATTTGGGGTCAATAAGGTATTTGCATGGGTGAATGAGAGTTAGTTTTTACCTTAAGGGTGTAAGGATTTTTGTTCAAAGATGTGAGATTTTGAAGATACAAAGGGGAGGAGTTAAAAATTAGATTGTATTAACCATTACTAGTTTCAAATTATACTTTGTGAGAATATAAGTATATATTTTGTATTAGGTTTTCCAAGAACATTAAAGTGGTATGATTCAATGTTTGTAGCTACAGATAGATTTTATAAGATGACACATTTCATTCCATGTAAGAAAAATAATGATGTGGGAAATGTAGCTTTTTTTAGAGTAGTGAAGCTGCATGGTTTTTCAAAGAGTATTCTTTCAAATATTAATATTAAATTTAATATTTCTATTGGCAAGACATTGTAGAAGAAGATGAAGATAAAATTAAAATTCAATTTGACATATCACCCACAATATTATGGACAAAAATGTGAACTTGACATTTTAGACAACTTATTGAGATATTTGGTTAGAGTAGAGGTAGGAAATTGGGATATGATAGATTATCATAGGTAGAATTCATATATAATAATCAATAAATATAATTACAAGAAAAACATCATTTGTCTTATGGAAATCATCCAAGGAATGTGCCAAATTTGAGCTAGACATTAGTAAAAAAGATAAGATAAGCATGAAAGTGGAAGAGTTTGTAGAACATATTAAATAAGTACATACAAAAGTAATGATTCATTGGAAAAGGTAAATAATAGATATGAGTAGAAAAATGATAAGAAAAGAAAGCATACAAATTTTTCAATTAGAGATGAATTAACAGTGTATCTTATGTATTTCTATTAGAAAAAGACTATAAGTTGAAGTTAAAAAAGTTTACTCTTTATAAAATCATTAAGAAGTTTGATTCAACATTTTAGATTTATATTAATATAAAGAAGGGTCATATAAAGTTAACAACTTGGAAGAACAATGGGAAAATTAGATACCATCATATTTCAAAGAGGAGATGACATAAACAATTTTAGATAGTAGAATTGAGAGAATCACATTAACAAGTAATATGTGGAGAATTTGGTGAAATAGAGAGGATTGTCTAAAGAAGATGTATCATAGATTTCAAAGGTTGTCATAAACCATCTTAATTTCCTTACAACCATTAGAAAGTGAAGGATCACTTTTTAAATAAATTTAGGTGCTTGATGTGGTGGCATTGTAATGTGTAAGAGCAATTTGTATCACCCAATTTTTTTCTCTCACTTTGTAGGTTCTCATTTGCATTCTAGTTATATCTAGTCATTGTAGACCCTATCACATTTCACCACATGTGCATATCTCACCTCACAGTTGGAAACATATTTTCTACATTGACCAAAATATTGCATTCAAATATAAAGAGACTTGGATCACCACAAAGTCATAACTAGATCTCTGACCTGCAATTAAGCATCATTGATTGGCACTCAATTTTTCTATCTTGGCTTATGACAACTTTTTATAGAAGAGCACATTTCAAGAGAGCATTGGTGTGAAGCACATCAAGATGGTGACATTTAATGTAACAAGCAATTTGCACTTGATTGAAAAAAAATTCTATTTATTAAATAATTTAAAAATCAAAATACAATTGTATAATGATTTTCAGTTTATTTAATAAATGTAAAAGGTGGCATTTATGTGATCAACAATTTGCACATTGTTGGACATTTTTTTCATTTATTAAATAAATTAAAAATTAGATATTGATTTTACATAAACAATTCACATCAAGATTACCCTCATCACTGACAACGTCTAAATAACAAACTAAAACACATATTTTTTATTTTTTTTTATCGGTAAAAGGCCAAAGCCCTATAAATTTTTTTATTAATATAAAATTATTTTTACATGTGACTCCACTTGCTGCAGGCGCTGGAAGGAAAGAGCGGGGTTGAGAAAACCTTCAGCCTTGCCTGAGACTATAGGTCCTGTACTTATACAAAATTTACGTGGGCATACCCACGACTCAACAATGGTCGAGATTTATTTAAATACATAGTTCCCACGGACATTCCCACGTCTCTAAAACAATCGATAATTATCTAGAAATACAAACTTTCAGTGGGCATACCCACTGCTCGATAATATCGAAGTTTTAATGATACATCTATTACATTAACTAAAACACATATCTTGCCAAAGGGGACACTTAGTATTATTTTCAAACTCATATATATTTTACAATAAGTTTGTTGGATAGCCACTACCCTCATCACATTGATTCAGTTTGTTTTTGTACTTGTTCAAATGATTATATGACTTCCCTCATCACATTGATTAACTTTGTTTGTGTACTTGTTCAAATGATTATATGATTGGATAGTCATTTAATGCTTTCAACCATGATTGTATTAATAAATGTAGATGGAATATAGAAAAAAACAAACATGTTTTTTAAAAAGGTAAATAAACAAAGAAAAGTCAGTTGATTTCAATCTGTATTAATTTATTATCCTAATAAAAAGTATACCACATACCACTACGTATATAATCATATTAAAATATTATTTCCAAACAAAAACCAAATTAAATGAAAAGTGGCCTCGATAGCGGCCCTCGATAGCGAATGCCCGATCAGAAGGAAGAAAAAAACGGCGATGCTGAAATCTTTTTCGATCATCCCAAAACGGACCGTCCTGCTACACCAATGACATATCAATGCATTCAAATTTAAAAGTTGTGTCTGACAAGGTTTGTAATTCCCTCCATACTGTATTAAATTTTGTTGGCGTGCTCCATAATTCATCCATACAAACATTGTTTAGCCTCCAAACTTAGGGTTGCGAATAGTTAATGCAGGGCTACCGTCTCTCTGGTGTTCAGGTAAAATGACAATTTGGAGTCTTTTTTAATAACTCTCGCACGCTTCATTCCTCCTGTAATTCCAGTTTTTTGGCAGCTTAGGCAGATTGTGCTAAAATACTCCCGCTTTCTTGATTTCTCTTCACTTTTTAGGTTACTTTTCTTTGCACGGCAAATAGGTCTCTGCAAATCGAGGATAATAGCTTAGCCCAGCTAACAAATTCTTTGTATGTGTTTTTATTTTCGAATATATTGATTTGGGTTTCTCCTGATGTGTTATTTTGCATCCATTAAAGCATATTTGGACCTTGAAATTGTGTTGGGTCTTCATTAATGTGTTGGGTTTTCATTAATTTGTTGGGTTTGTTCTTTTTTTCTGGTTCAGCGGACCATCCCAATGGAAAGAACTGAATTGCCCAATTTTAGCTCCTTACTATTTTTAATTTTTTTAACAGGAAGGTGGGAGAATTCTGTTTGCTAATGGATTTGGAGAAGCTTTCTGAGGAAGATGCAAGGACTAGAGCTTTGGAATATGAAAATGCAGAGATGAGGAAAACCTTGAAGGCTGTCAGAAAGCAGTTATCCATATTTGATGACTTGGTTTTATACCCAACTTACCAAAATGAGTTGCAATATTATCCCAAGTCTCAGAGAACCATGGTGGAGTTGGCCATGAAGGCCAACTTCTTTAAGACCTCATATGAGATAAGGCAGAAGACAGAGGAATGCATGAAGGAGAGATGGTCAAAGAGGGTTAGTAACAAGTAACCCTTTGTCTTAGCGAGTTATATGTCATTTTATGATTGATAGATTTACAGCCTGACAAAAGGCTAGTTAAATTTTGTATGCCACCACTGTTTGGAAAAGTTAGGAAGTAGTTTTCAGGTGGCTTTATCAAGTTATTTTATGGCTTGTTTTTAGTGTTTCAGAAGGAAAATGTAATCTCATGTGAGCATGATCTTAAATTTTTTGTCCAAGTGGAAAACCACACATCCTAAATTATAACAGTTCAGAAAGATATTCTTCTCTGCTGGGGTTTATACAAGGACAATGTTGGGTATTTGTGATTTTTCATGTTTAATGTGTTTAAATGTAGTAGTTTTTTCAAGTTTTTAAGGCAATGTTTCAGTTCTTTCATGGTGTTTTACTTTAGTTTCTGTATTTATATTTTATGAAACAGAAAGCAAACAATATTTACAAAAAAGAAGGCAAAGTTTCATAGTTTCTGTTCAAGGAGAACATAAATTCAGTTTTAAGTCTTTCCTAGTAGATCTGTGTGGAAAACAGTTTGGAAAAGAAAAAAAGAACTCTAAGAATATGGAAAAGGATATTCAGAATTGCACATTTACAATTTAGCTTTCATTTAGAATTTTAATGCAACCTTGGGCTACCATGTAAGCAACTACTAACTTGGGAAATAGCAATGAGAGAGGCTGTTGAATGGGGAATTATTATCCAAACAAGAATTGAGGGAATTATGATCGCAAAAGTTCGGGTGTAAGCTGTGCAACTATTGGGAAGAATTGTGGGTCAATGGCTGGAAAACTAGATCATAGGCAGACCATGGAAACCTAAGAAATTAGACTGCGGGAATTGTTACAAGAAAGGAGGAAGTTCAAAGATAGATTAAGGACAAAAGAAGGAGATGTACAAGATAAATTGGGCGATGTGATGCTGAAGGCGATCTAAGAGAGTAGGGAACACTTTAGAACATATAATTCTATCATTTTCATTATCAATGTCTGGTTTTTGGTTTTTGTAGTATCATCAATGCTTTTGTCATCACCTATAAAACATGTTGTAGTAATACAATAATCTAATTGGGTAATGATGATATAGGGAATGTAATTTTGTAGCCTTGAAAATATAGCCTGAAGCTGATGCGCCTTGCTAGAGGAGCCTAGAGCCCATTGTTTATTATCCGTTGATGGCACCAATGAACCGATCGGTCATCATTCAAGCCAGCACTACTCAAAGCTACAAGAAGTTTTGTAACTTAACAAAACTTCTTAAGTTCTCCTTTACCATCCTACCCTTTGAATGATTTAGAATGCAAATGTTTGTGGTCTCAAGGATATAGACCAGGCATACAATTCGTCTAACCTCTTAAATCAAATATAGGACTTCAATTTATTAAAGATATGGAAGTAAATTATCTAATTTATATTGTCAATTTTCTTTCCCCTTATGGTTTGCACTTTAATTTGGTTTCCATCTTCTAATATTCATAATTTACATTTTTGCCAAAATATATTTAGTTTATTGAATGTCTTTATTTATTGGGTTTCAAATCAATGGTATATATGTTGTTTCAAGAACTGCACATCATCTCTAATGTTGTTAAGGTTTACATTTTTGTTATGTACCATTTTTCATGTCCATTCACGAAGTTAGACTATAAAAAGTTGGGGCTTGAGACTCTTGAGCTTTCAAAAAACTTCTCAAAATACCAATTATGAACATTCTCTAAACAATGATATAGGTTTTATAATGACAATAGAAAGATTTAAACTAGTAATATGCACATGATAGAGAAAGTGTTGTTGATCACTTTACCCAACTCTTTGAGTGTGTGCATCACTCTCCAAAAAGTTCTAGCTCTCCCATACACTTTGGTAGTTCTTCACCATGCAAGTTATAATTCAATATAGACATTCCCATTTTTAAGTATAATAAATATAGATACTCTAAATAATCACATAATAATAATATTATTTTCTCCAACTTCTTGGAAAATCAATTTTGTAAAAATAAATGATTATCTTCACAATTTTGAAAGTTTCAATATCAATGAAATAGTGGAAACCAAACTACTATGCACCCAACAAGGATATTTCATCATAATTCTTAAGAACATGGAATGGTTTTGTCGAAGCGTTCTTTTTTTATGGTTGGTAATAGGTTATGATTTTTTATTAATCATCCGGGAAATTCTTGGCCAGATTCGGGGATGGTTACAACCAAGGAAACCATTTTCCAAAAATATTACATCACAGTTAGACCCATTAACAAGTTTTTTGTGAAGCTGCCCAATACCAAGCCTATAAATAGGCTCAAAGACAAATTCATCCAAGCTAATTCCTCCTTTGGCCTGGGAACAGAGGATCATATGAGAATATTTCTTCGCTCTCTTGTCCTTTTTCCCTTTTATCATTTCCCAACCATCTTCAACCTTGGCTGCCTCTTGCTGCCATGCCATTGGAGTAACATGGGCAACCAACAACTCTTCATCCAAGCCACTCGCCCTATGTTGGATCTGCTCCTTAGCCAAGATCGGGTCATCCCCTTTATCTTGAACCTCAACATGCTTTTTTCTCCCTGCCCTTTGGTGTGCCAAAAGTATTAACAACATTAACACTGTTCAGACATGGTTGCACCACAAGCTTTGAATCCTCAGAAGATCGTTGAGACCCATCTCCTTCCAAGGCCTAGGAATAGTTCATCTACTTTTCTTTCTTTTTCTCCACTATATAATGTGATGGAGAAACTTCTTTCCACCAAGAGGCCTCCTTATGCCCTTTGTATTTAGCACATTGAGCAACCAAATGTCCTCAAATGTGTTATATATGATACCATACATTCAATCAAACATGGATTTTCCCTAGATCCCCACTCTCAAAAAATCCTACAAGTTCACATATAAATTTGAGGCCAAAGCCAACTATAAAACCAAGAGAAAGACTTCAGACAAAGTGTGAATAAGTAACATTAAGGGTCAAACTCAAGAGAATTATAAGAAAGGTAAAGAATCCTCAATATGAAAAACCCAAAATAGGAACAATTATCTTATGAGAATAAGAAACAATTTAATACTTGAAAGTGATGTATACTTGACAACACTAGTTGTCACTCAACTAAAGAGTGTCTAGCTATTAAACCCTTATGCAATTATATTTTATTAAAAATATTATTACATCAGGTACATGAAATCAATTTATGGATGCAGAACCCAGTGTCATGGTTAGTACCAAAAACATCACTTCTTCCTCGGGGAATGATTTAGAGGAAGTAAGAAGTTTGTAACTCCACCCTTAAATGTTTATTAATGGAAAATAAGTGCACTTCATAGTTTACAAGGAAAATAGAAGAATTTAATTTCTCCTAAATTAGTTCACAAATTAAACTTCTATTGACTCCTCATCTTCAATTTTATTTTGTTGGATGGATTAATATCCCAGTTTAAATAAATGTAATTTTTACCAATGTTACTTGGAGTTCAAAATCAATCTTTGCCAAGATTAGTCCTTTGTGACAATGTGCTATTAGTGGTAGTGATGTTGTACTTGGAAACATTATCTATTTCATCCACATATAATCTATAAAGAAAAACCTAGGAATGATATCTAAGATATTGGTAGAAGTACATACTCAATACTAGAAGTGATCTAAATTATCACATATCAACACCTAGTAACAGAAAAAGCTAAAACTAGTCCTAGAAGACAATATATCCCTCTCAAAGTCAAACATTAAATTAAAAAGAAATTCCTTGGGTTTCCAACCATTAGCACCCATTAATGTAGCTTATCCCATGCCACCATCTTCAATGATAACTCCTTTAAATCAAGGAATATAACAAAGATGCCAAATTTATTAAGAAATTATTTGGTAGATACAACTAAAGTGTAAATCATCCTTAATCATATAAATAGTAGGTAGAAGTAATATCATGAAAAACATTATACAAAATAAAGCTTCCAATTTGGTGATTATATTTGGTTATATTTACAAAATGAATGACTCACAAGAGCTTGTTGCAAGCTTTTTTCAATTATATACAAGCCCTATACTATCACCAAGCAAGTATAAGATAAAAATTTTGAGCTCTATCTTCCTTTCTAACTTAGTTTACATTTTGTTCTAATCCAAAGATATTATTCCATTACTATCCAGTTCTAGTGCTCTCACTTAACATGATAAAGAACCTATAATAGGTCAAGGTCAACCCTAATTATGTCACACTAGCATGGACTCATTATTAAATTAAGATGAGTGAAACAAACACATTGACAAGATATTTCTAGATTCCAAATCATGAAATTGAGTCAAGTTATGTTCAAAGGAAAATGATACAATCCAATGCACATTGTTAAAAAGTTCCTACATCTTATTTTGTATCTACGCATAATGGGGTTAATTGCATCTTATGGAAGGGAAACTAGTTCGAGAGGATCACTTAGTCACTATAAAATGCATAACTTTATCGACACTAATACTTAGATTTTGCAACTTGGTCAATATCCTTAAATCACTTTCAAAATACATGACACTAGAATGTAATTGCATCTTATGGAAGGGAAACTAGTTCAAGAGGAACACTTAGTCACTCTAAAATGCATAGCTTTATCAACACTAATACTTAGTTTTTGCAACTTGGTCAATATCCTAAATCACTTGTAAAATACAAACACTAGAACACAAACATATAGTTCTTCTCTAATATTATCACATGCATCTAGTGATGTCTATCCTTACAAACCTATTTAAAAATGCCAGTTACAATACCTTTCTTATGTATTAGTGACATGATAATTTTATCATTAGATCCAACTTTCCTTATAGTTGCATGCAATCTTGTAAATATTTAATTGTTCCTTCACCCTCTTCATGTATAATGACTTAAACGATGATTCTTTGAACATAAGAGAAAATAGAAGTTAGTTGTATTAAGACAAAAAAAATTAGTCATTCAATAAATCTAACTTCTTAGATATTGTACAATATTATGTATAATAAAAAATAATATTATAATAAAATTGAATTATCAAATTTCTTCAATTTATCCTCGTTTTCCTTGCCATTTGCATTCTAATTTAGTTTTTCCCTCAATCATTTATACTTTATGCTTCTCGATAACA
This sequence comes from Chamaecyparis obtusa, assembly GCA_027943335.1. Lineage (NCBI taxonomy): Eukaryota > Viridiplantae > Streptophyta > Pinopsida > Cupressales > Cupressaceae > Chamaecyparis > Chamaecyparis obtusa. The sequence goes on from BSBK01006402.1 coordinate 503,779, forward strand.
CATTTAATAGTCCAATGAGTACATCTATTCATTGGTTCCACTTGAACCCCACATAAAAATGGAATAATTATCGCATCTGACTTAATAAGGTTCAATAATACTATTCAAAGAGAATAAAATCTATCTAAATCTTGTAGTTCTATCTAGTTGAAAAATCAAAGAAAAACTGTGCATATGATATAATATTGAGTATTACAATGTAGGTTTTTGGCAAGGAAGAAACTATAATTTAGATTCACTTACAAAAATTAAACACGTTTTTAGAATTTCCTAGCAATATTACAATAAATTATAATATTTCTACATATATATTCAAGAAAATAACCATCCTATAGGTAAAATATTTTGTATTATAGAAAGTTTTATTTGAAAATAATAGCATGCTTTTTAGGGATAAGCCAAAGTGTATTAAGAATTTTGTTGGCCAGATTAGAGGTTCTGAGTTTGACAATAGCTCCAAAAAATGTAAGAATATTATAAAAGATGGCATGTAATATGTTAATGTGTAAAAAACAAAGATATAAAATATGTTATGTAATTTTTATAATTTAAGAATGGTATAAGACACATGTCATCATGTGAGAATGATATACAATTTTTTTTTCTATGAGATGTCATTGTGTAAGCATGGTGAAGGAATGTTTCATAAGATGTGGTATACTAATGTATGGATGTCATATAATATGCATGATTGTGTAAGGATAATGATAATGGATTTTATGTAGGATGTGTTTGTGTAAGAACAAAATAATCTAAATGTTTTTTTATATTAAATTTATTTAAGCTTCCATTTCGGGAATCGAACTGAGGATCTGGCTATTACAAATAGAAGTAGCAACCGATGCACAACAGGCCAATGCCTAAATAATCTAAATGTTGTAAAAAATGTGATTATTTATACATATTATATAATAGATGTTATATAAGATGTACATGTGTAATCATGATATAAGACACGTTCTATAAGATTTTTTTTAATAGGAACCATGAAATCAATATCATATTGTACATTCTCTTTTAATATATTATGTAAGGTATTTATATGATTGTATATGATTTATTATACTCTAAATTTAGCACAATTCTTCCCCTTAGTGTGCCATCATCTCACTAAAATGGGGATAAAATGTAATAACAAAAATTTACATACTAGAATTCCTCTTACTATCATTTTCATCCAAAATAGAGATAACTTCTAGTACTCATGGTTTTAGTATTTCTATCTCCTCATTTTCTTTTAGTTTATTCATATCCCTTTGATTTTTCTTATGCACATGTGTATTACCCTTCCTCTAAGTCTTGTTTATCTTCCTATGGTATTGTTATCCTTTCCTTCTCCACACTCAATTTTTGTGGCTTATTTTCATGTTTTTACCACACTTATAACATTTTTTTTTCATCCAATGTATCCTCTTTGTTGAGAACCATCTTCATTAACCTTTACCTTTCCCCATCACCCCTCTAAAATAATTATGGGATTATAGCATTTAAAAGCATATGCACCCCCTCATTTAAATTGTGCAAATATTCCTCAAATGTTAGCGAATAATAATCAATACTTCACTTAGTACTTTTAAAACCATTTTCTTGAAACCCTTTGAAAATCTACAAATAGACCTCTCTTCCTCTCATTCCACAAATTCTCAACTATCATTCCCTTTTGTTATCACGAGTTATTTTTTGTACTTTTAAATTATTTGTTAAATCTTGGAGCTCGTAGTCTCTTAGATTATTCTCTATCTTTGGAGCTTAATTTTGTAGTCTTTTAACAACCATTTGTCGATTATCGATTAACTCTTCATGGATTCTTTATCTTTTTCTTCCCTATTATTACTCTATCAAATTATCTTCTTTTATATCTTTTTATATTCTTAGCAAATTGCTTCTATTTTTTATTTTATTGTTCTCACATCATCCATTTCCTTCACCTTGTATTAATAGATCCTCTTGTTCATCCATTTTCTTTTCTCTAACCTTTGTTTCCCTCTTTCAATATCATATTGGTTTTTTTGGTTTTTTTATTAGCTTTTGGTTGTTTCCACTTTTTATATCCATCATTATCTTTTGGCTTCCATTTCCATGATCTCGTTAAATTTGGTTTGTAAAAATTTGATGTTTGTAGATTTGTGTTGTAAAAGCCACTTGGAAGTTGATTGAGATAGGCCCCCCTTCAACACTCTCTTTTGAAGGTTTTCCTATTTTGCAAGTATTTATGTTCAAATGCATGATTGATGACCATAATAATTTTATTAAAAAAACACTAGATTTTGACGGATCTTATTGAAAAAAATTAACCCTCAAAGGACTAATCCTTGAAAGGAACAATCTCACCCCTTTGACACTTTAAATTCTGCAATAATTTCATCCTTCTTAGAACCCACATTTTATAATTATAATGACTTTACTATTTTACACTTCTTATGTTTACTTGACAAAATTTTAGATTAGGATTTCTAATTTTAGTTTATATTAGCTAATTTGACCATTTCAATTTATTGTTTTTTCTATGTGTGTGCAAGATCCTAATAAGTGATTGTCAAATATGGATTTTAGACAATCTCAAGATTATCCACTCTAAATTTTGAAAAATATATGAGATAGAAACACGACCATGCCTTAAAAGGAATAAACCACTCCTTTAGTGTCAATAATCTTTGAGAAAGCCCAATTTTATTTATAAATACATAATAATTCTAATAGTTTTTCTTTCATAGCTCATCAACTTATCTAGTGCACAAATTCTATTTTCTTCTCCTCAAGTTCTCTCTCTTAGTTTGACTCCATACTTATGTTTCACATGTCTTGTATCTTTTCTAGTTGTGTCTCATGACCCATATGTATTATAATTAGTTTGATTTATAACTCTTTGTAACTTTTTATTAAAAATCCTTTCATTGATATAATTTATTGCACACTTCACAAAGAAGAATTTATTTTCTTTTAGAATGATTGATCTTTTTAAGAACTAGATGTTGTTAGTATTTGTGGCCTTTTCGGTAAGATCAAAGCTAAATGATAAATATTACATCTCATATTATTATATTCAAATCTAAAGAAACAATGTTTATTTGGCAAGAAGAGACGACTTGCATATTAAATGATTATTTGGCAAGAAGGGACGACTTGCATATTGAATATGATAATTGCAAGGAGAGACGAATTGGTGCTGGAATAAACAACATTTATTGAAGGTCGACTTTCTTATGCAAGTCGACTACCTTGCATGATTAAGATGTTCCCCCCTTTAACACATATAAATGTGGAGCCATGATGTGAATTAAGGAAAGCATCAAAAACATAACATGCAAGCCTAATTCACATCATAGCAGCATACAATCAACTCCATCTAATATGATCCAAAGCAATAATATTTTATACTAAATATTGCATCCATTTCTAGAGGAATTATAGTAGACTTGAGGAGTGATCTAGAGAAGACTTAAGGAGTGAATTATTGCAGACTTAAGGAGTGAAATACAAGGTAGATCTGGAGGATGAAATATAGCAGATCTGGAGTAGTGTACTGGGTGATCATTAAGGAAAAATTCAAGAAGAATTGGACAACATAAACCAGGTTCTATCTCTCCATGTCTTTACCTTATCATGTTTTGATTTTAGAAGAACATCTATAGATTGCAAACCCTAGGTAGAAATTTGAATATATTAACATGGTATCAGAGCCATGGTGGGAAAAAGATCATTCAGATTTAAGGGATTCAATCTTATCTTTTAAAATCTCCAAATTGGGCCTATGGTTATTACACCTACATTCTATTGTTCTACCATCTTTTCCCTTTCTTAATAACAACTCACAATTTCTCAACCTACATTAAGCATTGCAAATATAAATTAGGTTAAGTGAAATGGGAATCTTGGTGAATTCAGATGGATCCATATTGTTGTCAATGACAATAATTGTGGAATATAATTTTAATGTCAGACAACGAAAATAAATTTCTACTATTTATTGACACATTGCAAGTACAATAGGTAAGTGAAGATGTGGTTAGAAGAAAGGGACTTTACAAGAATAAAGAGGAAACATTATTCTAGGCTTACATTGCATAGCATGGTACAAACAATTCAATGTGCTTGTGATAAGCCTACCTCATACAAAACTGATACAATCTAGCTACAAAGGAAATCTAGAAAATGATGCATAGTGCTTGGTAGAAAGAAAAAAAAGCTAGCAAAGGCAGATCAAAGAGGGTGACACTACCATATAAGTTAGCACTAGCCAATGGAAGGCTCATTCATGTATTGCGTGAACCAAGGACAAAGTAGAGGAATCAAGAAAATAGAGCATCTAATTTCAATCACCCAACAATATTTAGATTGTTGGATTGAAGACTTAATCCAATGGTTGGTGTATTAGTTTGATCTTGTTGGAAATGCTTTTGCTAAAACATTTTGCCATTGATTAATACAATTCCCAACTAGCAGTAGGACCCATTTAGTGACAAACGACATTAGAACCATCCAATCCTTGTTCAATATTGGAATTGTCGAAGGTACTTTAAATTAAATGGTGCGCCATTCATGATAATCTAGTTCACCTTAATCATTCTAGAGCGGGTTCTAGTGCTAATAAAGACAACATAAAACTTAGTGAAATTCATACAAACTTTGCTGACAAATAAAGAGGAAACATTATTTAGAATTAGACTTTGTTCCTGGAATATCACTCGCTATTCTGCACATGTTCAATGCAACAACTCATTATATTTACTTTTGTGTATCAAACCGTGCTTTTACTCATGCAAGCATAATAGTGTCGGCATAACAATATAATAATTAATTCAATGGGTTTTAGAGAGTTGAAAACACCCGAAATTGAATCTATATAATGCAACACTCAATATCATTAATCAAGATAATGAGACTCACTTATGTGAAGTAGAAAATGGACAACCACTTTTTCTTGCATGGTGTAATGTAAAGGATTAATATATAGGAACAACACTTAAACCTTAAATACTTTATGATTAAAAGGTTGCTAGGAAGAATCACAGATATATCAGTTGATGGATGTGTTTAAACACTATGGACTCTATACATATAGGATTAGTTAAGACATCAAATCACTTTACCAATTATTACTAATCAATTGAAAGAGCGTGTTGCTTATAAACAACAAATTAATTAGAATTAGATTGAGCAAAATGGTGGTTGAGAATACTATTAATAGCACTCTTTCATAAGCACTAAGAGAAGTTGACTTAAAGAGCTACAATTATCATAAAACAAAGGAACAAAAGAAAGAGAGATTATCAAGCTCTCCCAATAATGGATGGAGAGGGAGAAACTATCAAATCAACAAATTTCAAAAGAGAAATCTGATCACAAGGCAGAAAATTGTCTTGAACAAATCAATCATCAAGTCTCTATTGCAGAAGTAAAGGAAACAAAATCTGAACGCCTTGTCCTTTAGTCTTCACTTTGAGAGGGAGTTCAAATATGGGCCTTCTTGAACATTAAAAGTCATGTTGTAAAATCTTTCTAATTCTTTCTTAGATTTTAACAACACTTGTTGATATTACTTTACATTGAGAATACGATTCTTCGTTATGTTAAATTAATTAATATGTGAGTATATCGTTATACTAACATACATGCAGGTTATTTGAGCGTTGAGGCTCATGCACCTTTGAGCGTTGAGGCTCGTGCACCCTTGAGTGTTGAGGCTCGTGCACCCTTTCAGTGTTGAGGCTTGTGCACCTTTAAGTGTTGAGGTTCATGCACCCTTGAGCATTGAGGCTCGTGCACCCTTGAGCATTGAGGCTCGTGTACCCTTGAGCGTTGAGGCTTGTGCACCTTTGAGCATTGAGGCTTGTGCACCTTTGAGCGTTGAGACTCGTGCACCTTTGAGCATTGAGGCTCATGCACCTTTGATTGTCGAGGATCTTGCACCTTTGAGCGTTAAGGCTTGTGCATATTTGAGCGTTGAGGATTTTGCATATTTGAGCACTGAGGCTCTTACATATTCTTGAGCATTGAGCCTCTCGGATAGAATTACCATTGGAGACTATCTTTTGAGAGCTTGTGGATGAGATCTCTTGTGGAGGAGATTTACACTTTGAGGTTAGTGTTTTATTTTTGAATTTACATCTTGTGAAGATGCTTCCATTATTAATGTTTTGATGATGCTTCTTATGATTACAAAGATCTATTAAAGATCTATTGCTATGTTGATTACATAGATTTGATATCTATTGTTTTATTTTATGATTACATAGATTTGAGATCTATTATTGAGATAATGTTATGCTTAAAGTTGAGATCTATATGTGATTATTGATTACATCATGCTTCTTATCTATCATTTCATGTGAACGATGTTTGAATAACCTTACATCTTGTAGAAGATGATATTACCAAGGTTGACATCTTGAAGATGGTTAATCACATTGATTACATTAGGTATATTATGTTATGTTTTCTTTAATTCATTGAGAATGAAAGCTAGAGTGATAAAAGTTTGTGATTACATTATGAGATTAATTTGATCTTTTCTTGAGACCAAGATGGAGTGTTAGTATTTGTGGCCTTTTTAGTAAGATCAAAGATAAATGATAAATATTTCATCTCATATTATTATATTGAAATCTAAAGAAACAATGTTTACTTGGCAAGAAGAGACGACTTGCATATTAAATGATTATTTGGCAAGAAGGGATGACTTGCATATTAAATATGATAATTGCAAGGAGGGATGACTTAGTGCTGGAATAAACAACATTTTTTGAAGGCCAACTTGCTTATGCAAGTCGGATACCTTGCATGATTAAGATGTTCCCCCCTTTAACACATATAAATGAGGAGCCATGATGTGAATTACGGGAAGCATCAAAAACATAACATGCAAGCCTAATTCACATCATAGTAGCAATTAGTAGCAGACAATCAACTCCCTCTAATCTGGTCCAAAGAAATAATATTTTATACTAAATATTGCAGCCATTTCTAGAGGAATTATAGTAGACCTAGAGAAGACTTGAGGAGCAACCTAGAGCAGACTTAAGGAGTGAATTATTGCAAACCTAAGGAGTGAAATACAAGGCAGATCTGGAGGATGAAATATAGCAGATCTGGAGCAGTCTACTAGGTGATCATTAAGGACAAATTCAAGAAGAATTGGACAACATAAACCAGGTTCTATCTCTCCATGTCTTTACCTTATCATGTTTTGATTTTAGAAGAACATTTATAGATTGCGAACCCTAGGTAGAAATCTGAATATATTAACAGATGCAACATTTTAAGTCTCACTTATCTCTCTCATGATGCTTTATATGGATAGTTGTGAAGGATAGGAGATTAGAGTGGAAATGTGAGTAGCACTGAGTAGTGGTCTATAAATGAGTTACGATAAAATTGTGATGGAGTGTATAATTGAATGCAATGGAGGGTGAAATGAGATGGATGTGTTGAACACTTCTAGATGTTGGGGGGAGGGGATGAATCAACATATAATAAAACTTAACCAATTATTACTCACCTAATCCATCCATCACATGTGCATAAGCAAATAATAGAAATAGAATATGCAACACAAGAACACCAAGATTTTTACGTGGAAAACCCAATTTTGGAAAAATCATGCAAAGATCAACCTCACTATATGAAAGTTTGATTACAATAGTTTTAGGCTCAAGGCCAAGAAATATCAATTCTCTTAATTTGACTTGCAGGCTAAGGCATACAACGTTAGGGAAAGATACAAGAGAATTTTGGACTAAATATAACTTCTTCAACGAAAGATACTATGTGATTTGATTAGAAAGAAATGTGTTTGTTGAACTGTTGAAAAAAACAAATCCTCTAAAATGTTGATTATAGCTCACTGCTTCACACATCAAAAGTTAATTTTAGCATTGATCAACTCAACTTGCAAACCTTCACACTTACACCATATATCATACACAAAAATATGTGAACCTATATATATCATCTGCAACAATCAATTACATTAATTCGGTCCACCTAATTAGAAGAAACGTGTACTATACAGTCTATCAGCCTAAAACACTATCTCCAATGTAATGTGGAAGGAAAAAAAAATGTGTACACCATCAAACCATTTCATCTCGTCATTAGGCACTCCCAAAAAATTTCCTTTATCACTACATGCTACCATACAACCACAAATTATTTAGGTTGGCTCTAGAAGATAGAACCGGTACAGAAAGCCAACAAAACAAACTCAAATCAACATGCCAACCACTACAACACTTGGCATTCACAACATAGTATCATCTAAACTAAACAAAGTATATTTGATAACCACAACACAAAATCATCCAAGGCAAAGGAATGCAAAACATTCCATCAACAAGTACTTTGTGTCTGTATAGTTCGACATTAAAAAAATCACAAAATCATGTATAGAGGTTATTAACATTTGAATCATGAAATATATCTTATATTTACATCTATAAACAACATACTAGAAGCACAAATCAAAATGTTACATTTGCAGAGCAAAATACCAATACTTTGTCAATCATACTATTTGTCAAAACGCTCACACTTAGCCAAAATCTCATACAAGTACTTGAATATTTACTCATCATTTTGGAATAAACATCAAACATCTAGATACATCTCCAATCAAGTTTGACATCAATGATAACATTGCGAACAATCTCCCCACAAGTTTAACATCAATCAAACAAATTTGACATCAATGAAAACATAATACAACATAGACTTATTGTCAACATGGTTTAGGGAAGAGATGTGTGGGAGGAAAGGATAATAATGTATTGAACAAGAGGAGTGTGTGATTTATAGGGGATGTTTAAGTGACAATAGCAGAAAAGAAATAAATTAATGGATGAATATAGAAAGTCGATAATTTGAAGAAGAATTTTCTAAGTGTGGTAGAAGATGCATGGGAACTAGAAGGAAGGGAAGCATCATGGAGGTTGATAATGTCCCCAAGAATTTGTTTCATAGCTTTTAACATGTCTAATCCATAAGATTTTGTCATAATAAAATATTAAAGGTTCTTGTGTAAGGAAATATACCCATCAAAATTTAAAAAAAAAACAAAAGCATGAATTCTAAACATGCATGTATTTTCACATTAATTCTATTAGGATGATATTGCAACATATGAACAACACTTAGAGAGGAAACAAGAATGTGAGAGGAAGAAGAATACAATTGTAAGGTTCCAAATCCTTAACTATATCAAAAAATTAAATAATAACTAAAATTCACATTAATATGGAAATAAATGAAACATCTTTCATATATGAATGACATATTACATCTCACATGTAAACGCCACCTGATCACAATAATGTAGGAGTACAATGAACACTGGGGGGGGGATGAATTAGTGTTCATACACAACTTTTCATTTTACAATTCCTGTAAAACTTGTTCATACAATGTAAACTATAAAGAAATGAATTGTAAAGAAGAATAACATGCATAATAATTTGACACAAGTATTTGTCTTGAGTGGAAACCCTATAGGGAATAAAACCACTCAAAGTGCCTAATTGACTTATTTGAAAAATTGCTTCTACAAATGCCTCAATGGTTGAATTATCTCGCTGACTATTTGCCTTGCTGGCTAATTCTCATTTCAACTTCTTTACAAAACAACACAGAGTACTAGCTTTGGTTCTTTGAATAACACATGTTTTTCTTGATCTAAGAATACATTCACCATATCATTGCATATATTTTGCACCCTATATACAATAATATACTCTATGTACCCTTTTATCAAAACTGCATATTGAAATCAGTACAAAACATTCTAACTCTGAAATATGTTTCAATAAACCCTCTACTTTTGTATTTGACTTTCCTATGAATTGTCAATTTTGAATTCAACAAAGTAACATATATAATGACTTATGTTTCTGAATTGAAATGAAACTATCATATTGATCAAAACTAAATAATCAACTACTTTTCAAACTAAACACAAACTGTCCTTTAACAAATTAGGTAATGCTAAAAAAAAATTCTTCAAAAATCTTCAACCAAATCTAGAAATTGCATCTCTTTAACAAATGATTGAAAGATTGCTTCAAAATATTCTAATCTTTGGTTGTTCTCGAATGAAGATCCAAACTAAACAATAATTTCATTTAAAAACCTTTAAAACTCTATAACCCACAAACTCCTTCGACACAAGAGAGAAAAAAGGAGAAACAATTAACTCACAAGCACACAAGGGTTCAAAAAGCCAAATCCTAACTCTCAACAATGAAAGATTAATAATAAGAAACTAAACTGTAATCTTTCACAAAACTCATAACCTTAGCAAGGAGAAATCCTTAACGAAACTGTTTAACTCCATATCAACAAATATGAACTATATTAAGTCCTTTCATAAGCAAAGGTTCGAACAAAAACCTTAAAAAAATAAAACAAATCATTAACAAAAATATAACAACTTTTACTTTGCAAAGACATAGACAATATGAGAGTAGGGTTTAGATAATTTTTTTAGAAAGAATAGCAAATCGACAACCTCAATTAACTTAACTAAATGATTGAGAATATAAACAAACTAAACAAGATTCACACCATCTTTCTATGCGAAGAAAAAGGGTAACGAAAAGATGTAACCTGTAGCTTGTCAATAAACTCTGTTACCGAACAACATTTTCCAAACCATAGTTGCTCTCGGTTACCACAACCAATCCCTAATTCACAAAATCAAATGATATTCAATTACTTTTATACAATCTTAGCTGAACCAAGTCATGTCCTCAATCTTTTGTGATGTGCCCTAGCTCAAAGCTTCGAGCTTAGGGTTTTCTAATAAAAAATATAAAATGAGAGAAATGGAACTTCGATTACAACATAACATGTTGATAACTTTGGCATCAAATTAGTCAACACTTCAATGCTATTACAAATACCACTAACTTTTTTCATTCTTTACCATTTGCAATATCAACCAAACAATATTTTCCTTTATCATATACTGTGATGTATTTTAAAACATACATTGTGATCCCTTTTACTTTCAAACTGCCAAAGTACTTCTTAGCCACTTGAAGTGACTAATGCATTTAAATAAAAATGTTATATAATGAATTAAAATATAGTGAACTTTTAACTCAAGGAGATGGAATATAGACATAAGCTCTTTTGTATCACAAAACATCAACCAACATGCTATCATGGTCATGAAGAACCAATATCATCTTGATATTTTCCATATATCTCTGTCATATAGGAGATGATCAAGTGACCAACCTGTAATGAATTAAATTGCATATGAAAGATATATCCAATTGATCATATATCAATCTAATCAAGTTCAAACTAATTATGTATATAAATTGATTATGTATCAACTTGTCATATATGTTATGCATTATTCACAAAAATGGCATATTAATATCATTGATCGATCAAACTCAAACTGATCATGAATGCATCATCAATTAGGACTCCCATATAGTTAGTTTTATGTCATCAAGGACAACAAAGTCAAGGGTAACAAACTCCCCCTTTTTCTACTAACTTCTCCCCCTCTTTACACCAAGGGCAAAGGAGAAAAGAAAGAAAATAGTGTGAATGCCTCAAAATCTATAAATGAAAAATGATAGACATATTTATCCAAATCTGAGATAAGAATACCTAAAGGACGAAGGTGTGCATCAAGCACAATAAAGTATTCACTTTATGTAACAAAGAATGATTAGTACCAATGCCTTCATTAAATGTAACAACTTATCAAAATGCTCTCAAATACATGTGTGAATCAAAGTTTTGAGAACATACAAATACCCCTGCACAAAGTCTGTTCATATACCTTAAAGTCTCAATCACAAATTGTAACTCGCCATACTTTGAAACTAAAGAATGGAATCCAGCTGAGATCTGTCTTGTAATCATGTAATGCAAAAATCAGTAAGAAAAGAGAACCGATTAAGATACATTGAAAAAGATCATGGAACATCAACTCAAACAAAAAGTGTTTCATTATGTTGTCCTAGATCAAAGAAGATACACCAAGCATAATTGAACATTATTAGTTGATCACAAAATATAGATCCCAACTAATACTAAACAAACATAGTTTAGATCAAAGAATCTTTATCAGTCCAAACATCATCATAGGAACCATATGCAACCCATTACATACTGAAAATAAATTGATCATTGAAGCCAAACAACTGATCAAACTATTGAAACCAACTTTGCAATTGATCAAACTCTCTGAGAAATTCATCTAAGAAACTAATCAATTATCATCGATAGATAAGGACTACATATATGAACATATGGTGCATAAATATACAAAGTATATCAACGCATCACAATTTCATTACAGTGGTCTAGACTTTCAAGAGGGGCAATTGCAATTATGAAGTACTCCCCCTCACTTTAATACTAGGAGTAGTAACTTCACAATTTCATTGGTGCTTCATAGATAAGATAAGATGAGAGAATTGTACTTAAGTAATAGAAACCAAGAATAGTAGTTGAAATCCAAAAAGAAAGAATGATTTCCATATCAACTACCCAAAAAATACTATAATGCATTTCCTCTTCATTAGTGAGTTCCTTGAATTTTCATTTTCTTATGTGTCAAACCTTGTATTGTCAACATTTTACTAAATATGGGTAAATCTTGTTATTAAGATTTCAATGACATATTAAAATATATGATAGAATTCTATTGATAGAATTTTAAATTTTCTATCAAAGGCTTTAACCATTGGATCTTAATTATTCCAAGATTTGATCATATATACTAAAATGATAATAGAACAATAATTTAAGCTACAAAAGAAATAAGTAGATATTTATTTCTTAGCAAAGACATGTCATTACATCAAAACTGATAAAATAATCCTTCCAATAAAAAATGGATTGCACAAGGAATGAAGGACATAGCTCCCTTGCAACTAGTTTAATTCTATTATATATGAAAAGTTGGAAGTCGAACACCTCCTAATTTTTGTCCTAAACTTGCAAACTAAATATGCTGATCAGAGAACATGAAACCATTTATTAGCTTCCTTGTGTGTAGTTTCACAAAATCTGATCTGACATCTTTATCAATCTTAATCAGTTTAATTTTCAACCATTGTACATCACTTTCAAGATTATGACATTCATTTTATTTTTCTTTTAGTTCATCCCTTATCTTAATAACAAACTTAACTATAATTTTCATCTAATAGGAGTGATTTGCAAATCCTGCATTGATTTGTTTTTTTCAATTTTATAAATGTACTTTCTAAGAGTTTTTATTTCTTTTAGAGAACAAACCAATTCTCCTTCATAGTCTATTTGATAATTTTCTTTTTGTTTACATATTTTACCATCCAAAGTATTTTCAAAATCATGAATTTGTTTCCTAAGAATTCCAACTTCAACAAGTGTACAAACTAGTTCTTCTTTAAGATCTGTATAACCCTAAAAAAAAAATTCTTGATTTGTTTTTTTAGGTTTAAACCTTCTTTCAATTGTATTTACAAGGAAAGTTTCATCAAACTCATTAATCACACCATTTAAAGTATATACAATTCCATATGTCTTGACACCTACTACAATTATTCTTCTAGATTTTTAGTAATCTGACAATCTAAGGCAACAAAGGTAACCACAAGGTTACTTTTATAGATTTGGCTCACACTTAAAATATTATGAACCATACCTTTAACATAATAAACATATGTTACAAGAGTAAGGCTATCGAAAAAAAATAGTTCTTGACCCTTCTATTTGAAAAAGAGTGTGGTTTCCAAATTTGACTGAGCCACAATTAAACTCCTTATAGTAAAAAAATATGCTCTTATCACTTGTCATGTGGTGAGAGTATCCACTATCTGGAATCCAAACCTCCTAAATCTGACAAAATAAAACTTTTTGAGCATTCATAGCAATCTTGTTAGGTTTCCAAACCAATTTAGTCTTAGAACTTTTATTAGACTTATTAGAATATGTTGAAAAACCATCCTTACAAAAAATTTCTATATGACCTTGTTTCCCACATTTAAAACATTTAAGTTTTTTCAAAAATTGTTAAAGATTACCATTCACTATATTAGTATTTCTTCTAGGTGTCAATTTGCACTTATTTTCTTTATGCCCTGGTTGTTTGCAATTAAAATGGTAACTAAAGAAACATGATGTAAAAGAAATAGTTTTACCTTTGTCACCCTTCTTGGATGACTCTCCTTCTAGCTTGTCATAAATATCAGATAGCTTGCTGCAAGAAGTAAGTTGTTTTCGAAGATCAACAACGTTTGCTTCTAATAAGTAGTATTCATGCTCTTTTCTTTGCAGTTTTCTTGAGTAACCTCAAGAATCCTCTTTTTTTCTTCAATATGCAGTCTTAGGTTAGAAACCAAACCAACATCTTCTTGATTCTTATTCTTTTGAATGACTGATTCTTTTTTATATCATTTTAGTTCTTTAAGAGCTTCTTTCATCTCTCCTTTGAAATCAATATCATATTCTAAAACTTTTGAGACACTATTTTCGTATTGTATATTTGGAGATACAATAGCCATAAAAAGATTTTCTTCTTCTCCCTTAAGTGGTTCATCTAAACCACTATTAGTGACATCTACCAAGAATTTTTCTTCTTAAATTGTTTCTTTTTCTTTGATGACTTACTATTTTCATTATCATCACTCTCCATATCCTTATTTGGACATTGGATAGAATAATGCCCAATTCTCCCACAGATAAAATATTTGAAAGGCAGTTTTCCTTTGTATTTACCAGATCCCCTTCCAAGTTTACTGACAAATGCTTATTAATTCATTATTTTTTTAGTTTTATCAAAATTTGAATTAGTATCTACTTTAACATATTTAAAAGCATATTCTTTTCTAGGAGGATAAACATTAATCCTCATTTCATATGTAGTGAAAATATTGTGAAGAGTATCAAGAGTTACCTTGTTGATATTCCTTTCTTCAATAACTGATATCTTCAAATCATATTTTGAGGTCAAGGACCTTAACACTTTCTTTACAAATATCTATAGTCTCTTCTAGTTCCTCTCCAAGTCCTCATATGGAATTAACATCTTGAACTCAAAGAAAATAATAAGTTATTTTCTCCTCTTCAGCCATCGTAAGATTCTCAAACTTAGCCCTATAAGCTTGCAACTTTTCCTCTTTAACTTTATCATCACCTTCATAAATATTTGAGATTTTATTCCCAATGGACTTAGCTTTATCACAGTCCATAACCTTAACAAGCACATGATTAGAAAGACAACAACAAATGGAATTTTATGCCTTTGCATCACTTTCATAGGCCTTCTTATCAAGAGTAGAAGGTGATGTTGTACTAGTGTAAGCATTTCTTTTTGTTTCTGACCATACATCATAACCCTAAGGATTTTAAATGTCTTTCAATTATGAACTTCTAGATTGCATATCTAGTGCCATCAAAAAGTGGTGCCCTAAAACCAGACAAACCTTCTTCACTAGCCATAGTATGTACTCCACTACCAAGAGACCTTTAAATCAAAATAAATTGACTAAAGTTGTGGCCCTGATACCAATTGTAGGAGTAAAATGAACACTCAGGTGGGGTGGGTGAATCAATGTTCATACACAACTTTTCATTTTACAATTCCTTTAAAACTTGTTCATACAATGTAAACTATAAAGAAATGAATTGTAAAGTAGACTAACATACACAAGTATTTGTCCCAAGTGGAAACTCTTCGAGGAATAAAACCACTCGAAGTGCCTCACTAGCTCATTTGAAAAAATACTTTTACAAATGCCTCCCTAGTTGAATTATCTCGTTGACAATGTGCCTTACTGGCTAATTCTCATTTCAAATTCTTTACAAAAAACATAGAGCACTAGCTCTAGTTATCTCAATAGAGCATGTGTTTTTCTTGATCTAAGAATACATAGACCATATAATTACATATATTTTTCAGTGTATATACAATAATATACTCTATGTACCATTTTATCAAATCTGCATATTGAAATCAATAAAAAACATTCTAACTCTAAAATATGTTTCAATAAACCCCTATACCTTTGTCTCTAACTTTCCTTTGAATTGTCAATTTTCAAAACATAAAAGTAACATATATAATGACTTCTATTTCTGAATTGAAATGAAACTATCATACTAATCAAAATTGAATGATCAACTACTTTTCAAACTAAACACAAACTACCCTTTAACAAATTAGATAATGGTAAAAAATACTTCTTAAAAAATCTTCGACCGAGTCTAGAAATTGTGTCTCTGTAATAAATGATATAAATATTGCTTCAAAACATTTTAATCCTTATCTATTCTTGAATGAAGATCCAAACTAAACAAAGATTGCATTTAAAAACCTTAAAAACTCTATAACCCACAAACTTTTTTGACACAAGAGAGAGAAAAGGAGAAACAGTTAACTCACAACCACACAATGGTTCGAAAAAACAAATCCTAATTCTCAACAATGAAAGATTAACAATAAGAAACTAGACACAATCTTTCACAAAACTCATAAAGGAGAAATCCTTAATGAAACTATTTAACTCCATATCAACAAAGATGAACTATGCTAAGTCTTTCCATAAGAAAAGGTTCAGACAAAAACCTTAACAAAGAAACAATCATTAACAAAAATATAATGACTTTTACTTTTACAGAGACAGACAATTTGAGACTAGGGAATAAACAAAACTTTTACAAAGAATAACAAATTGAAAACCTCAATTAACTTAACTAATTGACTAAGAATAGAAATAAATTGAACAATATTCACACCATCTTTCTATGTGAAAAATAAGGGTAAAAAAAATATGTAACATGTAGCTCTTCAAAAACATGAGGTCTTCACTGAAGGGTCAATACAATATAACGTGTGTTCATATTAGGGGGTTTAAAATGGGCAAAAAAGGGGACAATATATTGCCTAAGTAGGAGGGAGGGGGTTTTTGTTGGGGTAGGGGGTTGGGGTTTATATAGGAAAGTGAGCGTGGGGGATATTAGGTGGGTATTGGAGGGCGCTGACAAAAAATGAGTCTAGGGCAATATTTTTTGAAAATAGGGGGATTCTTTAGTATGCAACGAATGCACGTGCTATGATTTAGGTTCATTAAGTGAAGCCCCCATTTTCAATAAACTCTATTATCAAACACCATTTTCCAAGGCATAGTTGCCCTTGATTACCACAACCAATCCCCAATTCAAAAAATCAAATGATATTCAACTTCTTTTAGACAATCTCAACTAAATGAAGTCACGCCCTCGATATTTCGTGTTGTGCCCTAGCTCGAATCTTTGAGCTTAAGGTTTTCTAATAAAAAATATGAAATGAAACTTCAATTACAACATAGCATGTTGGTATCTTTGGCATCAAATTAGTAAGCACTTTGGTGCTATTACAAATGGCACTAACTTTATTAATTATTTACCATGTGCAATGCCAACCAAAAGGCATTTTCCTTTAACATATACTTTGATGCATGTTAAGCATACATTGTGATCCCTTTTACTTTTAAACTTCCAAGGTACTTCTCGTTCACTTGAAGTGACTAATGCATTTCAAATGCATTTAAATAAAAATGGTATATAATGAATTAAAATATAGTGAACTTTAACACAAGGATATGGAATATAGACATAAACTCTTTTGTATCACGAAACGTCAACCAACATGTTATCATAGTCATGAAGAACCAATATCATCTTGTTATTTTCCATGTATCTTTGTCATATAGGAGATGATCAAGTGACTAACCTATCATTAATTAAATTGCATATGAAAGATATATCCAATTGATCATATATCAACCTAATCAAGTTCAAACTGATTATGTATCAAATTGATCATGTATGTAAATTGATTATCTATCAGCCTATCATATATGCTATGCATCATTCACAAAAATGGTATATCCATATCACTGATCAAAATCAATCTAATCATGAATGTATCATCAAGTAGGACTTCCGTGTAGTTAGTGTTATGTCATCAAGGACAACAAAGTCAGGGGTAACAAATAATATGAATATTGATAAAAGAAACATAAGCACTAGAGTCTTCAATTTCCACTAACCTCAATGGTCATCCATAAATCCAAGAGATAAGGACATGG
The DNA here is from genome assembly GCA_027943335.1 of Chamaecyparis obtusa. NCBI lineage: Eukaryota > Viridiplantae > Streptophyta > Pinopsida > Cupressales > Cupressaceae > Chamaecyparis > Chamaecyparis obtusa. The sequence continues at coordinate 521,853 of BSBK01006402.1, forward strand.
TTTAGGAAATTTTCTTCTAAATCATGAAGCTTAAACTTCCCCAAAATTATTCATATTCCCCTACATGAGAAGCCTAGGAACTTGGAAATGGTAGGAAAGATGGAATCTAGTGCAACCTAATATGTCTATGCATTTCACATATCAACATGCTCTAAATATAATATAAATTTATAAACATTAATCTATTTCAATAATACACATGGCTTTAGCCAAAGCACTTGAAATCATAAATGAGTAGGTGGATCCTAAAAAGAATATTTTCTCTCTAATAGCCCATATTCGATGCTCATCTTGGATGGTAAAGACAAATCACACAAAGAAAGAAAGAAAAGTACTTTCCTTAACTAACATAACATGCATGTGCATAATATTTAAAATAACTTTTATTATTTTCATACAAAATGATAACTACACGATACTTAATGCATTTCAATTTCCACTATGATTTACTGCAATATTTAATGTAAATGCAAGTTTCTTTTCATCCAAAAATGATTAGTACATTATGCATTATGCATTCAGTTTATACTATGATTTCATGTAGTTAATACAAATACATACAATAACTAAATTTCATGTTTTCTAACTATTTTCTTTTATATTTTTGCATCTCAATAATATAAAGATTTCAATCACATATAAAATGATACATACATGTGTGTGTGTGGGTGTTGACTGAGGCATTAGCACTACCAATGACAAGAAAAGTAGAGATGGATTACCACTCTTGAAAAGTGATTGGAATCACTTTAAGGTTCCTTTTAGGCTAGGTCTTAATTGTACAAAAATATTTCAATCAGATCATGTGTTTGTTTATTCAAGGGGCCTTTGCTAACAATTCTTCAAATCTCAACTACCGAAATATAATACCAACTCTCTCTTTTTCAAATAATGATCTTTATTTTTAGGATTTTCAATCATAACATGTGCAATACTAATTCTTGAAATGAAACAATTTTACTCTAACATCTTACTCTAATATTGATCAAATAATAAAAGAGAAGAGTGCTACAAGAAATGAAATGAAACCAATTTCAAACTACTCAAACAATGATAATTTCACATTTACTTGCTGCTTTAGATGGTCATGCTAAATAATATAAACCATATATGCATAAGTCAAAAATTCACAATGCATACATACACAATGCAATTGCCAAAGGAAAATTATATTAACTAGTTTTCAGAATTCATCAAACCACATGACCATACTCATGCCACATGTGAGATGAAGACTAGTTCAATCACTTTGAAATGAGATTTAACCATGTTATTAATTCAAGCAAAATGAATATAAAATCATGAACACCACACTAAGAATTCTTTAGAGAACACAAATGGAAACAACAAAATGTTTTGAATTTGATATTTTTTTGTTCAAGATTCATAATGATCAACAAAGAATTTCATGTTGATATTGCAATAAAATTTGACTATAGAAAATGCACAAGAGTTTTTCAACCCTTAACAATGTAAAATCCAACTATTTAATTAGATTTTACAATCTCAAAACTGCCAACCTACAACTATGATTTCTTGGCATGCTTATTGACTCAACTGGAAAGAAATATAAAAGAAACTACTTCAAAACAACTCCTAAATTGATGCCAAATAACCTTATACCTAGTGCAAGAGGTAGAATATAGATTCAACATATCAAAAATGACCAAAACATGCCCTATTTTTGGAGGCAGAATTAGTGTTGCAGAGGGGTGGAGGTTTGAGCAATGTTCAACGGAAAACATGGCTTTTGTGGGTCATATTTCATGACACGGACTGGGGCTTATATGTTGATTGGGATGCTAAAGGATGAGAGATCAAAACATATGTGTGTGAGCAAAAAATCAACCCAAAATTGTTGATCTCTTTGTTGTTACATGAATACAAACTAAGTATGATTTGGACACTTGTGCTGCTTTAGAATCTTCCTCAACTTTACTTGGTCACTGAAAACAAAGAAATATTTGACTACAAATGAGCCAAAACCTCTAGGAATGCACTATTAAAGGATCTAACTACTTCATTCATCTCTTCCAAGTCTGACAATTTGGCATATTCTTCTACAACTTCTTCAATTTATGTTCTTGATCTCAAATTAGGGAAGTTTGCCTTGCATGTTTTTCAACTCTGGTTTGATCCTTATCATAAAATTAATGTTGTCTTTGGTGCACTCTCCATGTAAACTATCTTTGAACTCTTTCACAAAATCTTAAACACTTCTCATTCTTACTTTACTTTCTCAATATGTTCATGATATTGACAAGACAAATTCCTCTACTCTTTGTAACATTGTGTTGGTAACTTCACAATTTTCTATTATTTTATCCTTGACCTTCTTGTATGTAAGGATGACCTTATTGATGGATCTTATCCATTCCAAAGGAATCTTCCTATTCGACATGTCTAGTATTGCCTCCTTGAGTAATTTTTCCATATAGTTTTTTTAATTATACAAAGAATGGGAAGATAGTCCTCCCACAAAAGGATTATTTCATCTATACCTATTCCATCTTCTTCCCCTAAAATCATCTTATGACAAATATTTAATTGTCTTGCTATAGAATGATACAAGTCAAGATTTTACAAATTATCTCTTCATCCAAAGTCTCAATACCTTGATGCTAGTCTAATATGGCAACAATGAAGGTATCCCTAATTTGAAACCTAGCTTCTAGCCTAGTACAACTTGTAGACTAGTAGAAGGGGAAAAATAATCCAAGGGAACCAAGAGACAACCAATATACTTTTTCATCTCTTTAATTTGTACTTTATATTCCTCCCTAGTATTTTCATCTTTTTGAATTCTTCTAAATATGGTAGTCATTGTGTGTTATAATGATTGCATTTCTCCTTCATGAGTTTGGACTCCCAAGTTTATTTCACGCATTTGATAATCTTACACTTGCATATCATCTTCAAGTTTATCTACCAAGGGTACATCTTTTTGTGCTCTTTGGTGGCCATGTGCATCTTTTTCCATGACATTTATCTTTATTGCTTTCTTCTTAGACTTAGGATTTTTAAATTACATTCAAGGATATCAAAGTCTTCTTCTTGCAACTCCTTATAGCTCCTTTTTCTTTTTTGGAATTTTTGGGTCAACCAAATAGGTTTAGTATTTACTTGAGTCTTTTATGCTCCTATAACCATTTCATCTTTCTCTTTGAACACTTCTTTTTGTCTATGCTCTTCTTCATGTTGATGTTTCTCTAAGGGTTCATCTTCTCTTGTTTTTTTATTTATTTTTATCACTCTTATTATTTCTTAATATATTTTTCTTCATCATATCCATCATTTTGATGCTCTTGATGTTTTGATTAAGGAAAAAATAGGTTTCGAAGGGGCCCCGAAACCCTATACAAAATGGTCAAAAAGGATATTCAAAAAAGCATTCAAACATGGGACAGATCAAGACCACACCGAGGGCTTTACAATAGGCTCCCACAACCTGGAATAAAAAAGAACCAGAAAAAAAGAATCTGGATCCCCAACAAGAAAAACCACTGCATAAAAGAATAGAACAATTAAGTCCAGCAGCCCTAAAACTTCCAGCGGACAACAAAGAAAAATACATCCAATAAAGGTCCAGCTACCTGGAAAGAGAAAACCCAAGAAAAATTATTTCTTTCCTAACTGGGAACGAAGAGACATATCAAAAGAGGGAAGATGTTTAGATTTTTTTTCTCTTTCATAGAAGTCCACCCATCTTCCGCTTTCTTAGCCAAATCCTGCCAAGAAATTGAATCAAGAACCGAGACACCCAAGTTCTGAGAATCATGAGAATGACCCAGGATAGGGCCAAAAGTATCCAAAGAAGCTGATTCAAGAGATGAATCAGTAGCATCCAATCCAGAGTGAACCAATGAAGTATTGACAGTAGAAGGGGCAGAAGCCTCACAACCATCAGAGCCCTGAACAACTGAATCTATACAAAGAGGCGATCCAAGGATGGAATCAACACTCGGGAAAGAGCCAACAATGGTCCCAAGAGGCACATTTGCCTCAGAAATCTCCTGAGAAGAGGAAAAAACCTAAGAAAAGCTCCTGATAGATGAGTCCTTCACAATAGAGTAATGTTGGGAGGAGGCCCCCTTCCACCAAGAAGCAAGTTTCTTAACCTTTTCCAATCCACACTAATCCGCTAAGTGACTAGTTTTAAAACATCTCCTGCATCTAAAGGGGAGTCCCTCATAATCCAAGGATTGGATCCAGGATCCTTTATGATGCTTCAACATAATCTTTTCCGTTTGACCCTTGGAAGAATCCAAATCAACCAAAATCCTAGCATAAGTAGAATGAAAAATATCATTAGATTCCTCATCAACCATCAGAAAGTCCCCAAGAGCCTCACCCACAGCCTCAAGCAGAGATTCTACCAAAAAATGTAGAGGGAGGTTGGGAAGCCTCACCCAAGTAGGAACCTTGGAAAAAGTCTCAGAAGAGGCATCAAAATCAGGATGCAGAGGGCTTCATCATGAGCATGAACCGGGCATCCCAACTGAAAAAATTATCACATAAAATCAGGTTCCTATCAGCAGGATTTTTAAACTTAGCAATGAAAAAAACCCTAGCCAGAGGGAAAATGTGAACAGTTTTAGAAATGATGGGTTCCCACTGGCGAGTAGTCCAAGAATGCAAATCAGAAAGACTCAACCAAAAGCCCTTAAACCTTCAAATAAGACCATGTTCAAAGAAAATAGAGGACACTCCTTCAATGTCTTTCACAACCTCGTCATCCAGAGAAAGAATCAGAGGGTTAGAGACACGAAAAGGGGCCACACCATTCTGTTCAAGAGCCAAAGACTATTTTAGAGTAGAATCTTTGCACAAAGAGGAACCCCCAGGAACAGATTTCTCCCCAGTACTACCCAAAGGAGCACCATGGGAACCAACAACCCCAGCCATTGGCGACACTAAAACCCAACCATGCTCTTGATGTTATTCTAGAGGAAAATATCACTTTGGTTCTTGGTTTCCTTCATCCAAATCATGTTCTCCATTGTGTTTATCTTCTTAGTGTTGTTGATCGATTTCTTCCTCCATATGACTACTTGGAATATCCTCTTCATGATTTTCCTTTGGAGTTTCATCATCTTGGTGTTGATCTTCACGTCCATTTTCTTCTTCATCATTATCTCTTCCTCCAATTATTGTGTTTAATTCTTCTTCATTTCTTAATTTTCTTTCTCTAATTACTTTATTCATCTCTTTCATCGCCTTCTTCCCCTAGTTCCTCTCCTCACACATTATCTTGGTGAAGATTCTCTTCTATCTTGTTTACTTCTTCTTCAACTTTTTCATCGTCAACATTGGTTTGTGTGATTTCAATCCCTATTGTCTCTTCCTTAGCATCATCCTTTGCTTCAATTTTCTTTGGATTCTCCTATTGAGTTGTCTCCTCTTGTTTTTCTCATTTTGAGGAAGGAATATAAATGTATTCCTTTTGTATTGATGTAGGCTCTAGAGGAGTAGGTACTTTTTCACTTTGTGTGGATAGGGGAGGAGCACTCTTTTCTTGTTCACCTGGGTCTTCTAATTGTGTCATTTTCTATTTGTGGAGTTGTATTTCTTCCTCTCCCTCTTCTTATGAGGACTCAATTATTGTTCACTTGGGACCTTTCTTCAACCTCTTGTAGGTCCATGGGGTTTCCAAGGGTTCTTCCTTACATAAATTTTAACCTTGGCTGACTTGATTTTATGGTAAATAGTGGGAGTAGTAGTAGTTAAAGCAATAGCAAAAGTGACGAGATATATTTTCTTGGGTGCCCCCCTTTTGAGTTTTTTCCTCTTTTTGAAGCCTTTGAAAATTTATTGGAATCATTTATATGACCACACTTTCATGCCATGCCAAGTTAATGGAGATAGATGATTTTTCAAAAGAAGACGTCTTTGTTTTCTTTGAAGCACTTGCTTGTTGTTTTACAAGTTTTCTTCCTACATGGGGTACAATATCTATTGGGTAAGGCTTTGAGAGCTACTCTTATGTCCATATAATATCATGCCTTGCCCTGCTATCCATGTATTCTACCTCTTCAGCAAAAAGGCCCATGTTGTGGATAAAAACATCAAAATTTCTCTTTGAATTATACAAGGGGTGTAGGTTTCTCTCACTGCATTTGGATTTAGCCTCTTCTATTACATGCCTAAATTTGGTTGCACAAGATTTAAGTCCATTCTACAGTAATCTTTGATTCTTACTTATTAATTATCCATATAGTTTTCCCAATGATCTTTCACATTGGCCTTGTGTTTGAAGTGAGCCCCAGTAATTTTTCTCACTTTTTCATTAGTATCAAATTTCCCCCTCTCTATTTCAAAGGCTTTAAATAATATTTTAACATATTTATCTCAATGCTTCTAACAACCTTCATGTTGAGGCATGTGTGTGCTCCAATTCTAGTGAGAAATTGAAAGCAAGGCTTATCTATGTTGACAATTAACTTATGAGCATCACCCACTTGTCTACACAACTCAAGTACAATTAATGTATTAGAAGGGTATCTTGGTAGATTATAAGGAGTTATTGTACAATAGCTACCCTAATATATGTGAAGGTATTGAATTGAATGACATAACTCCCAAATATTTTTATCTCAAATGTTTGCATATACAAATAGATTATTAATTGTCCTCTATTACTTCTTGCTCCTTTCTAGAGTAAACTAAGGATAGTTATTTTATATTCTCACTTTGGGATCAGTCAGTAATCCTTTCCTCCTAAGGCCTAGAAAAGTTTCACGTGCTACAAGAAAATAGACCAAGTAATAGGTTATATAGAATTTTTGGTCAATATTCACTTTAGTAGTTGTTCATACATACTATCACTTATCATATTTCCCAATAAATATACTCTTTCCTAGTAACAATAGTCTTTATGAAAAATAACATACATGGTTAGAAATCCTTAGCATCAGGTAATCCAACTACCTTCTTAAGAGGGTGACTAAGTCTCTTGTATCAATGTGCAACAATCTCTGGTGGATATTTTTATATTTTCTAGTTTGTACCCCTTTCTTGGTCTATATAATAAGTTACCATTTATGTATCTCATTGGATCCTTACAGTTCTTTTAGTATTGCTCTCCCAAAGTAATAATAATATTTGTATAGTCATCATGGGTGATAATACTAAATATTTTGTCAATGGAATTAGTCGAGATGTCTAACGCCAACTCTCCTAGAAGCCCATAAAATCTTCTCTCATATGCATTGTAATACCTAGCACATGCCATCACAAGTTACAAAGATTGAACTAAAATTTTGAATGCATCAACTTGTACCAACCCAAACCTTACTAGAGATGTGGCCCAATAAATTCTACCATTTGGGTAAGACATCCTTTGTAAGAAAGCATCAAGATTTACGTGACCCAATTTGTATCTATGGCGAATCTATCTGTAAAAACCAAAATCAAAGGAGGAAAATATCCATGGGATTTTTACTTCATCAAGATCACTATCTCTTCTATCGTCACACTCTCTACACAAAAAAGATTAAGTTAGGAACATTATCCACCTTAAGGCATCATTTTAGTTCATCATTACTATTGTCTTGTTTGAATCATCATTTTGCATTGCATAGCCAAATTGAAACTTTAGCACATAATAGCTTGTATTGGGGATCATTGATAAGGTATCCCCAACACCCTTTTTGGAATTAGAAACAACGATCCTCAAAGACATGTAATGGTTGATACATAGTAGGGTGGTGTTAGGATAGCATGGTGTGGAGAAGGGAATACACCACCTGCAAGATTGATGAAACCCAAGGAGTGATTCAATCCTTGGCACCACCTCACTTAATTATCACTATGGTGAGATAGGGATATCAATTTGTTAAACTAAGATTTAAACCTAAATGTGAAAGAAAATTACTTAAACATAAATAACTTTATTCTGTGAGCTAATAAAATTGTTTTAGCCACTAGAAATAAAAGATATTTTGGTTGAGACTATTTGGTGAAATTCACTAACTCGTTGTCTTAGATGCCAAAGTCAATTTAGGACTACAACTTATATTTGGGATGCTAACACGTCATGTGTGCATCCCATATGGATAGGGTACAAATATTGTAACCATAAAAGTACAAGAACAATGACTAAGCTTAACATAATTAAAAGGGCTATAAACATAAATGATAGAAAGTAACTTATAGATTGAAATAACTAGTTAAGGCTACGAAGAAGAAAAATGAAGTCTTACAACTAGAGGTAGAAGAATCCCAAGATTTTATGTTATTTCCTCCAATATTGCACACAAAATGACGAGAAAAAGCATTGGGTTGTTTTCTTTAGAGGCCTACTGAAGTCAAACCCCCATTTTGGTGTTTTCACCTCCATAGACAGACAAGATATGATATATTTGGTATACAATAAATTGATAAATGATAATACAATAATAATAAAGATAGAAAATGATTAATTACTATGATATACCAATTCAAACAAAAGTGAATGGATGTAATATCACTACCCTTCAAATCCAAGAAGCTAAAGCTTGATGGATTGACTGAAATAACAAACTTGTGTGCATGAAGGATAATGTTGAAGGAACAAAAAAATCAAATCAAGAAGCTAGAACCTCTCAACAATGGTAGAGACAAACCTCAAGAGATTGACCAAAAATTCTAAGACTATGAGAGATTGATTTGAATGACCAAGAATGTGCCAAAAGAGAGAAAAATGATGCAAATAATAGAGTTTAAATAAGGCCTAAAATTCCTCATGTCAGTGGACTATCCAAGAAGGTTTTACATCGACAAAAACTATAGGTGTAACAACTTAATGGCCACCTTCAGTCTATACATTTGCAGAATAAATGCATGCCACCTAGTCATCTCCATGGTGTGCATGATTCCTTAACCAAACAAGTCAGGTGGTCAAGAATCTATAGAAGGGAGAAGCGATGGAAAGTGGAATAAGATGTAGGCTTAGGTGGAATTCTGATTTTTTTCTAAAGCATATGCACTACACAATGAAGAAATGCATGGGGTGCACTTTACGACGTTACACAGGGTTCAAAGTACTCAAGAGGGTTCACTTTATGATTTGACTTGGCCCGACCATCAAATCTCAACAAAATTGGATCTTTTCATCAACTAAAGTTGAACTTAACAAAATTAATTGCTAAAGATAAGTTTGAGGGATTGATCCTCCAACTTTCAAGTTTGCATGACCTACTTGGTGTTTCAAAATTTAGGACTAGTAGACTTGCTTGATTTTCACTTTGCATTTTCCTAATCCTATATTCTCGATCAATAATTTGAGAATGGTTTGGTGTAGAAACCTTAGGATCATATTCAAAATTTTGAGGACTATAGGGCACACAAAGGGTCAGGGGTGAATTGGGAAAAAAAAGATCCCCAAAAATGAAACCCAAAATTCTTGGAAGGAAGGAGAGTAACCGTAAATTATTTATGCAAAATAACTACAAAAACAAAAAATAAGGAAAAGAGAAACATGTGAAAACCTTAAGGAACACTCCAGCACAACAAACAACAAAAAAGGAAAAAAAAATTGAGACCAAAACCACAATCCTACCTCTAACAAGACAAGGAATTACAACCTTGATGTTCAAAAGACAATGAGAAACCACATATCATCACTCCTCCCTATGACACCAATCATGCAAAAAATAGATGCCATGAAGACTCTCTAAGATCTCAAAATATCAAATCAAAAGTGAAGAAATGAAACTCTAAAATTCCTTTTGTAGGCAATTGTGATGATGTTGGGTTGGCCTTCCACATAAAATGTGATCGATTTTCATAGGTTGGGGCAAAGGAAATAGTAAAACAAAGACTCACCATGGTTCAAGAGTTGAGGAGGAGGAGATCAACCATTTTCTAGGTGATCCCTATACCTCCAATGTCTTTTCCTAGAAAGGGAAAGGAAACCATAGATAAAAAATTAGGGGTGATAGGTTTTGTACTCAGGTCCATCAACCCCGAAAAGCCCAATTCTTGGAGAGTGAAGAAAGGAGAGGAAAACAAAGAAGGGACTAGGGATCGAGAGTGAAGGGTTTCCAAGTCAATTGGAAAACTCATCAACCTCGAAGCCCAAATACCAATAAATAAAGAAAAGAAGATAAAAAAAAGGGAAAGGGAAGAAAAAAAGGCTAAGAAAGACAAAAGGGAAAAGAAAACAAAAGCTGACAAAGAAAGGGGGTTCCCTACTTAGGAAAATGGCTAAGTGGAGTATGAGTCAGAGGATCACAACAATAATGTATGCATGCATGTATGTATGTATATGAATATGTGTGTGTGTGTGTGTTGGGGGGGGGGGGGGTGGGGTATGCACTCTCATATACATGCATAATTGATAAGGCATAATGAATTAAATTGATTTTGTGACATTATATAACATTTGATTTCATGTTGCAAATGCAATACAATCTAAGATAAAATTTGAGCAAGATCATTAATGTTGGTCTCATATATATTCATAACATATATCTACATGTACATATTGTTAGGAAATAATTACCATATCTAGTTACATTAATCCATTTCCTACATAACCATGGGAGACAAGCATACATAGAAGATTACAAAATCACTATAATTCAAAGATCAAATAGAAAATCCATAAGATATACCTTGGGGAAAACCCTCATGAGGGAAAAACCCAACCTCTAAATGTATCCATACACCATATAATTATTCAACCATAAATAAATGAAAAACACTTAGAAAGTGATAACGAATACTCTTAAAACACCAAGCCCTCCAATGCATTCTCATGTGTCCAAGCATGTATACGTATATCCCATGTCATGCTTCACAATTGCAACCTTTAGAAAGACTCAATAATGACATCCTCTAAACTAGCTGACCCAAACCACTAACATGTGTTTTCTTTTATAGAAACGAGCTCACACAAAAATATAAATAGTAGTAAAGTAAAACCATGTGAACACAATATCATTGACCCCTCATTTAATATTGAGTATGGATTTTTCACTTTATTAAATATCTTTCCCCAAGATAAAAAAATGCAATATAGTATCTCAATGTAACACCCACATTAAATATAATACCATTGTTACAATACAACATATAAAGTGGCCCTAAGAATAAAATTTATATGCAATCTCTATGTGGTGCACGTCCATATAGGTGCTTGTAGGTGCAACACATAATAATAAAATATAACATTACAAAAATTATGAAAGGTGTACAACACCTATTCCCAACATTCTACCTCTTGTTGTATACATTGCATAAGGATCAATCAATGAAATACATCATCATAGTGTTGAGTAGGGGATTTGTGACCCTCAGGATATTGAGACCCCGAAGAGGAAATGTACCTTACACTACCTCACTTTAGTAACACTCTAGTGAGCTAGGGAGATAAATTAAATGAAAGGACTACTAATTAGAAAAAAAAAATTAAAATAATGAGATAGTTGGTAAATATAGAGAGATAAATATATTTTTATTACAAAAATAGAAAATTGAAATAGTAAATTTCTTACCCTAGAATGGACATAGTCAGCCTCAAATGCCAATGCGTAGTCAGGATGTTTGTATGCTACATTGGCTTCCATATAGACAAATGATAGAGAATTATTTTGGTTCACTAATGTATGCTCATCTTTTATCCAAAAAAATGATTATCACCTACATACATAGAAATGGGGGAAAATGTTGAGATATATAGGATTTTCTGCAATCAAACCCATGTTTGGTTTTTTTATCTCCATAGATAGTTAAATTGATAGATTTAGAATAAAACCAAAAAATGATAATGTAATAGATACAAACCTTTCTTAATGGAGGAAAAGCCCTATTATTTAAGATATGCAATAGGAAAAAATCTTAGTTAAGGAAGTAAAACCCCTATTATATGAGATAAAATGATATTGATAAATTAATAGAAATAAACCCCAGTTAATGGAGGAAAACTCCTATTATAGAAGATAAAATACAAATAGATAACTCCTATGAGAGAGAGAGAGAGAGAGAGAGAGAGAGAGAGAGAGAGAGAGAGAGAGAGAGAGAGAGAGAGAGAGAGAGAGAGAACTCAAGGAGCATAATTAGGGCTCAGAATAGATAGAGATAGTGATGGGGGAAGGAAGATGAGAGAGAGGAAACAAAGAGAGACAAACATGTATACAAATATATATACATATGTCTATATAAATATATGTACATATAACTATAGATATGCATATATTTATACATTAACATATATTATATATGTATGTCTATACATATTTCTAGTAAATGCTAAGTTTATAAGCATAAATTTTTATATCTACATAACCTGTACGAGTTTTTTAAAATTCAAAATGGTGTTTTTACTCCTACATAACCCGTACGGGTTATGCAAAACTATGAATGGTACTTTTGGTTTTTCAAAACCTGAGCAATTTATTTTGCAGATCAAAACTCGTACGGTTTTTATCTTGGTAAGAGGGTTGGAAAATGACCCTAAGGCTTGCAAGATTATTTTCCCTCCATTTTTTTCCTTTTACACATTTTTTCATCTTCCAACATGATTTATTGACTTTGTCATCATCAAGTTTACAAATGATCAAGTGGGTATCTCTAAAATTACCACCATGATCTCACACGTCTTTTCATCTTTTTGACCATATAAATGTTTTTTGGACAACATTAGCATAGTAAAAATTAATTTTCTTTAGTAGTGACTTGACAGTCCTCATAGACATATGTCTACCATTTTTTTAATAACTTTTGATCTACTTGACCAAATTCAAAAAAAAATTACATATTACTGTTATACACTAGATTCTATAAAAAATTTTAAAAGTTTACATTTTTAAATTTTTTTGATGTAAGTTATGCTCGGTGCATGAACAAGTACCAGATTTTCAAGATGTGGTCACTCCATATTTTCAATGAATGAGAGAGAGAGAGAGAGAGAGTATTGCCAAAGAGTGAAAATTAGTGGAATGGAGGGTTTCTTTATCAAAAGGGATGGGAGTAGTCATTTAGAACTTGTCCAAGTGAAGGGACATGCATCAAAAGTGACCTAAAGAAAAATATGCACTTTTTGAAGTTAGAATATTTTTGGGATATTTGTGCACCATGTTGTCATCCACCAAAGTTGACTCCATATATGGGCTAGGGGTCCTAAATGTTTTTCCTTTTGGATCCATGATATCCAAATGCTAAAGCTCGATCATGGGTTTTGTCATAAATGCACCGAGCCTAACGCTCAAGTATCATAAATGCATAAGGTGAAATTTGTGACACTACATTTTTTCCCACTTTAGTGAATTGATTTGCTCAAGGGATCAAGTGCACTAAATTATCTTAGAGAGATTTGTTCATTAAACTCATGCAATGTATTAAATGCATTAATTACCTAAAAAAGGATATTATAGTAGTTGTAGAGGTCAACTAGGTGAATACAGGTGATGCCTCTAGTACTCGGTGTGTGAATCCACAATATTAAAAAAATAGGTATTACAAAAATTGAAATTTTGTTAGTGCCAACAATAAAAGAAGCTACTTCACTGATAAGAAGACTCAGTGAATGTTAGTACTAGTTGGAATGAAAAAATCTAATGTAGATGAATATATGCCCCCTTATATTTTTTCCCCCATTAGGTGGAGAAAAATATGAAGAAAAAGAAGTTAGAATCTTTGAAAAAAGAAAAAATTTCAAGTTTTTGGGTGATTATTTAGCTAGCTATTAGAAAGGTGGTCCCTAGAATGGTCATTTACACTATTCAACGTAGATTTTTCATTAAGTTTTATAGAGAGGTTTACAAAAATGCCTCACAAATGAGAGTTTCAAGTCAATAGAGTTGATGATTTGTATGGTTTCATGGAGGATGACTAGCCACTCGATAAGGTAGACCTCATTTTGCCTCTTTTCATTATTTTATATGCATTTTATTATTTTTTTAGTTTTTGATGCAACACGTGCATCCTCTTTTTGCAAGAGTGTCCAAGATCCATAGATGCATCTTGGATGAATTCTCACACTAGCATCCAAAGCACACATATGTCTTGAGGTACCAAATGTGATGGCATCTTCAGGTTGCATAGGTGTCCTTAGTACTTAGAGGCTATAATTTTGTTGTAAAAGTATAGATATGATAGGGATTTTGGTATATATGTTGCACGTGATTGATATATCCTTCTTTATATATTTTCATACTCTCCCAGAAGTTTGTAAGCATATTGATGAACACCTACTTAGTAAACTATGTGGTTAGGATAGAGAGAGTTGTAAAAAGGCCACCATCATCATCTCTAAAGGGTGGGCCTATGGTGGGTGTATCATCTATCAAAGATGCAATTCCATGTGTTTATGCTAATGGTGTTGATGGAGAGGTAGGATGCAGACATAATGTATTTTCATCTCCCTACTTGGGAGATGACTATTACTTTGATAAATGTATACCAGATCTTGTGTATGCATATTTAAGGTGATTTGGTAGCATTGGAAAAGCATTTGTTAGTGTAGAGATCCTATATGGACAACTATGGTGTACTAATAGGGTCATAGACTATATAGGAAATGTCTACTTGTAGTGGCTAGCACAAGGTCGAGTATAAATATTGTTCATCTAACATGTTACCATTTATGTGTGGGGCTCTCACCTCCTAATGTACCTCATCCCATATATCAAACATATGGAGGAGAGGGGACTCATATATTCTTGGGATTAGAGCATGCTTGTGTATTCGTAGTATGTCCTCAATAAATACATTAATCATGAGTACCATAAAATCATTGCCTCTACTTTATTGTAAGTGTATATGTTTGAGCACATCACCTACAAGGGTCTAGTAGCGTTCCCCTTATTGAACACATCTAGATACTGAGAGGGAGGGTGAATCATCATGTACAATAAACAATTATATCACAATTTCTTATCATCTTTAATCTAGTTAAACATTAGTAAAAGATATTGCAATTACAATACACACACATAGAGACACAAGAACACAAAATTTACATAGAAACCTAGTGAAAGAAAAACAACAGAGAGAATCACACTCATAATATGAATAACAATATGACGATGTTTGTTTTAGGCTCATTGCTATGAAAGTGCACCTCTCGCTAAAGGAATTGTAGGCTAAGGAACATTTTATTAGGGAAAGATACAAAACTGCATAAGCTTGCAAAAGAGAAAATAAACTTCTAACATGCACATAGAAATGATGAAATGAAAAGATATAGCATCTCCTAATCAAACATCACAACAACTATGTCAAACTCACACACTTCCACCTCTATTGTTTCACATTTAAATTAGATTAGATTCACATTAAATCCCAAATCAATCCACACAAATCTACCATGATCCACACTAATCCACACTACAACTCTCCTAATTGCATATATATATATATCAATTTGATCAATTAAAAATTACAACTAGGTTGGCCATAATATACATAAGAATGATTTACATAAACTTGGTCACCTTGAGAATTTAAATCCAATGTGGTCCCTAGGAGATAAAGGGGACCCAAATATATCATAACACACCTCCCATAAATGATTTCAGCTAAGTACAAGTATTGCTACAACCTCCAAGGTTGAACACAAATGAAACATGTAGTAAAACATTAAATCATGTTAATTGGTCGACCCAAAAACTCTCCAATGCACATGATGCCATGAAAAGAACACTGCACTAGGGTAGGACCTATTTTAGCTTCTTAACTCTTCCTTAAAAGCATATTTAGACTAATAAATCATAAATTAATTCACCACAATCAACTAAGTTGACTAAAGACCAATATAGACAACAATATTGAACTCAGATCAACATAAATTCATTTGCAAAAAAATCAACATTATATATCTAAACTAGAACACTACACAAATGTTAGGAACATGCTTGCCATATTACATAACTTGAATTACTAATGCAAAGAATTCTCTCTAAACCTGTCTTGGCTATTTCTTATAGCTAGCCTTACAGTTAGCAAACAACAAAACACAACTTCTACCTCTAAACTTCTATGGACCTAAAAATAGGATAGTGCAATATTCACAAGCCATGCATTTCATCACCAAAACCAAAATCCATTAGATTATTATGTGAAGGAATGTAGATTATTCTACCATAAGGACATCACATATTATTTCCTACATATTCTTGCTTTCTATACTTCCATCTTTCGAATATGCTACTATTGAATTGTTATCACCACTAGACATGTAAACATACAATACAACACTTAAAATACTCTTTTTTTGCATATTAGACTTAAAATATGATTTCCTTCATATCAACCATTAGATACCCTTTCCTACATATCAATCATCAGATACTCTTTCCTGCATATTAGACTTTAGATTAACACAACTCTCCATTAGATACAATACTAAATACAACTCTCATTACAATAGGTAGTCAACTACATTAGGTTGACATCAATGCACACATCATATTGACATCAATTAACATACTAAACTCATAATGCTAACAATTTTTCCCTTTTTCATTGATAGCAACACCAAAAACAAAGAAATGTGATGACCCATTATCTTTATTTATCTCCCCCTTTGACATCAAGGACAAGGGGCACAAAAACTAAAAAATCTTATAATTATGTCTCTCCCCCTTTTAGGGACATCTCTTTTCTATATCTATTAGTCATTTCATATTCTATTTCTCTCTCTTCGAAACACAAAAATATCACCAACACCACTGCCCCTATTAGGGTAACCTTAACTTTGAAACATTTTTCCTACAATCAGGAAACCACAACCTTTAATACTCCTCGTAAGAGAATCAACTGCATCAATGCAAGATACAATGGATAGAAAATAATTCTCCCACTATAAAGATGCACCTCTCTTATGCATCTAGTTTTAAAAAGGAGCAACAACCCCTAACATCTACCAAAAACACTCAAAAGTATTCTTTGATAGCACCTTAGTGAAAACATCTACAATAAGTTCCATAGTGTGTACATACTCCAAATTTACTTGTCAAAAAAATTCTCTCAAGAAGTAATACTAGATATAAATGTGCTTAGTTTTTGAATGCGTAACCAAATTATTTGAAATATTGATAGTACTTGTGTTATCACACATCATTAGAATAACTTCATAAACTATCTTCATGTCCTTAAGGGCCCGTTTGGGCGCTAGCATACCAAATGCCAGATATAATCAATTCTGGAAGATGCTGCAATTCTTAAAGATACTTATTCTTAAAATGAATTCCAGAATATGTACTGATCTGTTTGGTTCACCCGGAAGATGACTGAGAAGATTATTTTCTATGTTTGGCACTAGATTTTTTGAAAATGAAACTGCAAACGTAGAACACATCTGGAGGGATGAAAACTGGATAGATATTAGCAGCATCCAAAGGAAGCTACCCCTACAGAGCGATCTTGCTTGCCGGGGAATTAGAAATGACAAGTTTTGATCCTGATCCTCAACTATGAATTGAAGTCCACCCTGATGCAGCACCGGAACTGCCAGTTTCAATCGATCAAAGAAATGCACTTTATAAATCTAGGGAAGCGGAAGTGGAACTGCTCTTTAGAAAATGCAAAATGTAGCCGCTTTGCAGAGCGTCAATGGTGAAAATGAAACTAGAAATGATGAAAATGCAAACAGTCAAATGCCCTAGCGAACTTCAAAAATAATTATTCTTTGCACACGGACCCGACGGAGTTTTAAAAATTGGCATACCAAAAGTGGAATTAGAGCTCAAATTCTAATTCCACCTTTTCAAGTAGAAGACGGAATATTTTGTGGGAAAAATTGGAATTCTGAAATTCCAATTCCAACTTATTTAGATGAACACAAACATGGAAGACAATAATCAAAAAATGCTATTATGAAATTAGGGCCCATATTCCATGTACCAAATGGGCCTGGATCCACATTATATGAGTACAAAAAGTTATTTTTGTAACATATTCTAGCTCTGCAATGGATAATGAAACCAAATCCTACTTTTTTCTATTCCAAGAGACCAGCCTGTATCCTAAGAAAAATGCACCACCACTTGTACTTATTTTCCATCTACACATATGACCCAATCAACATCAGTAAAATATTTCAAAAATAAATCATTATCTCATTTGTACCATAATCCAAAGTTTGGATTCTCAAGTATTTTAATATCCTCTTCACTACCTTTTCATGAGATTGCTTAGGCTCTGATTGATGTCTAGCGTCCAAAAAAATTGTATGCATAATATTAGGTCTTGAAGTGGTCAAGTACAACAATCTTCCTATAATAGATCTATAAAGCTTTTGATCAACTCTCAAAGATTCATCATCTTTTCTCAAGTGATAATTAGTGGCCATGGGGGTTTCAATTGGTTTAGAATCCTCCATTCAAAACTTATTCAACATTTCTTTGACATACTTGGTCTGAGAAATAAATATATAATCTTCTTTTTGAATAACTTGAAGCCCAAGAAAGAATGACTACTCACCAATAATAGGATTTTCAATTTTTTTATGCATCTTTATAGAAAACTTCTTGCAAATATTATCTTCGCCTACAAAAATAATATCATCAACATGTAAAATTACTATTTGTAACCTACGATCTTCAACCTTGAAATAAAGATTGTTATTTGCAGTACCTTTCTTGAATTTCTATTGTAGAAAATACTTGTCCAATCTAGTGTACCAATCTCTATGAGCTTTCTTGATTCATAAAAGGTCCCTTTTTAGTTTGTAGATCATATTTGGATCTTCTAATTACTTGAAACTATATGGTTTCTCAATGTAGACTTCTTCTAATTCTCCATTCATAAATACAAACTTAACTTACATCTGATATACTTTGAAATCTTTGTCGGCAACAAAAGAAAGAATCATGCTAATAGCTTCCATTCTTGCTACGAGAGTAAAATTATCCTCAAAATCCATTCATTCAACTTGAATACAACCTTTACATACCAATCTTGTGTTATTTCTAGTGACTTGTCCATATCCATTTATCTTGTTTTAGAATTCCCACTTAGTTCCAATCATATTTATGTCCACTAATTTAGGTACCAATTCTCATCTTTGATTCTTCTCTATCTAATCCAATTTTTTGTTCATATCTTTCATTTAAATTTCATCCTTGTTTGCTTCTACATAGGTCTTTGGTTCCACCTTAGACAGAAAACAATGTTGGAATGTGAAGTTTATGCTATTATTGTAGTTGTCATTAATGGTTGTCATTGATGTCAACATATCCTTATTGTTTGGATGAGGATATGATTCTTTGGTGATCTAGATTAGCGTTCTATGGATGATGTGTTGTGATGGCCTATCTTTCACTATGTTTTTCCTAGTCCCATTCAGAATGCAACATAGTGTGTGTTATCATTTTAGTTCACACTAAATTGGTAAATTGACCAAATGTTTTGCATTGAAATATGGATTTAATAGTTTCTATTACATTATAGAATTATTTGAAAATTCAAAAGATAAAAGTACATGTGCAAAATTACAACTAAAAGCATCAGAGAACTTGCATCAAGGTACACTTAGTTGCATACTACTAATCAGATTTTTTCAATAAAGTACAGATACTTGAGTTAACAGAAAGGAGGAAGATATGTGTGCATTTTAGACAGTAAAAGTATAGCATTGAATTATCCACACAAGCAGTGGTTTCTCTCAAAACTATAAATTAAAAGTACATTTCTGGGATATTCAAAGACATACAATGAAAATGCATTGATATGTAGCCACACATCACGTGGCAATAGGTTAATGCAGACATGCATTTCAGTCTTAATTGAATGCAAAAATTAAAGAGATATTTACATTTATGTAAATGCAAAAAAGAAGAAAGAGAGGATAGGTTAGGCCCCCCATTACCTAGTGTTTCTGTGGGGAGCCAAACAATGCTACATTTTTTATCCTGCATCCCAAGGTATCCAAAGTTATCATGCAAAAGAAGAGAGTGAAAGTGGGGTCAGCTCATGCAAACTGAGCAATGGAGAAATACTAACCTATCATTCTAGCTATCTACTTCCATACATTTACAGAAATGTAAATCGAAATGCATTAATGGAACTGCTAGAAGGAGTGATTAGATCACATAAAATATTTTATTTCTTAAACATTGTTTGCTTCATGTGCAGATTCAGGTATGAAGACTAAGTAAGTTGTTGAAAGGACATGCATACATTACACGCATGAAACTTTCTGAATGAAGCTATGGAGAGGTGAAGACATGAAGACCGGAGGACTTGAGGAGGCTATTGAGAAGTATGCATAAGTTTCAAGCATGGAACCTTTTGGCTAAATCATGGTGTTACAGAAGACTGGATATTGAAGGGACATGATCTTTGTCATGAAACCTTTTAGCCAAGTAAATCAAATATATATGGTCACAGAATGGTTTTCATTTTATTCTAAAGTTTTAAGAACTACAACAAGTGATGCAGAAGATTGAAGACTAAGTTTTGCTACAAGGACATACAATCATGACAGGTGTGAGACTTTCTGACTAAAATAATGGAAGGAAAAAATATGCAAAGATGTATTTATTTACTATCATAAGTGTGCATTTACAAAAAAATAGTTACATCTTGTCAAGAAAAAGATGCAGTGATATAGTATGCAAAATGTTGTTCATATGCTGAAAATATGTAAAGGATCAAGTACAAAGCCACATAAATTTGTTTTTGGGTGTCATGAGCTGATGCTCGAACCCCATAAATAGATTTCATTGCTGATTATATCTATTTTAAATCTGATATGCATATCTGAATCATGAACAATAAACAGAGTTATCAAAAGGTGACAGTCATGCATTACAGTGATCACTGTCAAAAGTGCTAAAGAATGATATGCTTAAAGCATGCTGCCAAGTACATAAATAGTGACAGCCATGCTATGTTTTGAGAGGAAGTTGCTGCAATCCAAATGCTATAGTGGATTTTCAAATACGCTTTACAAATGCTATAAGAAATGTATTTAAAAATTTTAATATTCTATTATTCTACATTAACAGAATAATAACATCAAAGAGACATATCTTTATGAAATCCTTACTATATTTGAAGCATGCATTTTTAAAAGAGAAAAGGAGATGAAGTTCATAACAGTTGGTACAAGGTGGTTACATGTTGTTATGAGTTTAATGGCATTAGTATCAAATATGCAAAGTACAATAATGATGCTGAAAATGATCATATGCAAAAGGAGGATAAACAACTGTGTTATTTAAGTGTATTATGCATAATAGAGAGTAATGATCAAATAACAAAGTGCAAATGCAAGAATGAAGATAATAAATGTTGTTGGAGGTATGTTCAAATACTATAAAAGATGCCAAACTGAAAGGAATGAGACAGTAGTATTATTATAGTATTATTACAGCATATTCAAATGAAAAAGAGGAAATGAGCACCCAGATGCAGTTTAAATTCAAAATATGCTACAGCAAGTTACTTATCTAGTATTACACATGTCAAGCATGATGGAGAAACAAATACAGAGGAGTGCCATATGTCACGAATGAAGACCAGTTCGAAATAATGAAGGTCGAGTTCATTGGGAACCATAAACTTGGACTGGTTTGAAGTCATTGCTGAAACATGCCAAGTTTCAAAACTAAGTACCCAAAGTATTCACTCCAAGTTCCAAGTGAAAACCCGCGGTATATTGGAGAACCCAGCTCAGTACAAATTCAAACAATAGAAACCTTGAGTTCTTACAAAGACACATAGACAGTGCCATTTTCATGGCATGAAACTCGAAGTCCAGCTTCAACAAATAAAGCCTGAGTTCAGTCAAAGACCTAGTTCTAGAGAAAGGCCCGAACTCTTTTACAAATAAACAAACTCCAGCTCAATAGCCTGAGCTCCATGTTCAAATACAAGCTCCAGAATCAAAGATGCATTCACAGCGCCATATTTTATGGAATGGAAGTCAAAGTTTGTACCATGGAGGCTGAGTTCATGCACAGACAACACCATCTTAAGGCATGTAAATAGCAATTACAAGTCACAGTGAAAAAGCTGGAACCCGAGTTCTCAATAACATGCATATCGGTAAAAATAGTGTCAAAGAAAAATAGGTCAAATAAAAGCCGAGTTCATGTACCGAAGACTCTCATGTTGCAAATCGAGATATATGACAGAGAGATAGCCTCGAACTTGGATATTTTGTTTTAAAAGAACCTTGACCAAAGCAATGATATTAAGGCACACCACAATAAGAAACATTGTCTTATCATCATATTATGCACTTACAATGAATGCCAAGTTTCATACTAATTTCACTGCTATAGATGGAAACGTAAAGGAGCAGAGAATAACATCATTTTTCCACCAAAATCTCATGGCAGCAATAGAACCCTAGGTTTTCTTCTCCATAAGAATGCGAAAAATACCTAATGAGGAATACAAATGAGATAAGATAAATGCCTTTGCTAAGTTTTAATAAAACTTGGAGTCCACAATGCACAACGATTTACAGAATCCTCTTTCAACATGCCACGCATCAATAGTGGCATGCCTTGTAATAAAATGGAGATATTTTAAGTTAGGGTCATGTTGATCTTAATTCAAAGTGCATGTTAGGCCTTCAAATTAGGTTAAGTTATGCACTTCAAGTTAGGATTTGATAAGTGGAGTTATTTTTTAAAGTTTGCCTTTAATTATAACTTAGGCACTTTTCAATATTCTTTAATGTAATAGGGATATTTTTAAAGGGAGTGTTTAAAATTAAAGCTTAGGTTTTTGGCATCATGCATGCCTTAAATTTAGGGTTGACTATTTGTTTAGAGGCTCTTTTTGAGGGGGGAGTTTGATTTTGGAGATTGGCCTTAGGGGCTATAAAATTGAATTCAATATTCATTTGTAAGGGTTTGGAGTTTGAGGAAAATGAGGTGTTAAGTGAACATATTGTTCCTTCACTCTTTTTCTCATTTTTTGTAGCCATTTTTGCAGATTTTGAAGATAATAAAGCTGGCCCCTATTATTCGCATGTCTTTTCTGAAAATCTGACATTGAGCTTTTTCAAGTTTTCTGCATTTAAGTGTTTGTCTCTTTCAAGCAATAGATTAGTGAATTATTTTTAATTCCTTCTCTAAATTGTAAAGAATTAACCTTTTGCAGAAGTTACCTGTTTGTTGATTGAATTCTCATCATTAGTGGTACCAAACCCTAATTTTGAGTTTTAAATCACCCTAGGTGTTGAAAAGTGATTTTAATTGCAGTTGTTAGTAGTATGTGTCTAATAGGTACAAATTTGTGGTTCTAAGAAATCTGCATCCATTTTGGTGTATCACCTGTTAATTAGGTTTCATTTTTCAATTATCCTTCTACCTTTTTCTCCAAGTTTGAAAATTCAGTATTAGGTGATATTCCAAATCTACAGGAACCAGCCTAGAATCCAGAGATTCGATCTCTTTCCCACAAAGAGTTCATTTCTATGTTTCAACAGGAAGGCTAGATTTTCAATCAAGCTAGAGGTGCATTCCTAATTGACAACAATTTTTGGCACGCCTATTGGGACATGAACTACTACTCAGTTCCTTGATTCACAAGTTTTTTATTGTTGCTTTGGTGGGAGTAGTAGTATTTTAGTTTTTTTTAGAAGGCATTTACTAACACCTAGCGACTCTATTCTTGAAGGTTTATTGTAGATTGAGTTGTAGATTTGAGTATTCATTTTAATGAGAAGAACTCCAACAAGATCAAACAAGGAGGGTTTTGTGTACCAGGAATTGCAGCTAGGTAGAAGGGGAGGTAGATCAACCAGAAGGGGAAGAACACCACAGGATCAAAGAGGTAGATCTTCTCTATTTAATTCTAATTTTTCATCATTTGATAATCCCATTTTTGAAGATCAAGCTGCAAATTTAGACGAACCTGAGGTATTAATTGAGGACATTAGTTTTCCTGAAGATCTAAGTGCTCTTGATAATTCTGGATCAGAATTACCAAGTTTTGAAAACTTACCAAGGGATAATACTATTTTGGGAGCATCTACAAGTGGTACTACAACAACTCCTCAAAGTTTGAAAACATACCAAAGGAAGGTAATTCATCCTACCCAGCCTTCTATTACACCTACAATTTAGCAACAAACACCACCAGTTCATCAAATGGCCCAAAATTTTCCATTTGTAGCTTTCAATGTTGGCAGCCCTTTACAGATTGCTACTCATCGTGATATTCCACCAACAACGTTAAAAGGTTTGCCTTATTTTACTGGTGAAAATCATGTTTCAACTATTGATCATATTAAGGATGTGGCCACTCTTTGTGGATTACATCAAGTCACACATGATGATGCGGCATCAAAATTGCTAGCATCTCCATTCAAAGGTAAAGCTTTGATTTGGTTTAGAAGTTTACCTGTTGATTCTATTACTACGTGGGATGATTTGGGGACTATTTTCATTAGCAAATTTGAAGATAAGTCCGATAATCTCTCATTGGTTGAGAAGTTAACTACAATTAAAAGGCATCCAAATGACAATATTTCTAATTTTCATTTTCATTTTCAACAAACTTGGGACATAATTCTAGCACCTGTTAAACCTTCTAATGATTACACATTTTTATTTTATTTGAAGGCCTTTAACAATGATATTTCAATGATGATTCAGTTTATGGGTGGATGCACTTTTCCAAATGCATTTGGCATTGTTGTTAGAGCTGAGAACTACTTGATACAAGTTGGTAAGTTACCTCCTAGACCTCCAATGCCTTATTGTGTAGAAGTACAACCAGTTGTACCAGTTGTTATTCCACCAATAGCAGTTATTCCACATATGCTTGCATTACTAGCATTTAACATGTAAGTTGTTGTAGAAGAGCATGCTACCACAACTCCTTTTAGAGAGCTAAAAGAGTAGAATTTGGAGTTAAAGGACAAAAGTGACAGTATGATGAGAACGCTACAAACTTATGGCAATGAGATCATGAACTTGAAGAGGCAACAAGGTCAGTATAATAGGCCTCCTCAAGCTTCTTATCAACAAAATAGACATTCAAATCAAGCCTTTGGTTCAAATTAGCCACATCAAGCTCAAGGACAGCAAAGGAATTACAATTAGAGGACTAATCAACCTTACAATTATGCGACTCCTAGTACTTCCAAAGAGCTAGTAGTTGTTCCTCAGAACAACTATGCACAAGAAGAGGAGTGGTGTAACACTTGTAATGCCATCCATTTTTGGTTTGATTGTCCTCATGCGCTTGAAGCTAGGAGGTGGGATGTTCTGAAGGGTCAATTGACTAATGTTCAAGGAGATGCTCAGAATCGACAAGTGCAGCCACAAGGTAATCTGGATGTTACTTTAATGAACTTTAATGCGAATGAGATTGTTTTAGCAGCTAATTTTGATCAAAATCAAGTATGGAAGCCTATAGCAGTAGGTACAAGGTCCAAAACTAAGGCTGTAAATGAATAGCAACAAGTTGATAAAGTGCAACAGCTTGCTATTACTTCACAACAACAAATATTAAAGGGCAAACAATAGCAAAATCAAGCCCAGGATGTACCTTCATAGCCATTATAAGCAGCAAAAGAGCTGGCTGTTTCAAAACAACAACAAAAGGTTAGTGCTCAAAATTTCAATATTGTTGATCACTTAAAGAAGATGCATGTTCCTGTTTCTATTTGGGAAGTTTTAGCACTTCCAGGCCAAAAGGATATGTTGCATGAAGCATTACAAACACTTACACTATCAGATGATGCTTTAAAATAGCAAACTCCTAAGGTGCTAATGGATGGAAATGAAGTTTCAAACCAGCAAGCACCCAAGTTGATAAAGCCACCACCTTTTTATATCACTATTATAATAGGACAGAATTTAGTGCATAATTGTATGATTGATTCAAGCGCTTCTAGCTCAGTTATGCCTAAGAAAATTATAGACTAGTTAGGCCTTGAATATGAACCAATTGAAAAAGGGGTAGTTCATCTTGATGGTACAGCAGTAGATACCATTGGATTTATAAGAAATCTAGATTTGACCATGCATGCTTGTCCTAGTTTTTCAATAACTATGGACATTTTTATTATAGACTTACCTCCTAATTTCTCTATTTGTTTATCATGAGATTTCATTGCCAAAATAGGAGGGTATTTGTCTACAGATTGGTCTCATATTCTTTTCCGCACTAGGTACGGTACTAAGGTAACTATTCCTTCAGAACCTATTGCAAAATTTTGTATTGAGCCATATATTAGTAGTACTGAAAATGGAACAACAGCTGTGATTTTTTATCAAGAGGAAATTGATGCTATTCATGAGCCACAAACATAGATTAAATGAATTCCTGACATATTGTTAGACACATGGGCTACTGAGAATGTAAAAATTTCTGATGCACAGATTGAGGAACCAAGTTTGGGTAACTATGTTATTAATGAAGTTATTGATTTTATGCCAGTTGTCATAAAAAGTACATATTTAGAGCAGTAGTCTGGTGCTGTCTGGAAGTTGTTTTTTAATGGCTCTCACAGCAAAGTAGGTGCTGGAGGTAGTTGCATGCTGGTTTCACCAGAAAATCAAAGGTATTATGCTTCTTTTAGATTCACTTTTAGTTGCACGAACAATGTTGCTGAGTATGAAGCGCTCATAAATGGATTGAAGTGGGCCATTAAAAAAGGCATTAGCTTTTTGCAAGTATATGGTGATTCAGAATTGATTGTGAGTCAAGTTAGGAATGTTCATACAACTAAGAATGATTTGTTAAGAAATTATAAACATGTTGTATGAGACTTGATTGAAGGTTTTGAGGCTTTTAATTTACAATCTATTCATAGAAATCAAAACAAACACGCTGATAGGCTTGCTTTGTTGGAGCCCAATATGACATCCCAATAGAGATTAGGAATAGTAAGGAAATGAATTATGTTAAAATCATTGTGAGACCTACTTTCCCTAACAATGCAAATAGTTGGCAGGTTTTTGAATCTGATCAACACATTGTAAATTTTTTAAGGAAAGACGCTGAGTTTTCACAGCCAAATCATAAAAAATTACAGGATTAATATGAAGAACAGATTATCCATCTAAGGACAAATAAAATGCCTAAAGGTCTTGTGACCTTAGAGTCTATGTTTGGTACTAATGATGAGTTCAAAAAAGACAAATCCAGCCTTCAAATCAAGGAGGAACATTACGAAGAGATTGTTGTTTCAGAGGATAAAGTGCTTAAACTTGGCAAGGTATGTACACCTGAAGAACGTCAAACCTTTGTAAATTTATGCAATGAGTTTCATGATATAATTGTGTGGAATTATTTAGATCTAAAGGGATTTGATCCCAATATTTCTCAACATACAATAGAATTAGAACCAAGATCTCAACCAGTTAGACAAAAATAGAGGCCTGTAAATCCCAAGTTGGAACCCCTCATGATTAAGGAATTGAATAAATTGATTGAAAGTAACATCATTTTTCCAATCAAACATACTTCATGGGTATCAAATCTGGTTCCTTTTAGGAAAAATAATGGTGAAATCAGATTATGTGTTGATTTCCGTGACTTGAACAGGGCTTCATTGAAAGACATGCATCATTTGCCTTCAATGGAACAAATCTTGCAGGTTGTTTTAGGTTTAGAGAGGTTTTCATTGCTGGATGGTTTTTCTAGTTACAACCAGATTTTGGTGAAGGAAGAGGACGGATTTAAGATAGCATTCACAACCAAATGGGGAACCATGGCTTATCAGAAGATGCCATTTGGTCTATCTAATGCTAGTGCAACATTCCAGAAAGCCATGGACAAGGCTTTCATAAATGTGATGTATAGGTTTGTGCTAGTTTACTTGGATGACATAACTATTTTTTCTAAAAATGCAGCAGATCACTTTAATCATTTAAGAGTTATATTTGAGAGATGTAGAGAATATGGTATCTCTCTAAATCCTAAGAAGAGCATATTTGTTGTCCATGAAGGTAAGCTGTTAGGATTTAGTGTTTCAAAAGAGGAAATTACTATTGAACCTGAAAGAGTAAGTTCTATCCTTGTATTACCTCTTCCACTTCACAAAAAGGGCCTTCAAAGCTTTTTAGGGAGAATTAACTTTGTTAGATAATTTATTCTTGATATTGCAAGTTTATTAATGCCATTAACAGCCATGCTTAAGAAGAATATTGCTTTCAAATGGACTAAAGAAGGTAAACTCAGTTTTGAACTGATTAAGGAAGCATTAGCTACAACCCCTACTTTGTTAAATCCTAATTTTTCTAAGGATTTCATTTTGTATGCATATGGGAATGTTGATAGTATTGCTGCCATGTTAGTTCAGAAGAATGATATAGGATATGAGCAACCAATAGCATTTTTTAGCAAAGCATTAAAATGTTATGAATTGCATTATACTTTCATTGAGAAACATGTTCTTGCTATGATTAGAAGTCTAAAAAAATTCAAACATATGCTTTCTAACAACAAGATAAATCTGATGGTTGCGTATCCTGCTGTCAAGGAGTTTTGCTGAATAAGGATTTCAATACTAAAAGAGTAGGTTGGATCACAAAAGCAATGGAGTATGACATTGAAATTAAAATTACCAAGTTGGTAAGAGGTAAAGGCCTATGTGAACAACTTGTTGGAAATGGGGATAATACTCCAAATGATGATCCTGAGGTAATTTTGGCTTTAGAAGACCATGACCAGGTTGATGTTTCAGATTTGCAGAATGATTGGGTGAAAGAAATGATTGTTTTCTTGCAAATAGGACAATGTCCTGAAGGTTTGGATAGATCAAAAAGAAGATACTTTAGATTACAATCTATACCTTATTGTTTATTGAATAATGTGTTGTATAGAAGAGATTATAATGGTGTATTGTCGAGATGTATAAGGGGAGATCAAACTGACAAAGTGTTACAGGAATTCCATGATGGACCAAAAGGTGGACATTTTGTTGCAAGGACAACAACATTGAAGATATTGATGGCTAGACATTTTTGGCCAAACCTATACAAAGATGCCTTCATTTGGGTAAGAAGATGTTTGAAATGTGTTGTTTTCTCAAACAAGCAAAGGTTAGCAGCTTTACCTCTTAGTCCAATTCAAATTGAACAACCTTTTGCCAAGTGGGGTTTAGATTTTATTGGTCCTATAAACCCATCATCAAGTTTAGGTCATAGATATATATTGACAACAACAGATTATTTTACAAAGTGGATTGAGGCTGTTGCATTGAAAGATGCCAATGAAACTTTAGTTCTTAATTTTTATGAAGATCTGATTACAATGTTTGGTGCATCCAAATCCATTGTTTCTGATAATGCCTTGGCCTTTTTGGGGACAACAATTTCTAATTGGGAAGTTAAAAATAATGTATATCTTAGTACCTCATCTAATTATTACCCACAGGGTAATGGACAAGCTGAATCAACAAACAAAAATATGATTCACATCATTAAGAGGACTATTGAAGACAATCAACGAGTTTGGAACATCAAGCTAAAACTGGCCTTATGGGCTGATAGGATTGCCCCAAAGCGCTCAACAGATAATTCACCATACATGCTGGTTTATGGAAGAGATGCAAGATTGCCAATTTCATTGGAGTTACCAAGTTTGAGCCTGATCAAAGAATTAGACCTACTGGACTAGCAACCGATGGAGGTAAGATTGGTTGAATTGATAGAGTTGGAAGAGATTAGAAAAGGATCTTTTTAGAAATTGAAAGAACATCATGATCAAATGAAGAAGACATTTGATAGAAAAGTTGTCACAAGAGTCTTTAAAGAAGGTGATTTAGTGCTAAAATGGGATGAGATGAAGAGTAGACCTGGCAAACATTCAAAGTTTGATGCCATTTGGAATGGTCCATATGTGATTATAGGATGCAAGGCTCACGATGCTTTTTAACTCTCAACTATGGAAGGAGAAGAATTGCCAATCCCAGTTAATGGGATCCATCTCAAACATTGTTTTTGAGGTGAGTTAATCAGAATAAGTGCTTTGCACATAGATAGTTTGCTTTCAGTTAGTTGCAGTTAGTTAGTTGAAGAAAATAAACATGTTGTTGTAGTTCATCATACCTCATAAGTAAGCACCCATCATAATAGAGCTGAGTTGTAACTCAATGCTCTACATGATAGGAGACTAAATATATTTCTATCATGTACTACAGTAGCAGGTTTATTTTCTATTTTTTGCTTTCCTCTAAGTGCTTCCAGCATAGCTTAGTAATTTTCTGAAGGCTGCAAGTTAGACAACTTCATGGTAGAACTGTTATAAAGTGTATACATTAATCCTAAAGTGAAACACTGGATATTCCAAGGTTTCAAATCAAGCGTAATGGCCACAGTCCAAAACATGTCATCCATGACCTTTCCTAACAACTTGCAGACTTCAGAAAAGAAGACAAATTTTTTAGGAGGAAGTGCACAATTTAAAAAATAGACTCAAATTTGTTTTCTACTTTATGTTACCTATTTGTAAATCAATAACTGTTTGTCATCAGCATCATCATATCACAGAATTGATTTAATAGCCATATGATAATGCTGAGGATAGCCAAGAACAAATTCCCAAAACAGCTAGCATTAGGTATTTAGTTTCAGTTTCAGTTTCAGTATTGCAGTTGAGTGGTGTGTTTAAGTTTTCAGATTTTCTAAGTTTTCTAAGGTAATAAAAGGTTCAATTTTATCAAAATTCAAGACTCTATGCCCAAAGGAATACGAAAGGCAGCTAGTCTATTTTTTCCAACAAACAAACACCCCTAAGAGGTCGCCAGAAAATGTTATCATTTTAGTTCACACTAAATTGGTAAATTGACCAAATGTTTTGCATTGAAATATGGATTTAATAGTTTCTATTAAGTTTTAGAATTATTTAAAAATTTAGAAGATAAAAGTACATGTGCAACATTACAACTGAAAACATCAGAGAACTTGCATCAAGGTACACTTAGTTGCATACTACTAATCAAATTTTTTGAACAAAGTATAGATGCTTGAGTTAACAGAAAGGAGGAAGATATGTGTGCATTTCAGATAGTAAAAGTATAGCATTGAATTATCCACACAAGTAGTGGTTGCTCTCAAAACTATAAATTAAAAGTACATTTCTGGGATATACAAAGACATACAATGAAAATGCATTGATATGAAGCCACACATCCTGTGGCAATAGGTTAATGCAGGCATGCATTTCAGTCTTAATTGAATGCAAAAATTAAAGAGATATTTACATTTATGTAAATGCAAAAAAGAAGAAAGAGAGGATAGGTTAGGGGCCCCATTGCCTGATGTTTCCGTGGAGAGCCAAACAATGTTGCATCTTTGATCCCGCATCCCAAGGTATCCCAAGTTATCATGCAAAAGAAGAGAGAGAAAGTGGGGTCAGTTCATGCGAACTGAGCAATGGAGAAAGACTAACCTATCATTCTAGCTATCTACTTCCATACATTTATAGAAATGTAAATCAAAATGCATTAATGAAACTGCTGGAAGGAGTGATCACATCACAGAAAATACTTTATTTCTTAAACATTGTTTGCTTCATGTGTAGATTCAGGTATGAAGACTAAGTACATTGTTTAAAGGACATGCATACATTACACGCATGAAACTTTCTGACTGAAGCTATGGAGAGGTGAAGACATGAAGACCAGAGGACTTGAGGAGGCTATTAAGGGGGCATGCATAAGTTTCAGGTATGGGACCTTATGGCTAAATCATGGTGTTACAAAAGACTAGCTATTGAAGGGACATGATCTGTTTCATGAAACCTTTTAGCCAAGTAAATCATATATATATGGTCACAGAATGGTTTTCATTTTATTCTAAAGTTTTAAGAACTACAAAAAGTGATGCAGAAGATTGAAGACTAAGTTTTGCTACAAGGACATACAATCATGACAGGTGTGAGACTTTCTAACTAAAATAATGGAAGGAAAAAATATGCAAAGATGTATTTATTTACTGTTATAAGTGTGCATTTACAAAAAATAGTTACATCTTGTCAAGAAAAAGATGCAGTGATACAGTATGCAAAATGTTGTCCATATGCTGAAAAGATGTAAAGGATCAAGTACAAAGCCACAAAAATTTGTTTTTGGGTGTCACGAGCCCGTGCTCGAACCCCATAAATAGATATCATTGTTGAACATATCTATTTTAAATTTGATATGCATATCTGAATCATGAACAATAAACAGAGTTATCAAAAGGTGACAGTCATGCATTACAGTGATCACTGTCAAAAGTGCTAAAGAATGATATGCTTGAAGCATGCTGCTAGGTACACAAATAGTGATAGCCATGCT
This sequence comes from Chamaecyparis obtusa, assembly GCA_027943335.1. Taxonomy (NCBI): domain Eukaryota; kingdom Viridiplantae; phylum Streptophyta; class Pinopsida; order Cupressales; family Cupressaceae; genus Chamaecyparis; species Chamaecyparis obtusa. The sequence goes on from BSBK01006402.1 coordinate 554,035, forward strand.
GCGTTTTGAGAGGAAATTGTTGCAATCCAAATGCTACAGTGGATTTTCAAATACGCTTTACAAATGCTATAAGAAATGTATTTTAAACTTTTAGTATTCTACTATTCTGCATTAATAGAATAATAACATCAAAGAGACATATCTTTATGAAATCCTTACTATATTTGAAGCATGCATTATTAAAGGAGAAAAGGAGATTAAGCTCATAACAGTTGGTACAAGGTGGTTACATGTTGTTATGAGTTTAATGGCATTAGTAACAAATATGTAGAGTACAATAATGATGCTAAAAATGATCATATGCAAAAGGAAGATAAACAACTATGTCATCTAAGTGTATTATGCATAACAGAGAGTAATGATCAAATAACAGAGTGCAAATGCAAGAATGAAGATAATAAATGTTGTTGGAGGTATGTTCAAATACTATAAAAGATGCCAAACTGAAAGGAATGAGACAATAGTATTATTACAGTATTATTACAACATATTCAAATGAAAAAGAGAAAATGAGCACCCAGATGCAATTTAAATTCAAAATATGCTACAACAAGTTACTTATCTAGTATTACACATGTCAAGCATGATGGAGAAACAAATACAAAGGAGTGCCATATGTCATGGATGAAGACCAGTTCAAAATACTGAAGGCCGAGCTCATTAGGAACTATAAACTTGGACTGGTTTGAAGCCATGGCTGAAACATGCCAAGTTTCAAAACTGAGTACCCAAAGTAATCACTCCAAGTTCCAAGTGAAAACCCACAGTATATTGGAGAACCCAGCTCAATACAAATTCAAATAATAAAAACCTTGAGTTCTTACAAAGACACATAGATAGCACCATTTTCATGGCATGAAACTTGAAGTCCAGCTTCAACAAATAAAGCTTGAGTTCAATCAAAGACCAAGTTCTAGAGGAAGGCTCAAACTCTTTTACAAATAAACAAACTCTAGCTCAATAGCGTGAGCTTCATGTTCAAATACAAGCTCCAGAATCAAAGATACATTCACAGCGCCATATTTTATGGCATGGAAGTCAAAGTTCATACCATGGAGGCTGAGTTTATGCACAAAAAATGTCATCTTATGGCATGTAAATAGTAGTTACAAGCCGCAATGAAAAATCTGGAACCCAAGTTCTCAATAACATGCATATCGATAAAAATAGTGCCAAAGAAAAATAGGTCAAATAAAAGTCGAGTTCATGTACTGAAGACTCTCATGTTGCAAATCAAGATATATGACAAAGAGACAACCTCGAACTTGGATATTTTGTTTTAAAAGAACCTTGATCAAAGCAATGATATTAAGGCACACCACAGTAAGAAACATTGGCTTATCATCATATTATGCACTTACAATGAATGCCAAGTTTCATACCGATTTCACAGCTGTAGATGGAAATGTAAAGGAGCAGAGAATAACATCATTTTTCCACCAAAATCTCATGGCGGTAGCAAAACCCTAGGTTTTCTTCTCCATAAGAATGCAAAAAATACCTAATGAGGAATACAAATGAGATAAGATAAATGCCTTTGCTAAGTTTTAATAAAACTTGGAGTCTGCAATGCACAACAGTTTACGGAATCCTCTTTCAACATGCCACGCATCAATAGTCACATGCCTTGTAATAAAATGGAGATATTTTAAGTTAGGGTCATGGTGATCTTAATTCGAAGTGCATGTTAGGCCTTTGAATTAGGTTAAGTTATGCACTTCAAGTTAGGATTTGATAAGTGGAGTTATTTTTTAAATTTTTCCTTTAATTATAACTTAGGCACTTTTCAATATTCTTTAATGTAATAGGGATATTTTTAAAGGGAGTGTTTAAAATTGAAGCTTAGGTTTTTGGCATCGTGCATGCCTTAAATTTAGGGTTGACTATTTGTTTAGAGGCTCTTTTTGAGGGGGGAGTTTGATTTTGGAGATTGGCCTTAGGGGCTATAAAATTGAATTCAATATTCATTTGTAAGGGTTTGGAGTTTAAGGAAAAAGAGGTGTTAAGTGAGCATATTGTTCCTTCACTCTTTTTCTCATTTTTTGTAGCCATTTTTACAGATTCTGAAGATAATAAAGCTGGCCCCTATTATTCGCATATCTTTTCTGAAAATCTGACATTGAGCTTTTTCAAGTTTTCTGCATTTAAGTGTTTGTCTCTTTCAAGCAATAGATTAGTGAATTATTTTTAATTCCTTCTCTAAATTGTAAAGAATTAACCTTTTGCATAAGTTACCTGTTTGTTGATTGAATTCTCATCATTAGTGGTACCTAACCCTAATTCTGAGTTTTAAATCACCCTAGGTGTTGAAAAGTGATTTTAATTGCAGAATTTAGTAGTATGTGTCTGATAGGTACAGATTTATGGTTCTGAGAAATCTACATCCATTTTGGTGTATCACTTGTTAATTAGGTTTCATTTTTCAATTATCCTTCTACCTTTTTTCTCCAAGTTTGAAAATTCAGTATAAGGTGATATTCCAAATCTACAGGAACGGGCCTAGAATTTGGAGATTCGATCTCTTTCCCACAAAGAGTTTGTTTCCATGTTTCAATAGGAAGGCAATATTTTCAATCAAGCTAGAGGTACATTCCTGATTGACAATAGTGTGGTACACTCCTTTGGGTGTGGATTGATCTAGAAAGTGGTTAATGTGCTTTGGAACATTGTTTGTATTGTAACTTTCATATCTTTTTTCTTTGTTCTAAATATCATGGTCAATGTGTAGCATGTTGATTTGAGAGATGAGGTTTTGTGTGGTTTACATTTCATTCCTTAACATCGTGATAATATTTCATGGTGACCCATTTCAAATTATGTTAGGTCAACTTAGAAGTTTAAATGGCATGGCATGGTAGAGGTAAAAGATTATCTTTTGTTCGATGACATGATGTGAGTATGATGAATGTAAATTTGAAAAGAATAAATCTTGATATTGTGAAGTATGCAAATTTCTGTTACTAGAGGATAATGAGGTTATTCTAGTGTTGCTATTGGTGACAGTTATTTTAGTGGTGGATTCCTTTCATTTTTCTTCTTTTGGAAGTGAGATATTTTTATAGTGAGCCTTATTACTTTTGGGTAGTGATCCTTACCTACAATGAGAAAACCATTAGTGAGCCTTTGTAGAAATTCACCTTAACTTGTGTTTTTATTTATGAGAATTAGTTTCTCCCTGGTTTTTCCCATCTTGGGTTTCCATGTAAATTGTAGTGTTCATGGTGTATGATGTTTATGCGCTTTCATGTTCATATATGTTTTAATTATCTAATTGGTTTAATATTGATAAGTATTAACTAAGGTTAAGAAAATTATTTTATGATAATTGATTCCCACTCCCCCCCCTCTAAGTTACTTGAATGGTTCAACAAACAATAGTTTTTTTGTTCACTTTCCTTAGCAAGTCTTCTCCTTGTCTAAATGCCTTTGTCTTTATCTCTAATTATCTTATCTTTGTTATGGTATCTCTGTACATATTTAGTAAGTATCTTCGGTACTTTCTCAACTTATTTTTCTTCTTCCTATGATCATTCTTTGACTTTTGGAGCACTATTTTTTTTTGTAGGGGTAATAGGAACCTCTAACTCAATTTTAGGTTTAGGAAAAGTTTGACTCCATTCTTCATTTACCCAAACATTTGCACTTTCCACAACCATCTTCGACCTCACATTGTAGCATTAGTATGCCTTGATTGTAGTAGATTATTCAAAAAATATTTCCCCATCACATATTACATCAAAATTTATGATATTTTCTTCATCTCTTCTGATATGACATTTTCTTCCAAAGATCCTAAAATATTTTATAATATGTGCATTTCCAAACTGAAACTTATACTTGGTTTTTTTTATGGTTTACCCTCACATGTACCCTATTAAGAAGGAAAGCAATAGTGATGCAGGAGCATCCTGGGTGTAAGAGCAATCTTGCATCACCCAAAAATATTTCTGGTTTCTTTTCAATAAGGGCTATCTTGTGCAAAGCTGCTATTTATGGAAATTTGCTATTTTTAGTAAGTTGGTCATGCGATCTCGAAATGTTCTGATTTCACAGGTGGATGTTCATTTTGGTCATATTAGCCTGCCAGTAAAGTTTCATAGCCAGATCAAGTCTAGTTTTGAAGATATTGAAAATTTTCGGTATTGGCAGCAGGGTACAAAAACTTCGAACTCAGTTTTGAAGGCTTTAGAGGCCCCAGATGAGGTCAAAATTTTGACTAAATAAAGCTTGCTTGATTTAGGAGTTGTAGAGCTCCTTGTGCCCTTTCTAAATTGGGGTCATAATAGTCAATCAGGTCAATGGGTGATGACTTATGGTCTCCAGAAGTTGGGCCACTTGAAATGGCAAAAAATAAATTTCCTTCAAAAATTTTGTTTGGGTTTCAAAAGTTGTTTTGAGCCAACTCTAATGTAATAAATTGTAAAATAAAATAATTCTAAGTTTGGTCGGCCTTATTGGCTAAAATTCTGGAACCTTCTCAGGCGGTGGAAATTGCCTATATAAGAAAGGTCTGTAGTGTTGTCTTAGGTAGTTCGAAGCAGTTCAGAGTAGTTCTGGGTAATCATTTGAGGCTTTGTCCCTCAGAATATTGTAAGGAAGATGCCCATGTGGCTTTGCATATTTTAATTCTAAAAGTTTGTAATTCCACATTTATGGAGATAATAAGAAGCCCATTTTATGTTCTTGCAAATTGTTGTTGTTGTTCTCTGTTTCTGTTGTGTGTTTGTAGTATTAAGGGGAGCACCCTTCATTAGGTGTTATCAGAGTAGGAGTTCCTGACTGTGTAAACAGATCACCGACTGTGAGGCAGTTTGCACCAGAACCGTGGGTTAGGGTTTCTGTGTAAACAAATCACCAACTATGAGGCAATTTGCACCAGGACCATGGTTAGGGTTTCAGTGATACACGTGAAAATGCCTCTAGGAAGGGAATGTGACGGAAGAGCTGGTGTTGTGACACCTGAGGTTAGAGAGCTCCAGAGAAAAGTGCAAGCATTGCAAGAAGAGATTCATAGAGGAATGAATCTTAATGTCAGAGACGAAAGTGAGGATGAAGCCGAAGAAGGAAATGATGATCAAGAAGTAGAAGTCAAAATTTTGAATCAAGAGGAGGAAAGGCTTTTCTAGGCCATTTCCAAGATTGGGAAAAGACCTAAGATCAAGGTTCCTACATTTTCAGGGGATCTTAACCAAGAGGAGTTGATCAACTGGATCAATGAATGTGAAGAATATTTTGAGTATGAAGATATTGAGGATCCTGATAGGGTCAAATTCGCGAAGGCCATACTGAAAGATCATTCGAAGACCTGGTGCTAAGAGATTCAATTAGAGTGAAATACAAGAGGAAAAGATAAAATCACAAGATGGGATCGAATGGTGGATAAATTGAAGCGATAGTTCATTCCTGTTGATTATGAACTTGACCTACTGAAGAAGATGCAAAGTTTGAAGCAAGCAAGAAGATTTGTTCAGGAGTATACAGAGGAGTTCTATCGAATCCTCATCAGAATAGGCCATGCAAAAGTCATCAAGGAGAAATTTTCTTGTTACCGTAATGGGTTAAGGTCGAGCATTCAGGAAGAATTGAATCTGGTTCGAATGAACAGTATTGAAGAGACATACTAGTTTTCCCTAAAAGTAGAGGAAAAGTTGAACAAGAAGTTTGAGAGTAGATAAAGTGGAAGAGGTCGTGATAGAAGATCTGGTGGAGGGTCATATGGAGATCTGGAAGAGGAGGCTTCCATGGATCAAAATAATAGATATCAGAGAGGAAGAGGAAGAGGACAAGGATCTGGAAGAGGAGACTTCCATGGAACATGTTTTCATTGTGGGGAAGAAGGTCATAGGGCATTTGAATGCCCTCAATGCCAAGGAAGGACAGATAGGAGGAATGAAGGCCAGGCCAGAGTTGCACATGTAGATGAAGATGTCAGATCATCACATTTTGAAGATGTTGAAAGAGGAGAAATGCTAATTAATAGAAGAATCCTATTGAGTGGTGAGAATGAACCTGAACAAAGGAGGAGCTTGTTTCGCACTAGATGCAAGTGTGAGGGTAAGTGTTGTGATGTGATTATTGATAGTGGTAGTACTGATAATTTAGTGTCAGAAGAGATGGTGACAAAGTTGAAGCTCAAGAGGCAAAAACATCCACATCCATATCGAGTTGCCTGGGTGTAGGATGACCACAAGGTCATGGTCAGTGAACAGTGCCTAGTGAAGTTCAAGATTGGTAGATACCATGATGAGGTATTATGTGATATTATATCTATGGATGCATGTCATATGTTGTTGGGTAGACCTTGGCAATTTGACAGGTGTGTTGTACATGATGGTCATGTGAATACCTATTCCCTGATAAAGGATGGAGTGCAACATAAGCTAAAACCATTGAATGACATAGAAGAAAAGGTATGTGGTAATGCAAGAATAACTTTTGTTGGTAGAAAAAATTTCTTACATGGTATGCAGTATATGTGTTTTACCTTAATTCCAAAGGTTGGGAAAGAGGAAGTAGAAGATGTACCTGTAGAAGTTGTAGAATTATTGAATGAGTTTTAGGATATTGTATCTAATAATGTACCTGATGGATTACCACCGGTGAGGAAGATCAGTCATCAAATGGACTTGATTCTAGGAGCCAATTTGCCAAATAAGGCAGCACACATAATGACACTAGCAGAAAGTGAAGAGTTGAAGATAGATTTGAAGTTTAGTTCATCACATCATCCACAGATTGTATATGGAAGTAGTCCAAGAAATGCATCTGAGTTGAGAAAGATAGATAAAGGAGGAATAAGTAGTGTTGAAGCTGAGGATTTTGTGGAACATTTGAAGAACATCCATGAGGAGGTGAGGAAGCACATTACCAAGATGAATGCATAGTATAAGACTAAGGCAGATGAGAAAGAAAGGCAAAAGGAATTTCAAGTTGGAGATGAAGTCATGGTTCATTTGCGAAAGGAGAGATTTCCAGTTGGAACATATAACAAGTTGAAAATGAAGAGGTTTGGGCCATGTAAGATACTGAAGAAGCATGATTCAAGAAATGCATATGAGGTCGAGTTGCCTACTAAGCTGAATATTTCACCAATGTTTAACATATCAGATCTGACAGAGTATCACAAGGGAGGTGTTGAAGATGAGATCGCAGCAGCGCAGTGGACTATTCCAGCAACCAATTCCGCTACCAAGGAGATTGAGGATATACTCGACAATCATGTTGGTAGAAGCACAAGGAACAGGACATATGAAGAATATCTAGTCAAGTGAAAAGCATGACTTGTTGAAGATTCATCATGGCTGACAAGGGAGGAGGTTAACCATCTTGGTTTTCCTCTTCACACCTGAGACGTGACAAGGTCACTTCTCAAATTACCCTGGGTGTCTGATGCAAGAGCATCCTGGGTGTAAGAGCAATCTTGCATCACCCAAAAATATTTCTGGTTTCTTTTCAATAAGGGATATCTTGTGCAGAGCTATTATTTATGGAAACTTGCTATTTTTAGTAAGTTGGTCATGCGATCTTGGAATGTTCTGATTCCATAGGTGGAGGTTCATTTTGGTCATATCAGCCTGCCAGTAAAGTTTCATAGCCAGATCAAGTCTAGTTTTGAAGATATTGAAATTTTTTGGTATTGACAGTAGGGTACAGAAACTTCAAACTCAGTTTTTAAGGCTTTAGAGGCCTTGGATGAGGTCAAAATTTTGGCAAAATAAAGCTTTCTTGATTTAGGAGTTGTAGAGCTCTTTGCGCCCTTTTCGAATTGGGGTCATAATAGTCAATTGGGTCAATGGGTGATGACCTATGGTCTCCGAAAGTTGGGCCACCTGAAATGGTAGAAAATAAATTTCCTTCAAAAAATTTGTTTGGGTTTCAAAAGTTATTTTGAGCCAACTCTAATGTAATAAATTGTAAAATAAAATAATTCTAAGTTTGGTCAGCCTTATTGGCTAAAATTTTGGAACCTTCTCGGGCGGTGGAAATTGCCTATATAAGAAAGGTCTGTAGTGTTGTCTTAGGCAGTTCGGAGCAGTTCAGAGTAGTTCTGGGTAATCATTTGAGGCTTTGTCCCTTAGAATATTGTAAGGAAGATGCCCATGTGGCTTTGCATATTGTAATTCTGAAAGTTTGTAATTCCACATTTGTGGAGATAATAAGAGGCCCATTTTCTATTCTTGCAAATTGTTGTTGTTGTTCTTTGTTTCTATTGTGTGTTTGTGGTATTAAGGGGAGCACCCTTCATCAGGTGGTATCAAAGCAGGAGTTCCTAAGTGTGTAAATAGATTGCTGACTGTGAGGCATTTTGCACTAGCACTGTGGTTAGGGTTTTAGCCATACGCATGAAAATGCATCCACGAAGGGAACGTGGTGGAAGAGCTGGTGTTGTGACACTTGAAGTTAAAGAGCTCCAGAGAAAAGTGCGAGCATTGCAAGAAGAGATTCGCAGAGGAATGAATCTTAATGTCAGAGATGAAAGTGAGGATGAAGCCGAAGAAGGAAATGATGATCAAGAAGTAGAAGTCAAAATTTTGAATCAAGACGAGGAAAGGCTTTTCCGGGCCATTTCCAAGATTGGGAAAAGACCTAAGATCGAGGTTCCTACATTTTTAGGGAATCTTAACCTAGAGGAGTTGAACGACTGGATCAATGAATGTGAAGAATATTTTGAGTATGAAGATATTGAGGATCCTGATAGGGTGAAATTCATGAAGGCCAGACTGAAAGGTCATGCAAAGATCTAGTGGCAAGAGATTCAATTGGAGCAAAATAGAAGAGGAAAAGATAAAATCACAAGATGGGATCGAATGGTGGATAAATTGAAGCGGCAATTCATTCCTATTGATTATGAGCTTGACCTACTGAGGAAGATGCAAAGTTTGAAGCAAGTGGGAAGCACTGTTCAGGAGTCTACAAAGGAGTTCTATCGAATCCTCATCAAAATAGGCCATGCAAAAGTCGTCAAGGAGAAAGTTGTCCATTACCTTAATGGGTTTAGGCCAAGCATTCAGGAAAAATTGAATTTGGTTCAAATGAACAATATTGAAGAGGCATACTAGTTTTCCCTAAAAGTAGAGGAAAAGTTGAACAAGAAGTTTGAGAGCAGAGAAAGCAGAAGAGGTTGTGATGGAAGATCTAGTGGACAGTCATATGGAGATTGAAATGAAGATCCAAAAAAGCAGGATGAGGCTAGTAAGAGTCAGAATCAGAGAGGAGATGATTTCAATCATTTCCATGATTAGAATAATAGAGATCAAAGAGGAAGAGGAAGAGGACAAGGATTTGGAAGAGGAGGCTTCCATGGAACATATTTTTACTGTGGGGAAGAAGGTCGTAGGGCATTTGAATGTCCTCAATGCCAAGGAAGGACAGATAGGAGGAATGAAGGCCGAGCCAAAGTTGCACATTTAGATGAAGATGCCAGATCATCACATTCTGAAGATGCTGAAAGAGGAGAAATGCTAATTAACAGAAGAATCCTACTGAGTGGTGAGAATGAACCTGAACAAAGGAGGAGCCTATTTTGCACTAGATGCAAGTGTGAGGGTAAGTGTTGTCATGTGATTATTGATAGTGGCAGTAATGATAATTTGGTGTCAAAAGAGATGGTGACAAAGTTGAAGCTCAAGAGGCAAAAACATCCACATCCATATCAGGTTGCCTAGGTGCAGGATGACCACAAGGTCATGGTCAGTGAACAGTGCCTAGTGAAGTTCAAGATTGGTGGATACCATGATGAGGTATTATGTGATATCATATCTATGGATGCATGTCATATGTTGTTGGGTAGACCTTGGCAGTTTGACAGGTGTGTTGTACATGATGGTCATGTGAATACCTATTCCCTAATAAAGGATGGAGTGCGACATAAGCTAAAACCATTGAATGACACAGAAGAAAAGGTATGTGGTAATGCAAGAAAAACTTTTGTTGGTAGAGGAAATTTTTTAGATGGTATGCGGCATATGTGTTTTACCTTAATTCCAAAGGCTGGGAAAGAGGAAGTAGAAGATGTACCTGTAGAAGTTGTAGAATTATTGAATGAGTTTCAGGATATCATATTTGATAATGTACCTGATGGATTACCACCGGTGAGGAAGATCAGTCATTAGATGGACTTGATTCTAGGAGCCAGTTTGCCAAATAAGGCAACACACATAATGACACTAGCAGAAAGTGAAGAGTTGAAGATAGATTTGAAGTTTAGTTCATCACATCATCCATAGATTGTATATGGAAGTAGTCCAAGAAATGCATCTGAGTTGAGAAAGATAGATAAAGGAGGAATAAGTAGTGTTGAAGTTGAGGATTTTGCGGAACATCTGAAGAACATCCATGAGGAGGTGAGGAAGCACATTACCAAGATGAATGCACAGTATAAGGCTAAGGCAAATGAGAAAAAAAGGCATAAGGAGTTTCAAGTTTGAGATGAAGTCATGGTTCATTTGCAAAAGGAGAGATTTCCAGTTGGAACATATAACAAGTTGAAAATGAAGAGGTTTGGGCCATGTAAGATACTAAAGAAGCATGATTCAAGAAATGCATATGAGGTCGAGTTGCCTACTGAGCTGAATATTTCACCACTGTTTAACATATCAAATCTAACGGAGTATCATGAGGGAGGTGTTGAAGATGAGATCACGACAGCACAGTGGAGTATTCCAGCAACCAATTCCGCTACCAAGGAGATTGAGGATATACTGGATAGTCGTGTTGGCAAAAGCAAAAAGAATAGGACATATGAAGAATATCTGGTCAAGTGGAAAGGATGACCCATTGAAGATTCATCATGGCTGACAAGGGAGGAGGTTAACCATCTTGGTTTTCCTCTTCACACCTGAGATGTGACAGGGTCACTTCTCAAATTACCCTGGGTGTCTGATGTAGGAGCATCCTGGGTGTAAGAGCAATCTTGCATCACCCAAAAATATTTCTAGTTTCTTTTCAATAAGGGCTATCTTGTGCAGAGCTGCTATTTATGGAAACTTGCTATTTTTAGTAAGTTGGTCATGCAATCTTGGAATGTTCTAATTTCACAGGTGGAGGTTCATTTTGGTCATATCAGCTTGCTAGTAAAGTTTCATAGCCAGATCAAGTCTAGTTTTGAAGATATTGAAAATTTTCGGTATTGGTAGTAGGGTACAGAAACTTCAAACTCAGTTTTGAAGGCTTTAGAGGCCCCAGATGAGGTCGAAACTTTGGCTAAATGAAGCTTGCTTGATTTATGCATTGTAGAGCTCCTTGTGCCCTTTTCAAATTGGGGTCATAATAGTCAATCGGGTCAACGGGTGATGACTTATGGTCTCCGGAAGTTGGGCCACCTAAAATGGCGAAAAATAAATTTCCTTTAAAATTTTTATTTGAGTTTCAAAAGTTGTTTTGAGCCGACTCTGATGTAATAAATTGTAAAATAAAATAATTCTAAGTTTGGTCGGTGTTATTGGCTAAAATTTTGGAACCTTCTCGGGCAGTGGAAATTGCCTATATAAGAAAGGTCTGTAGTGTTGTCTTAGGCAATTTGGAGTAGTTCAGGGTAATCATTTGAGGCTTTGTCCCTCAGAATATTGTAAGGAAGATGCCCATGTGGCTTTGCATATTGTAATTCTGAAAGTTTGTAATTCCACATTTGTGGAGATAATAAGAAGCCCATTTTCTGTTCTTGCAAATTGTTGTTGTTGTTCTCTGTTTCTGTTGTGTGTTTGCAGTATTAAGGGGAGCACCCTTCATCAAATAGTATGCACAACATATTTCTAGTACACATTAGATAGCTTAGCATCTTTTAGCATAGTTCTAGCCATTTATACAACTATTATATTCTTCCTTTCAACTACTCCATCTTGTTGCAAAGTCCTAGGAGCTAATAATTGTTGCCTAATTCTATGATCTCCACAAAATATATCAAAATCATGTGATGTAAATTCACCTCCTCTATCAAATCTCAAATATTTGATTCTAGCATTCATCTCATTCTCAACCAAATTCCTAAAAAATTTAAACATATCCAATGCTTCTAATTTTTCTCTTAAAAATGTGACCCAAGTCATCCTAGAATAATTATAGATAAGTAACATGAAGTAACTTGCATCATTCATTCATCTTGTTCTTGTGGGTCTACATAGATCTATGTGTATCAATTCCAAAGGTTTTATGGTTGAATCCTCTTTATTTTTGCACTTGGTCATAGTCTACATCCCCATTTAATATTCTTTGCATATAATATTAACATTCTTGATGATTTTGGGTAGATCTCTCACAATATTGGCTCAAATGATTTTCATCATATTATCAGAGTTAATATACCCCATCCTTTTGTGCCATAATTATCACTCAATGCTTTGAGCCAAAGAACAACTACCTCCAATATTTTCTTTAAGATAGTAAACATTGTCATTTCTCATTATTTTGCAATTATTCTTCTAGAATCTAACTTCAAATCTTCTATTGCACAATTGACTTACACTGAATAGATTTTTCCTTAATCCTTTAACATAATAGTCATCACTACCTTTATGTTTTACATCAATAGATATGGTTCCCTTCCAACATATATGTTCAGAGCCTTCACTAGTAAATAAGATTGATCCTCCATACTTTTCAATATCAATTAACTCTCTAATGTCATCTATCATGTGAGTTGAATATCCAAAATCAATAATCTAAGGTTTGGATTCTTCTCTTGCATGTAGAGAAATATTCACTATTTCTTTTGCATCATTTTTGACATGAATCTATTTATTGATACCTAAGAGGCTCACGCCTAAATAAGGGCAATTGAGAAGTTGATGAAGGGTGCTCCCCCTAATACCACAAACACATAACAGAAACAAAGAAACAACAACAATTTGCAAGAATAGAAAATGGGCTTCTTATTATCTCCACAAGTGTGGAATTACAAATTTCAGAATTACAATATGCAAAGCCACATGGGCATTTTCCTTACAATATATTATAGGACAAAGCCTCCTATAATTACCCAGAACTACCCTAGAAAACACTACGAGCCTTCCTTATATAGGCAATTTTTCCACCGCCCGAAAAGGTTCCATAATTTTAGCCCTTAAGGCCGACTACCCCTAGAATTATTTTATTTTTCATAATTATTACACTAGGGTCAGCTCAAAATAATTACAAATTATATTTTTAGGTAGCCCAACTTTCAGAGGCCATAACTTTCTAACCATAGCTCTGTTTGGCTATTATAACCACTTTTTGGAAATGACGGGATATGATCTATAGTGTTTGACTCGTGCAAGCTAGTTCAGCTAGTCGGGGTCCGATCGCGATCTGGGGCCTCTAAGGCCTTCAAAATTGAGCTCAAAGATTTCGTACCCAAAAACCTCAATAACTTCACCAATACAGATGATATGGCAATGCAACTCAACTTGTAGGCTGATATGACTAAGATGAACCTCCACCTGTGAAATCAGAACATTCCAAGCTCATATGACCAACTTACTAAAAATAGTAAGTTTCCATAAATAGAAGCTTTGCACAAGATAGCCCTTATTGAAAAAGAAACCAGAAATATTTTTGGGTGATGCAAGATTTCCCTTACACCCAGGATGGTCCTGCATCAGAAGCTTCACAAGTGTGGGACATATTACACCCTATGAAATAGCCTCCATAATTTTAAATGTTGACTCTTCATGAGTGGTGTTTGGAAAAAGGAAGGGAGCAACCTTTAACAAACAACCTAAGCTAAGAGAGGAAAAACACTAGATCAAATCTTGTTGAATGGGGCTAAGAAAATGTGAACTAACATTTGTAAGGGTTAGATCCTTCTTGGTCAAAGGTTTGATCCTTCATTACCATAGACATGACGCACCATAGACCCTTCATTGTTGGTCAGGAGAACAAGATTCTAAAGTCTTCAGACATAGGGATAAATTGTTCATATCCTAACTGCGGGAAGCACTTGCAAGGGTTTGAATAAAGGCACAAAGCTCCTAAAGAGCATGTGAGTCTTTTCACCTATGGAAACAATACACAACACTACTTTTGAGAAGAAGTTTAAACAAGAAACACCAAGGATGAGTTCTTTCTTCCAAATAGAAATAGTTCAAATAAGGGGCAAGTGAAAATACCACAACCCCTAAAACTAACCTTCATGAGGAGAAAGTTGCAAGTGATATGATTCATCCTCTGTTCTAGATGCATAGTGAGGAGAGAGAAATCCACATGATCATAGACACATATAAGCAAACATAAAGCTATTGCACCAACATAAGTAAATTGGACCAGACCCATAAAGAACTAGCACAAGACAATTTGATTAAGAAAAAGAGAATGACAACCTAGATGTAGTCCCCATAATTCATTAAGATAAAACATGTCAAGGTTGGAGATTATGCCCCAAAATACAGATGTCATAGTATACACCTCTAGCCGACAAGCCATAGAGTCTTGTTCTAAAAAAGTAAAAACCTCCACAAATTTATAGTATATTTCCATTAGATAGGAGTCCAATGTTCCAACCTTTTTATTTCGAACAAGCCCCTGGGTTTTATAGAAAAATCCTCGGTCGATGTGATCATTAGAATGATTACAATTAGTTACAATCAATTGACATGCCAAAAAACCAGGCATGAATCTCTTGATACCCATGCTGCAAAAAAGTGTGTCTTTTTAATTGATTATTTGCAGCATGCCTACCAATTGGGCTAAAATAATAAACTATGGTGGCTCATGTTGGGATGGTCATGATTGTACGAGCTAACCAAAAAGTGTGTCACAAACAACCATTGAATTTTTTGTTGGTCGTGGAGGCTTCCATGTGGTGGCATATTCTTTGAATATGTGTCGGTGGGTCCTTGTGACTACAGATGTTTATGGGGGATAAACATTGCATTGGTAGGACTTGGAAGAGAGAAGTCCACGGAGCAGTTTGAAACCTTGATCGGTTGACACATATCTACCCTCATCAAGAGGCTTTGTTTGTGTGAACATGCCTCATGCATTGGTGTGGCCAAAGCTTGGAAATGAATTTGGTGAGGTTGACTGGTGTAGAAGAAGTCTACACTATTATTTTCATTGTTTGAATCATTTCCATCTTCATCCTCTAATGAATGAGTCTCCATTGAACAAAAGCTCTTATTTTCTTTATATTTGGTGTATGTATCTATGAAGAAGATGAGAAGACCAAGCATGTTAAGTTGTAGAATCTAAAGAATAAATTTGAAACCCTAAGGATGTCTAAAGGTGAAAATATTAAAAGTTAAATGTGCCAATCAAATGAAGGTTTAAGTGCAATTAGAGGTATTGGTGGAACCATAGAAGATATTGATGTCTTGAGGAAAGTAATGAAAAACATGACTAAAGCCTACAAACTGAAGTTGTATGATATTGAGAAAATTCATGACATAGATATACACACATTGGACCAGCTTTATGGATCAATCGTGACATTTAAGATTGTAGAATTTAAAGACAATCAACATGTAAAGAAGGATGTTGCATTTGAGATCACAAAGAATATTGAAGATGTACTTGATGCAAGAAATGATTCCGATGAATAAGAAGAAAACTTTGTGACAAAGTTGAAGAAGGGATACATAAAGTATAGTGGTAAGTTGTCTTTCAAATGCTTTAATTGTGGAAGAATAGTTCATTATGTTGCTAAATGTCCTTTTTAGGAAGATAACTATAAGAAGCCCGATGGTAATAATAGAATGGTTATTTATAAAAGACATGAAAAAAATACAAAGATAGATAGAAGAGATAAGGGTAAGAAGAGTCATTGTTCAATAGAGACCCATTCATCTAAAGATGAAGATGCTAATGATTCACAAGATGAACTAATTTTTTTATTAATTAAGAATAATGGTAGTGATAAGTATGGAAGTTAGAATGCTATAAAAGATAGTGAAAAGATCAATAATTTTGAGAACTCTATTGTGTGCAAGAGAAGAACCAGAACCTTGGATAATTGATTTCAAATGTTCAAATAATATGATAGAAAATAGATGAAAGTTCCTTAAATTTAAAAAATATGATGGTGGATCAATTAATTTGTTGGTGAAGAGGTTGCACCTATTTGTGGTAAGGGAGTCATATCCATTTACAGTAACCCTAAAAATAATATGTTGATTACGTTAAAAGTTTGAGACATAATCTACTGAGTGTAAGTATGATTTATAATAAGGGTTACAAGTGTATCTTAATGGGTTTAGTGAGATTAGAAAGGATTATGAAAGCCTAGTTAAAAGGCATAAAGATAGATGGAAATGTCTACTATATAAAATAAAACAAAGGAAGAAATCATTTGTTGGAATAGAATAGTGAATGTTGGTTATGACACAAGAGAATGGGATGTATCAATTTTGATAAAATGGTGAAGATAAATTCTTCTAACGTTGTGAGAGATTTACCAAATATTATTAAGCCTTCAAACATTGGTGCAGAGAATGTCAATTGAGAGAGAGAGAGAGAGAGAGTTTCATTAGTGATAGAAAATGAATACTTTTGTGCCTAGAAGGAACATAGATACAACTCCAAGGAAGCATATATCGGATATGATCATGAAATGAGTGATCTATCCATTGATTAAAAAAAGAGAAAGGTAAGTGACATATTTCAAGATCAAGTGTTGTGACTGGATTAAGACACCAACATCAGTTTTGGAGCAACATGATTACCAATGCAAATGAAATCAATGCATAAAAGATACTAAACAATAACAAATGCATAGGAAGGTGTGTTATCAGAACACAAACCATGAAATTTCATGTGGTAGTAGAGTGTACTTATCATAGATTTAATAATGAGAGTGTTCAAACATAAATGATGTTGATTAATCATATGTTTCATATTGAACAAAAGAGACATGTGAAATCACGCCGACTGTTGATTCTTCTTTACGATGTAGGGTTTCAAACTGTGGGTCCATGGTGACACGTATGCATAAATGGCACTCCCCTATTGGCTGAAGGAAATAAAGAGGTGGAGTGTTGTCAGCAGGGCTTGTGTTAGAGATTTTGATCGACGGTTGGCGTGTGATCGCATGGAATATTCTCAACCCATGTGATCATGCGCCCACCGTCCGATAAGGAAAATATGAGGTGGAGTGTTGTCAGTGGGGCTTGTGTTAGAGATTTTGATTAATGATCAGTGTGTGATCACATGGAATATTCTCTCCCCATGCGATCATGTGCCCACCGTTCGATTAGATGCTGATGGTTTGTCTGCAGTGGGACCGCGTGATGATTCATCACCGAGGTGTCAGGTTGTGATTGGCTGAGCTGGAAAGGGAATGTTGACACATCAGTGGGCCTAGAATTTTTAGTGGGGTCACAGCGTGGATGATCTGATGGTGGGTGCATGTTTTGGTAGAGTCTTGTAGGTCTACGCGAAGATGCGACGACCGTCAATCTTCCAGATGCGGGCCCAGTCAAAGTTCTCACTAATTCATAGATAAAGTGGGCACTAAGGTTTGTGGTGAGTGTTGGAGGCTTGTCGCATGTTCGCATGAGCCAGTTTTGAGTTATGCAATCATGCGACAAGCCCTTTATGGTAACTTTATGCGGTGACGGTTAATGGTGGTAAAGGGCTACGATGTGTCGCATGTTTGCATAGCCCTTTTCCTAGCTATGCAATCATGTGACAACTATTGAAAGACGTTGCAAAATTAAAAGTGGGTCCGTGTGTCGGGTCTTGCCGACATGTCCCTTTCTGATTGACCAGCAAGCGCTGAGATGGATATGCATCGTGGGTCCCATAGCCAAGGGCAGGTAATAGTGGTGAAGGTTTATGGGGTGTCGCATGTTCGCATAAGCCATTTTAAAACTATGAGATCATGCGACAACCATTAAGGGAATGTTGGCGTTGCGGAGTTAAAGTTGCCAAGCCCGTGAAACATGATGATCTAACAGTGGTGATATAAAGTAGATCTCAATTCAAATGTTGACCATTGATAGACTGTTGGCATCCTAAGGATGACCATTGCATTTCAAGTTCAAATTTGCAGAGGATTTTCATGACAGGAAGTACCAAAATTGATGGCTTTAGCAGCAGTTTTCAACTGGTTTGGTGGCGCAGTTATTGCTGACTGATCCAAGGGGCTCAGTGACCATTTGCAGTGATGTTTTGTACCTGGTGGAGTAGGTTTTTGAGCTTGAGAAGCTTTTTTCAGGTGGTGATTTGTACTGGTTTTCATGGCTATCCCTGGTGTTCTATACTGAAGAAATTAGAAGTAAATATCAGTATCAACCGATTACTATTGTTGAAAGTTGAAATGATTTCATTCTAAACATTAGGCCCTACAAAAGTGGGCTTGAACTGATGATAGATACTTTGTTAATTTATGTTTATATTTATATATATATAAATCCCAACTTCGGCCCTTCATTGATCTAAAAAAAAAAGAGACATGCTAGTGCAACAGACAATAAGCTTGAGAGAAGCAATAAGTCTGCCTTCATACATGAACAATGCCATGCATTGAAATGAAAAGAAAACAATGATAATACAT